>OX451401.1:16649096-17240457 GCA_949629135.1 Eremobia ochroleuca | reverse complement strand
CGGCGGCGGCGGCTGGCGCGCAGCGTCGGGCTGCCACTACCACTGCGTGCGGCCCGGCTCCGGCGTGCGCCTCGTCAGCGCCGCGCTCCGCGAGCGCCCCGTCACCAGCATACAGCTGTGCGAGCCTGATACTACACCGGACTCGGTCAGTATTCACTAAACAATCGACGAGTGTCTTACACACAGGATACTTTAACACACACACACTCACTCACCCTCTCTCTCTCTTTCACTTTTTTTTGAAGTGAAAACTTCTTTAGCGGCGTTGTACACTGTTTTTGTAACGGGTAAAAAATGTTAAACTCGCATCAGGACACGTGACCCTGATCGAAAATTCGTAAGACTGATTGTACGGTGCAACCGCACATTCTGCAATTCAGCAGTTTACGCCACATTCATTTCAACTCATAATAATTAGTTGAGTTCGCGTTGAGCTATCAAGTCAGCCAGGCGTTCTCGTTACAGCCAACAAGGGCCGCGTCACTCACATTTCCACACCATCAGTTCATTAAGCTCATTTTACTTTAATTACCTTTGGGACAATACAGCAGTGTTTCAGTACTTACTTTCTTTTATTCCATTCACCTATCATCTAAAAGTAATGTCTGGTCTAGCAAGGGATCATACACCCTTTTTGGTCCTTCGACTGTGAACATCGGACGCTACATAGTCCATTTCGCGCGCGTGGACAGTGTAGCGGACACGTATCCAGTGACTCAAGTGTGTGTTGTGTCGAGTGACTATAAAACTTTGGGACTAACAAGTGACCCAGGGTCAACAAGGATCCGTAAACTATCAGGTGCTAAGTGTGGGGATTATAGACTTAGAGACTAACAAGTGTCTCAGTGATCAACAAGGATCCGTAAACTATCAGGAGTTCAGTGCAGGAATTTTAGACTTTGGGACAACCAGGTGTCTCAGGGAACGTATCATCATCAAGATCTGAGGCTAGCAGGTGTCTCAGGGATCACCAAGGATCCGTAAGCAGTTAACAAGAACATTCAAGTAAGATCTTTCCATTTATTTCTTACTTCAATTAAGTCCTCGTCATGGAGGCCATACATGCAAATCAGGACGAACTTTACACAGCCATCCTAAAGTTGGCTACAAATATCAAAAAGGACTCAGCAGATCGTAAGACTGTTGACTATTTCAGGCGACGTTTAGAAAACCTAAATCAGTATTGGTCCGATTACCAGTACAATCACGACCGTCTTCTTACGGAAGAAAGCAAGTCTCATCCGTATTTTACTGACCGTGCATACGAAAAAACAAAAGAGCTATACATTTCGAACAAGGCATTCATCAATCAACAATATCAAGTTTTGTTGATAAATATGAAAGAAGCTCAACTGGGAGGTTCTACACAGGAGGAACAAGGTCCTGCATGGTCTGAGCAAGCAGATCCAGTGGGACGTCAATCGCCGCCCGTCGGGGTATGCTCCAGAGGTTCATCTAGCAAGCTTGATGAACTGTTGAAGAAACAAGCAAGTAACTTCAGGGCGCTGCAGCGCACTGTCACAGGGATAAATTTGGATTTAATGTCTGAAAAGTGGGAGTTGAAAGATGCTTTACGTACTCTACAGTCTCGATGGTCTATCATAGATTCCTTACATTGGGAATTAGACAGCGAATTGGAGGGTACGAATCAAGAATATTATGAGGTATCCTATACAAAACAAGAAACTATTTACAATAAATTAAAAAATGCAATCAATAAAAAACTAGGGTCCGTGGAATCTTCGCGCAAGCAAAACGAAAATTCCAAACCATCAACAAGCAAGCAAAATAAATTATCATCGTCAAATTTCAAGAATAAATATTCAGCGAGTAAGACTTCGGTGAATAATATCGAATTAACATGTCCGTTGTGTAAAGAGTCACACGGAATATACTATTGCAATAAGTTTTTAACCCTAGATAACTAAACATTCGTCCGTTCGACGACCCACCTACTCGCGAATCTTGTGCTCGTGCAGTTCTAGGTGGCCCCCCCCTGCGCCTCTTTGTCTACCTTCCTAAAACACGTAAACAGTGCACCGTGTGACGCGGAAGTGATTGCACGATAATTAGAACAGGAGATGTGACCATAGCGTCGTCCGCTCGACGAAAGTTTAGTAACAACGAGGTACGTATGTGTTGATCTTTGTATTTTATTTTTCTGAAATATTTGTTCATTTTATTGTTTATTTTGTTCTGGATTGTTTTCATTTAGTTAGTAATTATGAATAATATTTATTTTATAAGTGAAAAGTCCGAATGTGGGTACTTTTTTTATAGAAATGTAATTTTGTACGTTTATGATATCTAAACGTATCATTATATACGTTGTTTATAGTTACGATTTTATTAATTTATTATTTTTATTTTTATTTTAAGATGGACTTACGAGGAATTGAGGAGCAGATTCATCAAAAGATTCATAAAAGCTGAAAAATTCGAAGTCGCGCGCAATTGGAACTTCAGTATTCTGCTTCGACGGTGATAAAACATTAGTGTCATTTAAGGCTAAGTCAAACAAAGTGGTATATGTTTTATCGACAATCCATGATCAACTAAATATCAACGAAAGTTCTGGAAAGCCAGAAATTATTCACTGTTATAATAACACAAAAGGTGCTGTAGATACGGTTGATCAAATGTGCTCCAACATATGTACCAATCGTAAAACCAAGAGATGGCCGATGTGCATATTTTATAATATGCTAAACCTATCTATTATCAATGCATATGTTATCAACGTATCTAATTCTTTGCGGAAAAAGAAAACACCTTTGCATCGGCGTGATTTTGTGTTGAAGTTAGCCGACCAACTTATGGAGCCATGGTTGAGGCAAAGATTTCAAACTGTTACTTTGAGGCGGGACATCAAGGTCATGATTCAAGACATTCACGGTATAACTCCGCCTGTAGATGCTCCAGTTCCTTCTGCGTCAAATGTGCGTAAAATTTGCTACTTATGTCCATCTAAGGCCCGCAGAATGACCAAACACCGCTGCATCAAATGCAAGCGATACATTTGTGGACCTCATAATATCGATATGTGCTGTGGCTGTGTGGAATAGTTTTATGTTACTGTTTTGATTATTTTTTGTTTAGATATGATCCAAAGAATGTACCCATGTCAGAAGTTCCTATGATTAATAAATACTTTTTCCAAAAAATGCATTTAATTTGGCGTAGTCGGTTCGACGAATGTGTAGTAACCATGTAACAACGAAACTAGTTTAGTTCTCTAGGGTTAAATATGACACCAAGTTCAAAGCGACAAGCTATAACACGATTGCAGCTGTGCAAAAATTGTCTTTATTCGCATGGGGATAAAGAATGTACGTCAGAAAAACGCTGTCGCGAATGTCGCGGCAAACATAATACACTTTTACATGAAGCGTTTAACAATAAGTCTTCATGTAACACAATTATGGAGGATGACACTCCAGCAGTTCTTGCAACTAGAACGCAAAATCAAGAATCACCAGAAAAACACGTTTCGCAACAAGGCAACAACGTGATCGAAACATTATTAGCAACTGCAATGATCAAAGTTCAAGCAAGTGACGGATCATACCACAAAATGCGTGCGCTAATAGATCAAGGCTCTCAAGCCTCCCTTATCTCAGCCAGAGCGACACAACAGCTAGCTTTGTCAAGAAAGTATTGCAGGGCCGTTATCTGCGGGATAGGAGAGAAGGAGAGCAGTAGCAAGGGTGTCACGAACATAACATGTTGTTCGCATTTTAATGACTTTACATTTAAAACAGATGTGGTAATCATGGACACGCTGATTAATCAATTACCAAGATATACATTTACCAAGCCAACATGGGCACACCTGGCCGGCATGCAACTAGCCGATCCAGAATACAATGTCAGTCGTCCTATCGACATCCTATTGGGAGCCGATGTGTATTCCCACATCATCTTAGAAGGCCACATCAGGGTGGTCACATTAAAAACAAAGAATGGGCTTATCAAGAGGCCTATTCTCAAGCTGTCTATTCTCCCTGTGAATGATAGAATCGACAAACAAGAGTTGCGTTCTAAAGAAGAGAAAGATGGCAAGTCATATCAAAACAAAAAAGTGAACTACAGCTTCTCATCGCTGGTAATGTTACTTTTGTCTTTCATGAGCATTTTGACCACAGCTCACTGTTCATACAATATTACACAATTGAAAGACAATCAAGGTCTTTATTTTGACAAAATTGCAAACATGCAATTAATCAGAGATGAATGGAAGATAGTCACGTACTATGACATGAACTCATTTTGGCAAGGTACAGAAGCATGCAGCAAATACCTTAGCTACTTGGATCAGTTATGCAACAAGTTTAAAGAAACGTCACATTGTGACGTCATACAAGTTCAATTGCAGCAAGAATTCTCAGAACTCGAGTATTATAACCACCTGTTGCTGAGTCAGCATTTCAGCACGCGTCGCGCACACGTACTGCGCCGCCGCAAGCGAGGCTTTATCAACGGTATAGGGTATCTTGCAAACAGCTTATTCGGTGTACTTGATGAGAGATTCGCAGAACAATATAAACAAGATATTCATTCAATACATGACAATGAAAATCATTTGCTCTCGCTCTTGAAACAACAAACAACACGTGACTCCAGCACGGGCAGACGCTGGGGCCTCTATATCATCGTCCACAGTTCAATATAGTGTTAGTGCGCGTAATCAGTGTGAGATTCCGTGTGTATCAGATTACAGTGAAATTCCAAAGGTGCATAAGTTAGACAAGTGTACAGTGCCTATGTCTCGTAAAACGGAGTTCAAGTAGAGACTCTAAACATAGAATAAGGACCAATTGGAATCACCTTGTCAATCATGTAGTATAAGGACCAATTGGCATCACCTTGTTACTCATCTTTCATGTTCATCTTATATTCATCTTCCCGCTCGGGAGCATGTACGGTGCAACCGCACATTCTGCAATTCAGCAGTTTACGCCACATTCATTTCAACTCATAATAATTAGTTGAGTTCGCGTTGAGCTATCAAGTCAGCCAGGCGTTCTCGTTACAGCCAACAAGGGCCGCGTCACTCACATTTCCACACCATCAGTTCATTAAGCTCATTTTACTTTAATTACCTTTGGGACAATACAGCAGTGTTTCAGTACTTACTTTCTTTTATTCCATTCACCTATCATCTAAAAGTAATGTCTGGTCTAGCAAGGGATCATACACTGATGGTGTTTGTACTAGTTACGTATTGTGTTATTTAATGCGGAAGGACGCTTTGTGTATTTAGAATTATTGAGTTTTGTGAAAGGACGCTACTCCGCCATCTTGGATTAGCTATCGTTTTCATAGTTTTCGAGGGTGTTAAAGCTGATAGTGAGGTCAAAATGTAAATCCAAGATGGCGGCTCCGATAATTTATATATTTTTCGTCATGGGTGTCGTTTTCATAGTTTTCGAGGGTGCTAAAGCTGATAGTGAGGTCAAAATCTAAATCCAAGATGGCGGCTCCGAAAATTTCCATATTTTTCGTCATGGGTGTCGTTTTCATAGTTTTTGAGGGTGCTAAAGCTGATAGTTAGGTCAAAATCTAAATCCAAGATGGCGGCTGCGAAAATTTCCATATTTTTCGTCATGGGTGTCGTTTTCATAGTTTTCGAGGGTGCTAAAGCTGATAGTTAGGTCAAAATCTAAATCCAAGATGGCGGCTGCGAAAATTTCCATATTTTTCGTCATGGGTGTCGTTTTCATAGTTTTCGAGGGTGCTAAAGCTGATAGTGAGGTCAAAATCTAAATCCAAGATGGCGGCTGCGAAAATTTCCAAATTTTTCGTCATGGGTGTCGTTTTCATAGTTTTCGAGGGTGCAAAAGCTGATAGTTAGGTCAAAATCTAAATCCAAGATGGCGGCTGCGAAAATTTCCATATTTTTCGTCATGGGTGTCGTTTTCATAGTTTTCGAGGGTGCTAAAGCTGATAGTTAGGTCAAAAACTAAATCCAAGATGGCGGCTGCGAAAATTTCCATATTTTTCGTCATGGGTGTCGTTTTCATAGTTTTCGAGGGTGTTAAAGCTGATAGTGAGGTCAAAATGTAAATCCCAGATGGCGGCTCCGAAAATTTCTAAATTTTTGAAGTGAAAACTTCTTTAGCGGCGTTGTACACTTTTTTTGTAACGGGTAAAAAATGTAAATTTCGCGTCAGGACACGTGACCCTGATCGAAAATTCGTAAGACTGATGGTGAGTAGACAGCCGGCGGCGCGGCGTAGGCGAGGAAGTATCCCCCTCTCTTTCTACGGGGCGCGGCGAAAATGTATGCCTGCGCCTGTTGTTTAGTTTAGGTGGGGCAGGGTGCTTGCGCGAATGTTCGTGTGTGTTTATGTTACAGAAACAAACTTAACTTAAATGAATGAATTAATTAGAATTGTAGTTAGAATGTATTGATAGACTTGAAGGTACATCTCTCGACAATAAATCTGCAATTTGGGAACTACAGATAACTGGTGGAACATATGGCACACCTCCGGTGGACGTGAAAAAATTAAAAAATTAATAAAATAATGGTTCTGGTAATAATGATGGTGAAAAAGTCGTCGAAATTATGGATGGAAGTTGATTTTTCTGAGAGATAAACTTTTTAATGTAATATAAATTGTCATGTTTGTGCAAGATAGCGCAATAAATAAATATTGTATTCTACGACATAAATGATAGTACTTTTATACTGATAATTGAAGCAATTCGTGCAAAATGATTCCCTAACCATTCCAAAATATAAAAAATGCACAACGTTAATATTTAAGTTTTCACTTCTGCCGGCACTCCCGCAGTGCAACCCGTCGTTTTTTTTTTCTTTACTGGGGCATAAAGTATAGAAATAACTGACAGCACAGCTCGACGTGCGGTTGGCACAGAGGCTCAGCGGTTGGTAACAGTAAAATATCATTGCTTGACAGTTACATACTCGAATCTTCGTCGGTTTTTAGGGTTCCCTAGTCAACAAGGAACCCTTATAGTTTCACCATGTCCATCTGTCCGTCCGCAGCTTAGCTCAAAGACTCTTAGTACTTACTAGAAAGCTATAATTTGGCATGGATATACATTTAATCACGCCGACAAAACAAAATCATGAAAAAATAAAAATTTTACGGTACCTAAGTGCCTCCTCTACACTTACAGTGAGGATGTTTTTTTTCTCTCGTTTATCCCATGGCGTTGGGTATCGTTGGATAGGCCATTCAAAAATGTTATGGGTCTGTGAAAACCATTTTTCGATTCAGGGATCCGTTTGTGAAATAATTTTTGTTAGAGTAAATGTTTAGATACTTATGTGAAAAAATTCACGGTAGAGTAGTATTATATAAATAAGTATAATGAAGTTAAAACTATCACAGCTAAGTAGACTTTACAAGTTTACGAGTAATAGTCGACCAACTTCCATTTGCAGTTGTAATGTAGGTATGGGTGAACATGATTTTCAACTACAATGTTAAGTTTGTTCTTGGGATAAATTAATTCCAACTGCGGAACCCTTCATTGTGCGTAGTTCGACACGTACTTGTAGAAAGTCCTTTTTGACGTTAATTTGATTGAATAAGTGTGTATCACGTTTGTTCTTTTGAATACTTTGTGGTTTTAGACATATCATTGTTTTTTTCAGGGCTGTACTCAAAGGAAGTCTCCGTACCAATACGCATCGATGGTCTGCACCAAATACAAAGATAGAGTGAGAAGATTATCCGGATTGGGGATGCAGATATCACCAGCTTTGGGTAATACACGACTCTAATTGGCATAAGCTGACATTTGACACAAAAAAAAAGAAATAATTTCTCTTCGTCGTTACCTATACATAGTACATTACGATACGTGACTTAAGCAGCCCATTATTGCACGGCGTGACATTAATAGACTACCTACTTAAGTCACACCTATCACTATTTTATACCTCGTGTGACCTAAACCTACACTTAGTCACGCTTTTCTGTGTAAAAGTGGACTACGTAAGTCACAGAAAAGCGTGACTTATGTAAGTGCGGGTTTAGGTCACTCAGTGCTATAAAACACACTGCGTTTAACTGAAATTCTACTCTTGAAGCTTATGTGAAATACCACGATGTTGAACCGATGATAGACTATGATAAATCGAACGTAGGTACTTATATGCGAAACAGTGATGTAATTTTCTATTACAATCCAATTTTCACCTCATTCTCTTCCCTCATAATACAGAGGACCCTGACCGACCCTGTCGCATAGCCTGTCAAGACGAGCGAGTGTCCCATCGGTTCTACTTAGTCAACGGACAAGAAGGCTGGTTCCCGCTAGGAACGTCGTGCGGGAAGAGAAATGCTTCCTACTGCGTTAGTGGGAAATGCTTGGTAAGATCTTTTAACTGCTAATCCATAATTTATTTATATTTATTTATTGTGAACAAGGCATTGACCTTTTCTTCACCAATGCAAGCACACTAGGGAAGCTCTTGGCTACGCCATTTTTTGTACAGGAGGCGCCTGCCTGCACTTGAACCGTTTGTTGTCTAGATTTGCTTAAAATTTAAACAAATTAGCTTGACTGAAATGAACCAACTTTGAAGGGATAACTAAATAGAATAGATAAGGTATTCCATAATCAGTCTATAATGTTCCCACTGCTGAGACACATGCCTCCTCTCTTCGAGAGGGAGTGGGGTATTATCTACCTCGCGGGCCCAGTGAGGTCCTCGAATGTTTGGTTCTA
Source organism: Eremobia ochroleuca (assembly GCA_949629135.1). NCBI lineage: Eukaryota > Metazoa > Arthropoda > Insecta > Lepidoptera > Noctuidae > Eremobia > Eremobia ochroleuca. The sequence goes on along the minus strand of OX451401.1, from coordinate 17,231,748 downwards.
GGACATGCCGGTTTCCTTCACCGTTTTGAGAGCAGTGATGATGAAATTATTTACGTCAAGTAAAGCGCCTGTCTGGGTTCTAACCCACAACCTACAACTCGTAAGTGGGGGCCGTTACCACTGGATCGTCTACGTGTTTAATCAATTCAAAACAAAAATAGAATTTTGAATTTAGAAAATTGACAATATATAGTATTGTCAATTTTCTAGGGGCCCGTGGCTAAATAATAACTACGGCACAGTTCGATCGATCAGGTTAAGCTACGCTTGCCGCGGTTGGTCTGTGAATGGGTGACCATCTTTACATACAGAGACCCCTCCGTGCCTCGGAAAGCACGTTAAGCCGTTGGTCCCGGCTGTCATTCGTGGATCTTTGACAGTCGTTACGGGTAGTCAGAAGCCCGAGTCTGACAACCAGCCTTACCTAGGGGTATCGGATTGCCCAGTAACTGGGTTGTGGAGGTCAGATAGGCAGTCGCTCCATGTAAAATACTGATATTCAGCTGCATCCGGTTAGACTGGAAGCCGACCCCAACATACATAGTTGGGAAAAAGGCAGATGATGATGAGAACTAGCATTGAATAACGTTAGCTTCTTTCAGATTCCCAAACCCAACCATGTTTTCCCCATATTTTTTTTTGTTTTACAAGCTCAATTTCACTTAAAAAACTATTTTTTTTTTCGAAATCCTTCAACTTTCAGGCAACTGAAACTATCTTTAAATCTCTCTTCAACTAATTTTTTGTTTTTTTTTTTTCAGGAATTCGGCCCCGACAACACGCCCCTCTCCGAGATGGTGTTCACGCTCCCGCTGCTCAACCGCAACAGTTACAACAGCTACCACAACAACAGCACCAGCCGCGTCACCTGGCGCACCTCGCGACACCGACGCAGTCTGCGGACTGACAGGATCACTGTCAAGGCCACGCTCGACCAGAAGCATTTAGATGAGATAATTGCGAGGCTCAATTTGACAAGTAATCATCAGTTTTAATTATTATTATTTACAGCACTGTGTGACCTAAACCCGCACTTAAGTCATGCTTTTCTGTGACTTAATTTGTCCATTTATACAAAGAAAATGCATGACTTAAGTGCGGGTTTAGGTCACCCGAGCTATAAAGAGTATAAGATACGTGTGACTTAAATAGTCTAATAATGCACGGCGATTAGCACCCTCGCTATGGACTATTTAAATCACACATATCGTAATGTATGTGTCACACATATCGTATTGTATGTGTTGTTCCTGCTTCCGAACAAAAATGGCGACAAAACTCACATGTCGGTGGTCGATCGAAATTACTTTCTCGATTACAATGTTTAGAATTGAATATAATCCTCTCCTTTTGTAGTCGAGACCCCAGCTCGGAAAGCGCGTTAAGCCGTTGCCCGCTAAGCCGTTGGTCCCGGCTGTCTTTCCTAGATCATTGACAGTCGTTACGGGTACCTAGTCAGAAGCCCAAAAGTATGACAACCAGTCTTACCAAGGGGTATCGTGTGACCCAGTAACTGGATTGTGGAGGACAGATAGGCAGTCGCTCCATGTGAAATACTGTATTCAGCTGCATCCGGTCAGACTGGAACACCCCCATAGTTGGGAAAAAAGCTAGGCAGTTTGATTGTAGTCGAGCAAAAACCCGACGCGAAACAGGCAAAAAGTTAAACATATTTTTCTTAATTTGTGCGTACTAAAAAACTGTCGAGGTATTTTTTTATTCATTGTCCGTTCTATAATATTTTTTCTGTGAATATTGATTTATTTTTTCCATTATTTATCTAAACTTTTCTAAGACAACCATTTGTATCAAACCCCTAACCAAATCAATTCTTTTTTTCCAGACAATTTGACCGATCACATTACCTACTTCGACACCATTCCAGAGCATATTGAGGTGGACTTCAAGAACCCGATCCACATCTCGCCAGAAGACACGCTACTAAGAAAGGTACCGAGACCTACGTGGGACTGAAATCATGAATATACTAGGTGAAAGTTAAACAACTGTTGAACTTTAGAAATTGGGATCGCCCATAAGCTGATGACACCAGATGGACCAATTTTAGGCACCTGTCCTACCGCCGACGAGGATGCGACTAGCTATCGAATATTTTATAGCTTAACAAACGTACAAAAGGTTATGCCGATTAGGTCCCGTGTCAGTAAAAGAGATAATTTTTAATAGTTGATCATTGACTGTTCAAATCAAATCAAATCAAGTCATTTATTCAAACTAGGCTGAGAATCAGCACTTTTCGAACGTCAAAATTACAAAAGACAGTCCCCCAAAACGCCCACCCTTCACCACCTCCTAGTGCTTTCGCTGGGAAGAAGAAGTGGCGCAACACACTCCCCAGCAGCACAGCTGTCTGTTCAGTTAGAAAATACTTGACTGAATACAATACAAGGTATGCAAAGTAATCAACATTACAAGACACAGAACACTAAATTAAATTATTTGCCATATGTCAGCTAGCTACGCCAATATACCAACAAATACAATAAAAAACTATACGAACTCAAGCAAAAAAAAAAAATCAAAATTAAATAAAAGCCTCCAGGTGTAAAGGGCCGCTTACATATTTATGCAATGCTAACCGCTTACATATTCATAACCTATATATTCATCACCGGCGAGAACTCTGTCAAACAGCTCGTTATACTCGCCTCCGCCGCCTTTTAGTTACTAGGTATACTCGCCTCTAGCATTGGGACAGGTGCCTTATGAACGGTCTGGGCAAGACAAAATTTTGTTCAAGCTTGGGATTGGGATTATTATTTGCAGTAAGATTCTAGCTGATGAGACGGCTTCGGGAAGTCAGGATCTTCGCTAATCTGATATCAAGTCTCAGGTTACTATGAGCTTCAAACTTCATGACGGTTCTGAAGTGAGCTACTCGCTGTACCGGCCCCTCACCCCGCAGTCACGAGTAGTCAAGTCAAACCACTGACCTCCATACATACAAGTACGCTGGACCTATGATAAGCCGGGCCATAGTGAGGCGATTTGATTTTCGCCATTTTGGCGCTGATCACAAGAGTCAACGAACGGAACGGAACTAATAATAGAGATGGGACAGTGAGATAAAATACATCGATAAAATGCATTTTCGACCATCAGGTAATACTATTTCTATGTTTCCGATAGATACAGATATCACTTCACCTCTTATTTATGTATCAACTAAATTAATACGACACAACAAAGAAGCTTAATCGCGTTAAACCTCCAAAAACACGGGAGACAATCCAAACGGGACAGCGGCCATTTGCAAGTTACGTCAGATTTAGTTCTCTTCCCACGCATTGGGGGCGCTTCAAATAGGCACACTAGAGCTGTCATTTCAAAGGGTATCGTAAGTCCAGCGTACTTGTATATATGGAGGTCAGTGCGTCAAACGCATGTGACGCGGGGTGAAGGGCGGGGCGGGTAGCTGCGCGGTAACGATACTGCCCAGCTATTCGCCTCGTATTCCGTGAGCCGCCATAAAGTTTGCACCGGACTATAGGATTAGTTTTGATCAAAATAACAACAGACAGTCAAATCACTTAACATGATGCTTGGGAACAGTTTAATTTAAAAGATTGCTAAGTTTAAAAGCGATGGAAGATTTTTATATAAAACCTGGCATACCTACCTGTCCGCCATTTTGTTAAATCAATAGCTGACATCAATGCAAACAGAAAACGTAATGTTTACTGTTGAAAAAAAAATGGCACACAGGTGTGCCACGGACCTTTGAAGCCCTTTGAATAATGGGCTGTTTCTTCTGGGAAGACACGGCCTTATAATGTGGAACCTCCAAGAACTTACAAAACTTGATTTATGTATACACTTTTTTTTTTTGCATGAACACATACAAAGTTATGTGAGCACATTGAATAGTACCTACATTTTTATTTCACAGATTTATATATTATTCCTAGTTTCCAAAACCTGGGTTGATTAGAAATATTCAAGGGCATAATGATGGGCCTGAAAATAAGCCAAATAATATGAAGAAAACTTGACTTTTCTACATAACAAAGTCCAAGGCATTATTTTATTGTTCGTGGAACCTCCAAGAACTTAGCAAAACTTGATTTATGTGTACAAATTTTTTTTTCGTGAACTCATGTATACAAAGTTATGTGAGCACATTGAATAGTACATTTTTATTTCTCAGATTTATATATTATTCCTAGTTTCCAAAACCTGGGTTGATTAGACATATCCAAGGGAAAGGCCTGAAAATAAGCCAAATAATATGAAGAAAACTTCTACATAACAAAGTCCAAGGCATTATTTTATTTTTCGTTCTATTGCACATTATAATACAATTCGGAATGGAATTTATACAAAAATCTCTATAAATTTTGTTCCTTTTGTTGCAATTTTAGGGAAAAAAGTCTCATGATAATGTTAAGTTGTTATAACAAATATAATTTTAAGTCATTGTACATACTTGAAGAATCATTGTGATCAATTTTAGTAATTTATTTATAGAGATTTTTATACCTTTGTTATTAAGTAGGTTTAAGTAAATAAAAATAAAGTTATTTTATACAATTGTACATGTTTTATTTTAAAGGCACTCATTTGTAACCGGGTTTTCATACAAACTATTCACAGCTTTAAATGTATACAGAATATTTCTTATGTATAAAGAAGAATATAAAATTAAACAAGTTGTAAAACTGTAGTTTCGTTGTATGAATGTATCAAGAATGTATAGTGCCATAACAATAGTTGGCTGGTTAAATATTGGTTGCATTATGTATACAGAATGAAATTGAAAACATACGACAAATCGAAATAGGAGCTGCAGTGTTTTGTTTTTTTTTATAATCTAAATTCTTTAAAAAAAAATCGTGAAATTATCGTCTTAGATAGTGCAAACTAAGTTATTGTCTGAAGTAGACACGAGTTATCGTCTTCCATGCTTTTTTTTTTTCAAAATTAATCAAATAAGAATCAATACAAATAAGAAAATTAAATTATAAATTTTAGCGCGCGTCCGATAAGCAATCTATTCATCGCAAAGTTCACAACATGAACCAAGTTGGCAACGCGTTGAACTATAATTAATATTTACCTAATTTTGACCGTCCCTACGAAAAAAGGGCGCGCGACGACGTTGTCAAGTTTGCGCGTAGGCAAGCGATTTGCTAGTGCATCTGTTTCCTTAACTCGTTGAATATCTAATTCAGATTCAGTTTTGAGTTTCGTCTAATTCTAATTCAATTTTGATTTGTCGCACCTATTCAATTTCATGTTGTATAGTGGATATATTGGAGTAGATTATACTTTGTACATATTTTTCTCTTATACGTAACCTGCATAAATTCACGCCTTCCCATGGAGGTAGGCAGTAACTACAGAACGCCACCTGCTACAATCCTTACTTACCTACTCCTTTTAAACTTCCTTCGTTTCGTTCATCGTCTTCGTTCATCTGCAGGGTAATTGCGTAACACACTATCAGTAGCAATGGGTTTCATTTTGACAGTTCAACAACATTCATTGCGTTATTTACGTTACTGAGCAGGCACACTTTTCGAACATATGGAGCAATGGATTAGCAATATGCTTCAAAATGATACAAATTGAAAGTAATAGTGTGTTACGCAATTAGGGTGCTGAGAGGCAATTCTCGTAATTTTAAACACGTTCACAGTCTGATCTGTCTCAATCTGTCAAAAATACCTCTAACTTCCCTACATTTTGACAAGTTTTTGACATTGATCATCGCTGACATGAGATTTCGACTATATTTTGAACGTTGGGGTTCCATCGTTTTTGCCTACCCCCATAGGAAAAAGACGTGAGTTTATGCAATAACAATTTAGAATAATGGCAAAGGCTTTCATCATTTTGAAAATTTGTCGACATTTGCAGTTCAACGCATCCTAACAAAATATCGTTAGGAACTTGTATCGGCTCGGAATAGTGCTTACAATTAATATCAATGCGTTACAGCGAAATAATGTACCAGTACATAACACACATATTTATCAATAATATTCCATAAGATTGTGCAAGTAACAGTTCATATTTAAATACAATGTTAGTTATTTAAATCCACTAAGAATAAATCTTGCAGTTCGCGTTCTTCAAAGCATGCAGTAGCCTGGCGGGATCAGTCAGGAACCACTGCCACAGTTTTCTGAGACATTGTTTATCACCATTCTGAAAATAGTATTGAGTATTAGCTGATATTATGGACTTTAACCTTCAAGCGGTCGCGCGGTCATTTGTAACGCCAGCGGTCTCGCGTAACCTAAAAGACCTATAGGATATTTCAGGGATTTAAAACACTAACTATTTAATATTTTTTGTATTTATCACATTATCATTATGTTAGGACATAAACAAAATTATAAAATCAAAATAATATTCTAATTTTCTTTGGATTTGTAAGCAATTTGGCATCATAAATGTATCGAGAATCGATCGAATCGCGGTCGATTCGACGCCGCGCGACTGCTTGAAGGTTAAGAGACCATGACGTCTGAATTTGTTTCGGCATTTCTTCTCAGGGAGCAGTCGGCTAGGAAATGCCGGAGCCGTCTGGTTTTAAAATATTAACCAACAATAATTTGACGTGTAAAACATTTCATTTCATAAACATTTCATTGCATTAGATGAACAAGAACAAGCGTTGTGTCATTTGTATGGCAAACAACGGATTAATGAAAAAATTCTAAAAAGATTGCATGAAGCCCCGTAAACTTGCGTGATATTAATTATTTAATTATTACTATAATTATGGAGGCGCGAAAGTATTTCTATTCTATTATATTGCCAAAGTAAAGTGGCAGTGGATAGTGACATTTGCTCGGATTACCGATGGGGTCGCGGTTGACCAATGGTGCCGAAAGGTTGGAGGGCTCCTCACAAGTTTAACCATGACCAGCGAGGGAATTGCGTAACACACTATCAGTAGCAATGGGTTTCATTTTGACAGTTAAACAACATTCATTGCGTTATTTACGTTGTTGAGCAGACACATTTTTCGAACATATGAAGCAATGGATTAGCAATATACTTCAAAATGATTCAAATTGAGAGTAATACTGTGTTACGCGATTAGGGTGCTAGTAACAGACACGGGAATCTTCTGTATGCGTATGTCAATATGGCGATGCTTGGGAGATGCCTATGACCAGCAGGGAATGACTTTCTGCTGAATAATGATGATGATGATACTCTTACCTTAACGCTTGTGAAGAGGTGACTGGCGTCTAGCACCTTCTTGTCGACTATATCCATGCGTTGTCTGAGTGTGTGCGTAAGCGCAGCTACTGTGCGGTCCCAGCAGTTCGGCTGGCGAGTGCAGCCGTCCCAGATGTAGGCGCTAAGGGATTGCGTTGATTTTTTGCTAGGGAATTTGAGGAAAAAAGGTTAGTATAACTAGCAGTATTACCGCTTAGTGGTAACTAAGCGCTAATTTGCGTCTTTCACTGACCAGAGAGCGTAAAAAACCAAATTCTCGCAATAAAAGGATTAGTGCACATCGTGTTTGGCAGGCCTGTTGGTCTAGTGGTCAGTGGCCCTGACTATGATTCTCACCCAGGACAAATGTTTGTGTGATGAGCACGATCATTTGTTCTTTGTCTGGATGTAATTTACCTATAATATGTATGTAATTAGAAATATATATGTATGTTTATCAGTTGTCTAGTAGTCATAGCACAAGCCCTGCTTAGTTTGGGACTAGATGGCATTGTGTGAAAGTTGTGGAATATTATTATTATTTGTTACGCAGTCGCCTAGAAGAGGAAGCTACTAGCCATCATCCGACATTGCATCTCTACCTAACATGTTGTTTTTATAAAAATAATAATAGATTTCCAATGATACTCACAACTCCACCATCATATCCTCCTTCCTCCTGTACCCATCGTCAACAGCATCCTTCAACTCCTTCACACTATGCTGCATCTCACGGTACAACTTCACCAATAGACTGGGGTCACCCGACTGCGCACCGAGAATGTGCAGTAATGCTTGCACCAGTACGTCTGAGGATTGGAGCTTTTGTTCGCAGGAGTTCTGTTCTAAGCATATCTCGTTCATTGAATTCTGGAAATGAAGTAAGATGGATTAATTTATTGGATGCATTAAGCTTATTACGATACTGGAAATATGAAATAACGTAAGGGACATTTTGTCGAAAAGGAATTATACAACGTGTAACGGAAAGGGGGTATCAACCCTGAAGGAGGTGAATGTGCTCATGAAACTCAACAACTTTCCCCAAAGGACATAGGTCGAAATATGAAAAAAAAATTTGGCCCTCCCATAGTAAATCAATCAGCTGGTAGTCAGTTTTGTAAGGGAGGGCCAAATTTTTTTTTCATATTTCGACCTATGTTCTTTGGGGAAAGTTGTTGAGTTTCATGAGCACATTCACCTCCTTCAGGGTTGATACCCCCTTTCCGTTACACGTTGTATATTAAAACTATAGGTTTTATTGATATTTTGCTATTTTAGCTTAAAAAAATTAAGGAATGTAAGAAACCTTGTCCTAGACACTTATTACATAAAACATAATAGTTAAAAAATTATCGTTAGTTTTCTAAGAAAAATAACCTATTTTTGCTCTCCTAAAAACCTTAGTTGTGTCCCTTACGTTATTTCATATTTCCAGCATCGATTATGCAAATGATTTGTAGTGTTACGGGTGCAACATTCCAGAGCTAGCGAATATTACGCCCATCATCGTCAGCCTATAATGTTCGCCCTGCTGAGAGGGACACAGGCCTCTCTGTAAGAGGGAGTTGGCCATCCAGAGAGTGGTCCATCGTAAGGTGGTGTTGTTATTGGCTGTAGAAGACTATTGCTAGGAGGAGTTTAAAATCAAGACGGTAAACATAAGACCTCAAAGGAATAAACCCATTAGAAGATTTGTAGTACCCACTTGGATTAACTTTTATGGGCAAAGATGTAGAAAATGCCTAGTCCCAACAATTCTTAACCCTCTATATCACAGTGTAGACTGTAGGCAACATACCGTACAAACGCCTCGAAATTTAAAATAATTGATTTCATAACGTAATCGCGCACTGTAACTCGTAGTCTACACTCCGAACTAATGAACTAGTACAAAAAAGAAACGACTAGACGGCGCTTCTTGTTACATATTGAGATTTGTGTTACGACAGTCGGTATTTAGGCACGAAACGTGGCGGTTCACTGTGATTTAGACCTGCTTATATTGAGACCTACTTATTGTCTGCAAATAAAACTGCTAACATACTATTTTACTTTTATTTATCTACGTTTTAATTTAGTTTTTACGTTAAACTCAGTGTTAATTTATTACATTAAGTATTCATGCATTTTGTAGCCTGAAGTACAGGTTCAACCTAGTTCAGGCAAATTAGCAACTGTGCGCTATCGGAATTGTTAAGGTATTAAAGTGTAAATGTTATCCCCTTTATATAAATAAACGATTTTATTATTTTTATTTATTTTTATTTAAAAAATATATAAAAAATTGTTCTGCTCGTGTCTTGTGTATTATATTGATAAATTGGAGAGGTAAGTGTTTGAACTTTATTTTGTAACGTTATTTTTGAATACTTTCACATTTTATTTTGTTTTTGTTGGTAAAAGTGATTGTTGCAATTTTTGTAATTTTCTTCCCAAATAATTAAAAATAATGAAAACCCAGAAACACGTGTATTTTTTTTTTTTTTTGTAATCATCTCTAATCCAAAAAATCATTTAAATCCTAGCTTATGAGTCATAGAGGGTTAATGACATACCAGTCGATTTAGAAACTAGCTGTACCACAAAAATGTCTTTTAAAAATAAAATGGGGAATTTTCTTTTTAACACTTTTTGTCAAAGCCTCATAAATGGAGATTTATCATAGATTATGTCATACTAGCTTATGTTTGCGGCTTCGCCGGTGTGAATTGAAATGCCATTGCGCGGTTTAGGATGTTATTAGCTAATGCAGCAGTGCTATTCTGTAAAAGTCTCACCGTGAGAACTTAGGTGGAGTGAGCGGGAAGTGAGCTGTCATTAGGGATTAACACTATTGACACTGCTCACTTCACTTATGACTTCGCGGTGAGATTTTTACAGAATCGACCGGCTGATAGCATTTTGAAATGCGTAGTGGCGTTTCAATTCACTACCTACTAGTCAGCCTTTGTGATATTGTAAAATATTTGTGTTTAGTTATAATGTTTATTCTTGTTATTTATGGGAAAAAGTAACTACGAGTATTTACATAAAAATATAGGCAATATTGTATAATGGGAGCTACATCTGTCAACAAACCGCTTTACGGTTTGGCAGGAGTAACATTTTTTGTAATGCTTAGAATGTCACCACGAATAAAAAAAAAATTTAAAAAAACTAACACCAAGGCCAGTGCGGGTTCTCAGATTCTAGGACATGCCGGTTTCCTTAAGATGTTTTCCTTCAATGTTTCGAGAGCAGTGGTGATAAAATTAAATACACAAAGTTGAATGCCTGCCTGGGTCCGAACTCACGACCTACAACACGTACGTCAGGAGCGATACCAATGGGCCACCACTATTCTATTATGCCCCAGCGTTACGTAATAAGTCACTAAAAGTTGCATGCAAATATGTACTTAGGATACCTGTCTGGTCATGTGTCTCTGGTCATGGGTCTTATATTGCTATATTCACAATTCTACAACTTGAATGATGTAACCAAAATTTTGTAACAATTTTTATGATTTAAAAGAGTGTCCGTGGAGTTTCTTGCCCGTTCTTCTCCACAGGTACCTACTTCGCTTTGGAATGGGCAACTAGCTTCATCTTTCTGACTGACCGACCCCTTGACAATTCAAAAGTGCCTGTAATTGGTTTACTTGAAATAAATGCTTTGAGTTTGAGACTGATCACGGCGCTAGCGTCAACCGCGGCGTACTGTTAGAAGTGAGCCGCTAACTGTAGGAACTCTTGCACTAAGGTCAATTCTACTATACTCGTTATAAGCTAGATTTATACTCACTATTCTACTGATCACGGCGCTAGCGTCACCCGCGGCGTACTGTCGTAAGTGAGCTGCTAACTGTAGGAACTCTTGGACTGAGCACAGTTCATGTCGTAGCGCGCCATATACGATACGGTCTAGGCAGAGGGCGCGGTTGGTCGTTTCTAGTAGGTGGGATATATCGGCGTGGATTTGTCTGTAAAACGAAGATGCAATGAATATTAGTAGAGGAAATTAAAACTCATTACGTCAATCTTGCGACGTGGTGAATCTGCTACACGGAAAGACATGAAATGGAGAAGAATAAGAATTGCTACATATTCATTTAACTATTCATGTCATGACATAGTAAAATTGTCTATTGGTCAGGCTACGGAAACATATCTAGATTTTTCTTTGCCCCTAATAAGTTTTCAAATGTCAGTTTTGCGATGCGATAAATTAGTTTACGATTTCTTTTCTTCTGTAGTGGACTCCAATAAGCTTAATAGATGGTCAATGTCGTCATCGTCGTCATCATCTTCCTCATAATCATCATCATCGTCATCATCGTCGTCATCATCATCGTCATCATCGTAGTCATCATCATCATCATCATCGTCATCATCGTCGTCATCGTCGTCAACATCATCGCCATCATCGTAGTCATCATCATCATCATCATAATCGTCATCATCATCATCTTCGTCGTCATAATCATCATCATCACCATCATCAGCATCGTCATCATCGTCGTCATCTTCACTATCGCCATTATCATATTCATTATCATCATCATCATCATCATCATCGTCGTCATCATCATCATCATCGTCATCATCATCAGCATAATCATAACCATCGTCATCATCGTCATCATCATCTGCCTGTCTTTTCCCAACTATGTTGGGGTCGGCTTTCAGTCTCACCTGATGCAGCTGATTAACAGTATTTTACATGGAGTGACTGCCTATCTGACCTTCACAACCCAGTTACTGGGTCATACAATGCCCCTTGGTAAGACTAGTTCTCAGACTTTCGGGCCTCTGACGGCATGTAACGACTGTCAAAGAATAACAGCCGGGACCAAGGGCTTAACGTGCTTAATTAAGGGTGCGTTTCCACAGAAGCGGAGCTGGGCGGAGCGGAACGGAGACGTGTAGGAATCGTCCAATCACAGACGAGACGAGTGACGCGATGAGGATTTCAACCATTGTGATTAGTCAATTCCTGCACGTCTCTGTTACGCTTCGCCCAGCTCCGCTTCTGTGGAAACGCACCCTGACAAAGAACATTAAAAATAACTTCTTTTTTTTTTTTTCTTTACTTACTGTCTCACAGCCAGTGCGCAACAAGCAGCAGTCTCTACAGCGAGGGTAGTTCTTGAGTCTACAAGCTGCCTCACTGCGTTGTGTATTTGTTGGTATATGATGGACTCTTCTTGTTCCAGTAGATCCACTGCGCTTTTAGCTTCCATCAGACATGACCTGGGAAAGAGTTGGTAAAAGATAAACACACAGGTTTAGGTTTCACGGTTCAAGTAAAACTCAAAAAAGACACAAATTCATGTGAACAATGCTTAAAATGAATTGGTAATAAGTGGATAATGTTATGTATTATATAAGTATAGTAGTATGTATAATATAGTAGTATAGTAGTATGATAAGTATTTTGTTTAATTAGTAAGATAGTATGGTATAACATTTAATTGTACTCCTGTTTTTTATCCCGAAGTAAAATAAATAAATAAAATCTAAACTTACTATTAATAATCCTGAAGATTGTTTCTTGTTTTGTTTGTTTGTTTATTTAATACTTTAAGCACACAAATGTACATAGGCGAACTTAATGTCATAGACATTTTCTACCAGTCAACTTTTGATGCAAAGACAAACAGTTGTTTGTTTGAACGCGTTAATCTCTGAAACTTCCGGATGTCAAATGTCGGTAGATGCTTTCAATAGTACCACACCACACCCAAATACATATAATAGTTTCTGTAGGCGCTGACCAGACAGATGTCCAATCAGCACCCGTTCAAGATAAATGTTAACACTGAAGTGTCTGTTGCGTCTTTCTACCGAATTTAGGGCGGGCTGGGGTAATACCCCCGCGGTAACGAAACCATTGCGACTTCTATTTTTTCCACTAGCGCCATCTATCGAGCTTGTGGACAACGTTGCAATCTCTAGCTTCTGTCCACGATTTCGTCCGCGTGAAAGAGTGAACCAAAAAATCCCCTATTTTTCGCCCCTTTTGTGGACCTCATAAATTGTATTCAAAAGTGGTTTAATTTATTATGATATTTTAAAATAAACAAATTTCCAAATTGATTGACTTTTGATATAATACAAGTTAACGTTATTTAATGAATTCAAGGTGAATTCTACATACTCGGTAATACCTTGCGTTAGTAAATAATATAACCAAATCTAATCTTTTTTAGATATACATAATATATACTTTTATCTTTTCATCAAAAGGCTGTAAGATACAAGGTTCAGAGTATCTATCGAGATTTGCTATGGATTTGATAGGAAAATACTAATTCATCAAAAATTATGATTTTTTCCTGCTAAATGAGCTTCAGCTTACATGAACAACTTTTTTGATAAAACACGATTATTGATTCGGAAAGAGAAAAATATTTTACATGGAAAATGATACACCTTCTAAATTTGAAAATCATGAACATAATAAAGAAGATTGCCAAGAATGTTGGATTATTCTCTTCCGTGAACTGCCGTGCGATTCTGTAACCATCTCACCGTGAAAACTTGGGTGGAGTGAGCGTGGAGTGAGTCGTCAATAGTGTCAATCCCTAGCATCAGCAAGACTCACAGCTCACTTCACCTTAGTTATCACGGTGAGATTTTTCCAGAATCGACCAACAGGTCAACTGACAGGTTCGGCTCGTTATATCTCGGAAATAAAAACTAAGCTCAACATGGTCTACTTTAAAATGTCATCATGAGCCACTGATTCAAACCACTATTGGACCAAATTCATGAGTTCTACAAAAGGGGCGATATTTTGGGTCACTCTTTCTTATTTTGACATTCGGCAATATTGTAGCTTCCCATTAGTGAAAGAATTTTCGAAATCGTATCAACAGTTACGACGATTACCCCCTACCATAGACATAGAGGATGGACTGTGCAATCCCTATCCTAACAGTAACTAAAATATGGTCAGAAAACGTGTGAGAGAGATGGCTACCGGATACTCCTCTGTTGTTATTTCTTTCTAAAATTCTGATTGGTCCACGTCACAACTGGGGCACCGTATTTTCATAACTACAAACCTAAAGAGAGAGACAGAGCAGGGGAGTATCATCGCACTGTCCCTTTCTAACAAAGTGGACAATTTTCTGAGTGGATCGGGCAGTCCATCCTCTATTGTCTATGCCCCCTACTTACAAAGTCATTTTACCTCTTTATAATATTAGTATGCTTACGTAATTTGGCTTGGATGAACATCTTTGTAGTTGGCAACTAACGCCACCTTAGCTTGCTCTCCACACAGTTCAGCTTTTGATTCAATGTATGTGCACATTGCATCAGACAGCCTGCAATATGCAAAAAGGACAATTAATAAATAAATAAAACAAGTACGGTAGTGCACAGAGCCACCAGTGGCCCTTTTGGCATTATAATCATTGTTTTCTGTTTTTATAGTTTTAAGGTGTACTTATTGTTTTGTAGGCAGGTAGTGCCAATAAACGCAAATTTATTTCTTCCTTTCCACCAACATGTATGTGTCATTTATAAGATGTATCTATTCATACACGAAATATTTTAATAGATATACCTATACATGGTAAACAAATCAACACAAACGAAAAAAAAATATCTACTTATTTTATGTAATTATTATAATTTTGAAACTGCTTGAGGCACTTTGCATAAAACGTTTACTCCTTATTCTATGAATGACGCGCCGCTGGAATAGATACACCTTATACCAGTTATAACTTAAATAACGCACAAACTCATAACGGGTCATTGTACTCATCATTACGAACAGCTTTTACTATGGGACCAAAACAGAAATCACGAAAAAAAAAAATCAGCTGTTCCCTATATTTTGACGAGTTATGATGCGAAAATAAACATAAAGAACAGCTGATTTTTATTATACATTTAACATTACAAATTATAAAAGCGTACATCAGATTCAAGTAAGCCAAAGTAAAATTAATTCATGCAAATCACCTTTCTTCCATACTCTTGGCCTCAGCCAGTGCGGACCTCAGTTCCTCATCAGAAGAGGTGTCATTCACTCTCTTGGCAAACTTCTTGGACGTGTACAAGTCAAAGTGGGATCTAAATAATGCCTGTGACTGCCTGTAGGTCTCGAAGGGGCCAAATGTGAAGAATTTCTTAGCATTTTCCTAAAAAAAAAAAAAGATTTAAATAAAATTAAATGGTAAATAAATAAAATTATTTAGAAAGATTTTTACAGATGTTTACACAAGATAGGCAAAATCTATTCTATTTATACAACGTGTACCGTTAAATACGCAAAACCTGAAAATAGTTTGATCAGAATAACGAGCAGAATCAATTGAATCGCTTTTTAATATAGGTCACATTATTCAAAAATCTTTATTAAAAACGTTGCCGTGTCTATTTATTAATAGATCAAGCCATCACAGGCGCAAACCCGCCAAAATAGATAAACAAACTCAAATGGTTGTCGACCAATTTAAATTTTCTCATACGCGGGATAATAATAACTTTTATTTCAATGCGAATACGAATCTTCCATACAGTACCATGAATAAGACAATTTGAAGTAAACAACAATGCTACCTATCTTTTTTTAACTTAAACGTAACCTAAGTGTTAGAAAGAGAAATGACGATTTGCACGAAGACGGGGAGTGCGAAATACGTGACAGTAGCCATCTTTACTTCATGTGTCTTTCATGTCACAGGTATAATTGTTTTATCCCGCTACCCCGGCGGCGCGTGCGCTCGAATTTCGCGGCGTACACAAACATTCAATATTGTGAAATGGTGAGAATGTTGGCGAAAGTTTTTTCCAAAGTTTCTCCCTCGATAGAGCGCCGTCGCAGACTCAAGAAACGATCAGAATCGCCAGTAAAACTAAAACAGCCGTGCGATTCTGTAACCATCTCAACGTGAAAAGTTGGGTGAGCTGAGTGTGGAGTGAGTCGTCAATAGTGTCAATCCCTAGTATCAGTATGACTCACAGCTCACTCTAAGCTCACTTCACCTTAGTTATCACAGTGAGATTTTTCCAGAATCGACCGGCAGCACATAAAACCTTAACAATTTTTTTAATGATTTCTTTCTCTCTGAAATAGGTCAATTGAATTAAAAATCAGCTGGGGTGCCTGAGGTTTTGCGCATTTAACGTACACGTTGTATAAATAAAAATGATGTTGGTAAGCACATACATAAAATGTTCTTAATAGTCCGAATTATGTTTTTACAGAAGAAAAATAGGAAAGCTTTCCCTGAATTTTAGAAAATTCAGGAAAAACGGAAAGTGCTTTTTTCTATGCCTTATTTATGAACTTAAGAGCATATTGAAATTTTGACAGGACAATGTCATAACACTTCCCGACCCGGGAATCAAACCCAGGACCTCATGTTTCACAGTAGCGCTTGCGATCACTAGACCATGAGGCAGTAAATGTTCACCTGCATTCTATAATGCTAGATTACCTTATCACTATGACAACTGCTGTACACATCTAATGTATCAGCGATCACATCAATCACTTCATTGGTGATAGTCTCCACTTCTTGAGCGAGGGTCAAGCAGTCCTCGGCAGCATCACTCTCGTCATCCTTCCACTGCGAGTGTGAGGAGTTCAGCTTTGATATCTCTACGGATAATTGTTCTTTTGTTAATCTGTGGAAGATAATAAGTTTGTATGAGAAACAAGTAACATTATGGGTCATTAAAAGTCCAAAAGATTGACACCCAGTCTTACCAAGGGGCCTACTATCTGACTTCCACAACCCAAAGGGTAATACCATACCTTTTGGGTCATGGAAGTCAGATAGGCTGTCGCTCCATGTAAATCACTAGTATTCAGCTGCATCCGTTTAGACTAGAAGCTGACTCCAACATAGTTGCCAAAAAGCTACACAGATGATGATGATACGTAACAAGGAACATTATTCAATGGAAAAGCATGCACACCAAGTGACACATTCGAGAACCTTCTACTATACTATTGCGTACTTTAGAACTTTAAGGAAAAGCATTATGAAATAAAAGAAGTTGAAAAATTTTTTGTCATCACTTTTGCACCAACCCAATATAATCATATAATAAATGTATACAATTTTAAATGAGTAACAGTGGAGTTTCTTACCCATTCTACTTCATCTACCTTTTGGAAGGGGCGACTAGAATCAATTCTATTGTAATTTTTGATGTACAAAAGTGCCTTTTATGTACTTACAAAAGCACTACGAAGTGGTGAAGGGCAGGCGTTTTGAGGGAGAGTCTTTTGTAATTTTGATGTTCGAAAAGTGCTGATTGTCAGCCTAGTTTGAATAAATGACTTTTGATTTTATTTTAAATAAATGATTCGAATTTGACTTTGCAACCAAGGGAAAAAGCAAGAGCATTTATTTGTAGGAATAATGAGTTTTACATATCGCACCTACGGTGCAACAACGTCACTTATGCAATTTGGGAGGGTTGTAAATTATAAAGTTTACATTATTTTATTACAAAATTGCGAGATGTTCGCTTTACCTTTAGTATGAAGTTCAAAGTTGTAGTTTAAATATTACCAGTTAATTTCTTTAGTCAATAAGAATTATACTTTATAATAGGATGACGAATTTTCAAACTCTTCTCCTGAAATATTCCATCATTCGCATAAGTGACGTTCTTGCACTGTAGGTGCGATATTATCTTTTTTTACTTACTTATTCTGTCTCTTCAATTCACCAAGGCAGATCTCCTGTTTTTGCAACATATGGAGCCGTTCCTGAAGCATTTTGATGTCCAATTCAACATCATCTTTAGCCTCCTTATCTCCTGGTAGACAAATACCTTCATACTGCTCTTGTATGCTTGTTATAGAAGATTCTAGGTCTTCTGGGGAGAGAAGAAGACCTTTCTTCTCTAATTCCATGTATCTGTAAGGAGAATTGACAGTAATTGCATGAATTGTGTTTGCTAGGTACTTAATTTTTTGAAAGTTGCTAGTGTTTATTATTTTAAATTACTAAATCATATCATCAATACAGTAATCATGTTTAATATAAGTCCAGAGTAAAGCTAATCTAGGCCTAAGACGACCTAAGGTAACTAAAAACACGAATATTAAGATATAGAAAAGGAAAAATGACGCACAACCAAAGCCATCATTTTAATGTTGATATCATGGTTAAAGACAAAAGAATAGCTATGTATTACAATAAACAAATAACATTTCTCTAACCGACATTCCTCGCGTGCACTCAACGCATTATTATGATCCAAATTGTTGTGAAGCCAACGCAAAACACCAGCGAAGTCTCGATCGTTTAACATCCATTCAAACGACTTCTTATAAGTGTCCACACCCAAACTATGGAGGAATGGCACAAATTCTTCATCGCTCATGTCATCTATCGTATTCATCATTGAAAATTAAGATTAATTTTCACGTAAGCTCGCGTAAACTGATAAAAATGATAAAAATATCCGTAGGCCGTTAGTGTTTTCCATTCGAAAAATCAAGTCCAAAACATTGATGTTTGACAATTATGTTGGGGTTGCTAACTCGGGATCAAAAGTGTACCCTATAAAGTTGTCATTTGGTATCATTTTATAACATCATTGCTGATAGAAAAATTAATCATTATTGGAAAATACCAGTATGAAATAGTAAAATATGCAGATTATATTATATAGATAGAATTTTCTAATATCACAAAAACATTCATCACAATCAGCCTACAAATGTTCCCACTGCTGGGACACAGGCGTCCTCTCTATGAGTGGGAGTGGGCCGTAATCCACCATGTTAGCCTAGTGCGGGTTGATAGATGTCACATGTCTTCGAATTTTTGGTTGGTTCTACTATATTCTAGTGTCCTCACGATGTTTTCCTTCACCGTTTAGATAGCAGTGGTGATGAAATACAAAAGCACCTGTGTGTGTACAACTTCGTAAATTGCGGCTGTTACCACTGGGCCACCACTGCTCGTAAAAAGTGTAACATTACTACTAGTTTATCTCTTTAAATTAATTGGCCACACTGAATAAATGCGTTTACAAAGATAGCTCGATATAAAAATCACGACCGTGTTCTCCGAACGAGGGGGTAGGTGAAGTTGTAGTAACACCTTCATTTCGCCAGTTATGCTAAGTGATTCTATTGCCAACAACAATAATTATCTAGGTATTCAAAATAAAATAAACCTACACTGTGATGTGCTGCTAAAAAGCAATGACGAAGTTTGATGCAAATTGTAAATTAAACTGGAAAATAATAGAAATCGGTGTTCTCCGTCTCTCCATCCTTTATAGATCTCAGTTCTCTCGAAAGAATTATTATCAGTTTGTTTTTTTTTTATTTATGTTAAGGTTTGACTGCATACATTGCTCAATAGTAGGCTGATAAAATGTGCAAAAAGGAGGCTAATTCTATTTCATCAACTAAATCTAAGTACCTACCTATCTCAATAGTCATTTAGAATACCTTTTGTCTACGCTACTGGAATGGAAACTAGTACTTACGTAAAAGCTGAAAATAACCATATACCTAGTGATAATTACATAAATAAATAATACAATGTGAAATAAAGGCTGTAAGCCTTGGCTGCGAGTTTTTCTACCACTATAGGTAGAACTAACACCGCTCTGGATTTTCCATCGCTGACAGCAAACAATTTCCTAGAAACCCTGTTATCTACTGCTCTGCTTTGCCGTGCCAGACAAACAAACACAAAAAACCCAGACACCTACATTTGACCCCAGTTAATCCAGAATATACCACTCGACACTCTCCCGCGTCCTTTTGCCCCTGACCCTGAACTTGTATCCATCGTTCAAGTGCGAGGCTGCCAAAACAGAGGGTCCTGATTGGGTAACTACATGCCAAATTGTAACTTCCTTCGTTCTTTGTGTCACCGTGATAAAATGATTTATTGGCTGACGCAGTAATTTTTGCCCGTTTCTTTGTTTCGACAACTTTTGTTTGGTTCTTGTAAGCAGGAGTTATTTGCCTTTATGCCCATCGTGAAAGGAATGAAATGATCAGTGAACGCTTTTACAGTTATGCAGAAAATAGCAAAGAAACTTGTACGTATTCTTTAAAAAATGGCTTGAAAGGAAGTCGGGCGTTACCGAAAGTTGGACTAGGAAAGGACCACACCCAAAAAGTGGTGTTCATGGGTGTTCCTAATTGCAAAGTGTTGCGTTTAATTTGAAATCATCATATTTCCATGCTGATCTCATACCGCCTAGGCACCTAGTACGAGTATGTCTAGGTTTAGACCTAGGTACATAGGTACCTATTGCAAGCGGACAAGTGACATAAACTTGATTCTTAACTACACTACTGTCTCTCTGGAGTCCAGTTTAAAGGCACCGGTTGTCAGCTAGTTGGTCTTTGTCCACATCATGAGCAGTCCTTCTATTATGTTTCATTATGCGAAGTGTTCGTCACCGCTCGTGCGATGTCGAGACTACTCGAGCAGCCGCCGCGTCGTCGATGTGGACTCGCTTCCGTGTCCACTACATGAACAGCTTTCTAGTGAGTGTACATTGTTTTACGACACGAGAATGTTGTTCGCTTAGCTGATTGGCAAGACTGCTTACGACTGGGATTCCTTTCTTCCTTTCGTTTCTGCTGGAGTACCTAAATCTAAAGCAGCTCTGAGCTGAGTGGAGCTTGAGTGAGATTCACTCAAGGAGCTGCGTCACAGACTCACAGGCTCTGACAGAAAGGTTTCAAAACAACAGTGAGTAAGTAGAAATGGGTGATCCTAACGACACATGGTAGAAATACCATGTGTCGTTAGTATCACCATCAATATCCATAAATTGTCCAGGAAAGTCAAAGCGGCTGCCAAAATCATCAATTCTGGTAGGTTGGTTAGGTACATGATTATCCTGTTTTTGATCTGGTCATCACTTCATCAGATCCTGTTTTGGTAACCGGTCAGGTGCAATACGGCCCCAGCATAGCGTGTGAAGCCCTATTTGTTCTATGTAGAATTTTTCGTAAAACAGTGGAGACGCGCACTTATTGCCTACATAGGAAATAGGCGACATGAAGCACTCTCAACATCTCAGCGTTGTCCTCACAAAGAAAAACAATGCAGTCAGCTTGTTCAGGCATACAAGCGATACTCTCAATCACCCCGTTTACACTCAACCTTATCTTAACGGTATAAGGTTCAAATTCCCGTCGCTATTGGTGTAGGAGTAGTATTGAATGGATGTCAAAAGTCCTTATCGTCGTGGAGGACTCTAGACTTGCTCGTGCCTCATGAATGCCTGGTATTTTCTATTTAACTTGATTTTCGCTGGCTTGCTGAATGCAACCACCATGTCGAGGGCTTTACATAAGCTATTTATTAATGCGTACTCCTCTCATACAGATAAATAACTTACTACACATTCTTTGACCATAATCGTCTTTCCTACGTATTGCATGAGCTTTCTGATTGTCTACAGAATGATTGCTGTAAAAAATTAAGTAACTTGAGCTGTTTTTCAGGACACATCATGTGCATTCTTGTCTAGGCGCTTTATTATCGACCGGTGGGGTAATTGCGTAAAACACATTGCGTTATTTATTTTACGTTGTTGAGCAGACAAATTTTCAAACACATGAAGCAATGGATTAGCAATATCCTTCAAAATGATTCACATTGTAATTGGAAGCGTGTTACGCAATTAGGGTGCTGATCATTTTACTATCAATTTATTTATTTTTTATTTATTTATTTATTTATTTACTCAAAACAAAGGATAGTGGTACACGTTAAAAATACAGTTTTACAAAATCAGTACTATTTCTACAAACGTGTGGGTGTAAGCACTGCTCTCCTAGCTAGGTTATGGAAACCTGTGTTAAGGAGAAGCAGTCCGGTCCCCTAAGGTACAATGACGTAAAGGTACATAGTGCTTCTGATGTTACTGCTACAATTTCGAAGAATTGAGTAAGACCATTAAAAGTTCAAGATTCGTTTTGTTATCATTGAAAATAAAAAAAAATTAAGATTAAAAATTAAGATAAAATGTGTGTGTGACTGGGTGTGTGTGTGTGTGTGTGTGTGTGTGTGTGTGTGTGTGTGTGTGTGTGTGTGTGTGTGTGTGTGTGTGTGTGTGTGTGATTGGGTGTGTGGTGTGTGTGTGTGTGTGATTGGGTGTGTGGTGTGTGTGTGATTGAGTGTGTGGTGTGTGTGCGTGTGGTTGTCGATCTTCATCACCTATGGTAAGATCTGTTCAGTTTCGTCATATGACTTATTTTGGAGGTATGATTGTACAATCTTTTTGCATTTGTAATACGTTAGTCCGTAGATTGGACACTCTTCGTTTATTTTGTTGTATAGAAACAGACCGAGAAAATGAAAAAATCTCTTTACAAAAGTTGAGCCTACACGCGGCAGGGTGCATATCCCATCTTTTCGACGTTTACTACGTTTTTTATTTTCTATTATTCGGTATGGGGTGTTGCGGTGTTGGAGAATTACTGTTTGTAGTATAAAGTGTTGCCGAACATTTAGCACTTTGCAGTCATTGTATAGTTGATCAGTTGGAAACAGAATAGGACGAAAAGTGGCTACTTTTAATATGGCCCTATGTGCTACTTCTAGCGGCTTGAGGGTGGTTTTAGCTGCTCCGCCCCAACAAGAAATGCAATACGTTACGATGGATAGGCAAAGTGAGAAATAGACATTACGTATTATAATGGGATTGGCAATATGCCGGAGAGTTTTAAATATGTATATCAGTTTGCGAACTCGTCCAGTTACCAAACCGATGTGAGACTTAAAATTGAGATTCCTGTCCAAGACTATTCCCAGGTATTTGATGCTTTCAACAGAGGTTAAAGTAGGGCATTGACAATTTGGACCCTGTATTTGTGGATGACCAGTGTGAGCTTTGATCAAAATTGGAGTCTTTGGTTGAGCGACCGAGCTGTTAGAATAAGTCAGAAATTTAGTTTCGGAGGTATTAAGGGTTAGAGTATGTGAATTAAGCCAATTTAACGCCACGTCAAAGCCAAGCTGAGCTTGATGCTCTAGTTGTGACCAGGAATCCGAGATGAAGGTTATGGCTGTGTCATCCGCAAAGGTGACCTTGGCATTATCGATACTGAGATCACACAGGTCATTAATAAAGATTAAGAAAATTTTATTTAATTATTAAAATTATTAATATTAAAATTATTCAATTTTTAATTATTAATTATTCTCTTGCTATCTGGCGGTTGGCACAACACCTACTTATGTAACGAGTATGAAGTATGTAAAGTGTGTACTAGAGAGATCGTGAGACCCTCCAGACTCTCTTAAACAAAGTGTTAAGGGCTTTTTAAAAGATTATGCGTCAAATCTTGTGAGGGTATTGCAGACAGCCTGTAAGTGGCCGACCCACGATTTGCTCTTATTATTATTATTATTATTAATGAAACTACTTCATATTTATTTTAACTGTTTATTAGCAATCTTTAGACATAAAAATAATATAAGTTTTTAAATTTTGGACTCATCTATGTGTCCACCTTTATTTTTATGACAGCCTCACAAAGCTTCGGCAACCTAGCTACAAATTTTTTCCAATGTTGTCTTGGGTATCTTCTGCCCTTCGTCTTGCAGTTTCCTCCACAGGTCTTCCTGAGATGTAGGACAACTTTTCCGCACCTGTCTATCCAGCTGGTCCCACAATAGTTCTATCGGGTTCAAGTCTGGGGACTGTGGAGGCCATATCATGAGTTTCAACACTTGTTGTTGTTCTTTTCCTTTTAAAAAGTCCTTGCATAGTCTTGACGTGTGTTTCTGATCATTATCGCGTTGAAATATAAATCCTGGACCAATTAAATGGGTTCCAGAAGGCACTACGCTAGTCTCCAACATCTTTTTGTAACCTTCTTTTTTTAAGATTCCTTGTATTCGCACAAGACCTCTCACAGAGGAGCCACCAAAACAGCCCCAAATCATCACAGACCCTCCGCCGTGTTTAACTGAAGCCACAGTACAAGCATCATTCACCCTTTCGTTTGACTGCCACCGTACGAAAACTCTTCGTTTGTATCCAAAAATTTCAAATTTTGATTCGTCCGTCCAGAGGACTTTTTCCCAATCTGCTGTTGTCCAATTCTTGTGTTCTCTAGCCCAATTAAGTCTCTTCTTTTTGATAATAGTTTTAAGAAGTTGTTTTGAGACCGCTATGCATCCCTTAAGTCCTGCGTCACGGAGTCTTCTTTTGACTGTGGATACACTGACTGGTTTATCACGACCCACATTAAACTCTGCTGCTATTTTCGGTGCAGTTAATCGTCTATTCCTTTTTTTTTAATAACTATACTCAAATCATCACTAGAGGTTGTGACTCGCGGTCTGCCTGAACGACTTTTGTTGCAAATTGTTCCTTCAGTCGCAAATTTCTTAACGATGTAGTCAACAGTTTGCCTTGGTATCTTCTGCAGTCTTGAAATCTCACGATTACTTTTAGGTACCGGATTTATGAAGGCCGATTATTATACTCCTGATCTCTTGGTAATATTTCTTAGTTTTAGTAATTATCTTCAAAAAATAAAACTCAGAAGTGAAAAACAAGAAAATATTATTAGACTTTAAGTACAGAGCTACGGAGAGCGTGTTTTCTGGTCAAACGACATCAGATAACTAACGTAACAATATTTGTAGTAGTTATTCTACATTTTAATTCTATTTATTTCTCAATTACTAAATCAAAATAAAACTGCGACTTCAAAGATTAACTTCGAAGAAATTCCGATACTAAGCACTATTTTGATTTTATGACCAAAAGTCGGCAAATAACAATAAGCTGTTTACGATTTTACCGTAGATAAGTAATTTGCGGTGATATACAAACAATTAAACCTAATAAATGATTATTTTTTATATGTAGGTATTGTTTGTAACTTAAACAAAATGCAGGTGGCCAAATACTTTTGAGCGGTAGTGTATTACTACATCCATATTTCGACACTTATGGTCAAGTCCCATGTAATACCTAACTAGGGAAGAACCTTGACATCGACCGTGCACAAATCTAGACTGCGGGCAACTGAGATATTCGAGATGGAAGAACCCACGGACGATCAACGATTTATATATTATATTTATATATTTTTTTGTTTTTATAATTTAATTTATTTTCTTTTTATCATGATAAGCATAACTATTAATTCCTACATCCTGTCAGCTGAAAAGTCATGCTTCGGAGGACGAACTCGCTTTTACTATTCTTTCATTCCTAGATCACAAAGAATACCACGGTCAACCACCAGCAACTCTTTTAAAAGCAAGGGGTTCTTTACAAAAGAGCACCCTATACATACTGCTATAGTAAGGGGTTGTATACAGGCCGTGTCTAATTAAGGGGCCTATAAAAAGAATCTATTTGTATTTGTAGTTGTCTGTGTATGTCAGTTTGTTTGTTTGTCTAGGACGCGCCATCGAGCGTCTGTTCTTTCAAATATAGTTAGGAGGACAGGGTACGGAATGGAGTCGAATTATTCATGATTTAGTTTTCTCGGTTGTGATTAGTCAGGATGTAACACGATCACAGGCGGTTAGGAAGCTTCTATAGAACCGATAGAATAATATAGACTAGGAATAGTAATTAAACATATTCAGTTAAATTTTTAGGACAGCATTAGTAACAGGTTAGCAGGGACATATGACGCGCAATCTGCCAACTAATTCAGCCGGTCGATTCTGTAAAAATCTCACCGTGAAGTCATAAGTGAAGTGAGCTTGAAGTGAGCGGTGTCAATAGTGTTAATCCCTAATGACAGCTCACTCCACGCTCACTTCACCCAAGTTTTCACGGTGAGATGGTTACAGAATCGCACGGCAGTTCATGATTCTGAGCACCGCTGCGTTGAAATTTTTACTTAGGGGATCTAGAATCATTTCATGATTTCATTTTGCGCGACGATGTCCCGGTATTTAGTTGCTGGGCTCAAGTCAAGATTTTCTGCTAGAATTTTATGCTACACGTACCTCGGCACTCGACTAATTACGCCAAAAATTGTGTATTAACCCGTATTGCTAAATTTAACTGTAACAAACCTACTTTCAAAAAACAAATAATAAAAACCATAAACTAAGGCCAATTGATAAAGAAGTAATCTTTTATTAATTAGTTATTCAAACTTTGTTTTTTCTAATTTTCCAACTTAAGTGTAAGTTCTTTTTAATTTATAATTTACATGTTTATATATGCCTAAAACTGAACCTTTTGTATTTAAATATTTCTTAGGCTGTAGTCCGTCCGCATGTTTAGACGCCAGCACATCAAGCTACCCGAAACTGTCAGACTTTCCCAATCAACTTTGAACCTTATGCTTTAGCGGTAAAGTTGAAAATCTATTAAAGAAATCTGACAGATTGTAGTAGCTTGATGTGCTGGCGTCTGTAAATCCTAGTTATACAGGGGAACCTATTATTAGCGATGCAAAACTGTAATTTACATAATCTGTTACATAAGATTTGTATCGCTATTGGTTGCCTAAATAAAGAAAAAAAAAAAACTGTATTACGTTGCGATAAATCTAGGTTCTTACTCGTGGGCACCAGCAACTCATTCGTTTTAATTTCGATTGTTCTGTTTCCGTTTCCCACACTATAAAAATAAATTAAATAAACACACGACTACTCCATACCTTACAAACAATACAAACAAAGTCAAAGTCAGGATCATCTCGTTGGCGCCCGTATAAAAGGACCAGCATATAAAGAAACGTAAATAACGTGTAAATAAATAGCACGAGCACGACTCGCGCCCGCCCCCTGGCGGCCTAGCGTAATAATATCACGCTCACTTCACCCAACTTCGATCATTTTTCTCCAGACAGTTCATTTTGTTTATATGGATATATGTATCTGTCTATGTATATGGATATATGTATTAATTCTTGTATTGTATAGTAATTTCCTAGCTATCTATCCCGTATGTTGCACCTACCATATTTTGTCTCTGCATCACCCTAAGGTTGACTGGTAGAAAATGCCTCAGGCATTAAGTCCGCCTTTGTACAGTACTTTTTTTACTTGTGTATAAAGTTTTAATAAATAAATAAATAATAGCGGCACAAAATAATTAGTACCTAGTTAGTTTTTTGTACCTACCTAGTCGATCTATTCTGTAAAAATCTCACCGAATGGGCTTGAAGATTCAGCCCACCTGATGCCAGGGACTGACACTATTGACAGCTCCTCACTTCAAGCTCTCTTCACCTTTTTTCTCCGTTCATCTGGGAAGAACGGAGGATTATGTCGGGCTCCTCCCGCCTACAACTGTAGGTACTGATCCTTCCAGTACCCTGAGTCAGAGGACTGGGAGATACTTGACATTCACCGCACCCCGAAAGCTCACGGTGAGATTGTTACAGCCGTGCGATTCTGTAACCATCTCACCGTGACAACCTGGGTGAAGTGAGCGTGGAGTGAATCGCCAATAGTGTCAATCCCTAGAATGAGCATGACTCACAGCTCACTCTAAGCTCACGTCACCTTAGTTATCACGGTGAGATTTTTCCAGAATCGACCGGCTGAATACATAAGTCAGCTGCCGGTCGATTCTGTAAAAATCTCACCGTGAAATCATAAGTGAAGTGAGCACTTAATAGTGTTAATCCCTAGCGAATGACAGCTCACTCCACGCTCACTTCACCCAAGCTTTCATGGTGAGATGGTTACAGAATCGTACGGCTGTAGTTAGTTTTAGGACCCACTTATGGTGTTATTAGGTATCTTGTTTCTTGCACCATCTGATTACCTACTTAAGAAATACGTTGACGAGTTATACAAATTATTGGTCCCAAAGGGTGTAGGGTAGCATTAGAGGGGCTTGTGGTTAAGAAATAACAGCCACACGGTTTGATCGATCAGGTTAAGCTACGCTTGCCACGGTTGGTTCATGGATGGGTGACCATCTTTACATACCAAGACCCCTCCGTGCCTTGGACAGCATGTTAAGCCGTTGGTCCCGGCTGTCATTCATCGATCTTTGACAGTCGTTACGGGTCGTCAGACGCCGGAAAGTCTGACAACCAGTCTTACCAAGTGGTATCGTATTACCCAATAAGTGGGTTGTGGAGGTCAGATAGGCAGTCGCTCCATGTAAAATACTGGTATTCAGCTGCATCTGGTTAGACTGGAAGCCGACCCCAAGATTGTTTGGGAAAAGGCTAGGCAGATGATCAGGGTGCAGGTTAGCATCAAGAAAGGAATTGTTAAAACTGCCACTGCGCAAATAAAACGGGACTTTGAAGTTTGGATGCGAAAAAAGTTGCAGGAGCACTAAGCAGGAAAGTAAAAAAAACCGGTCAAGTACGAATCGGGCTGGCGCACCGAGGGTTCCGTACAATTTTGTAGGTATGTACAGACGCCAGCACATCAAGCTAATACAATCTGTCAGATTTCTTTAATATATTTTCAACTTTATCGTTGAAGCATAAGGTTCAAAGTTGATTGGGAAAATCTGACAGTTTCGGGTAGCTTCATGTGCTGGCGTCTGTATTTAACTACAAATTTACGGCTTTCGGATTTTTCCCTTTACTTGTGCTACATGACATTGCTTCTTGCCAAATTTTATGATTCTAGGTCAACGGGAAGTACCCTATAGGTTTTGATTCCCTTGCAAGTGTCAAAATTTGCGGCATAAACGGAACATAAACGTCCGTATCTTTTGATTGCGTTGACTTAGAAGTTTGATTTTACTGCTTCAAGGGATTGCAGCCCTGAGTATTCCATATTCATTTCAACTTGGTAACTCCACGCGTTCCTGAGTAAAAAGGGTCTTTATAAACGGACAAAATGACGATGAACGGACGAAGTGATCTTATAAGGGTTCTGTTTTTCCTTTTGAGGTACGAAACCCTAAAAATATACCTAGATACTATATGGATCTTTAAAACACTTACAGAACTCCATCAAATGACAATAAAATATCAATAAAAGAATCAGCCATAAATATTCAACTAGCTTATAAAAATAACCTCGCCATAAATTGTTACAAAATAATCTATGTTTAGAGCCATCTGTCAGTCTACACTTAAACTCATTAAGTGTTTATAACCTGTCAACGTTGAACACGGTTGATTTGACAGGTCGAAACTATTTTCGGAACTTCGGACAAGTTTTTAAAAAATGTTGTGTAAAGTTTAAAATAGTAGTTTGATGGGATTCCGCCTACACTTTGAATTTTGTTTTCATTGCTTTTAAATTGTTTTTATTTTTTTTATAAGTAGTTTAATAGAATATTTTATGCATTAGGTAAAACAAAATGTATAAATTAAAAAGCTACTTAGGTTTGAAATGTCGGCATTAAAATGTCGACCCCTGATGTAAACATTAAAAGTAGTTGATAGTGTAGTAACAGTGTAGTTTCAAAGGAATACCGCACAAGACGTAGAAAAGAGTCTGCCTCGTTCATCTAGTGGTCGCAATTAAGCAGTAGGTACTGCTGAACGTGGGGCCCTGGGTTCGATTCCCGGGTCGGGCAAAGTGTTATTGGGTTTTTCCATCTGGAATTTCTCAGTAGCAGCCCAGAGTCAGGATTTGTGCCCGGTTCGTGGCAACAGGATCGTCCCTTATTACATGGGACTTGAAGGACATTGCTCTGCGCCCATACATTGTTCGCACTGGAACCAAGAGCGTCGGAAAATTATGTGTTGTATTGTCGATCATTAGTAAACTCCTATAAGATCTTATTTTTATAGCGGACTAGCTGCAGAATAGATATATTTAAAAAAAGTATCAGATTTTGAGGTTATAATCGAGCCATAAGGTATAAGTTTTTCATAGCTCCGAGTGATTTTTAAGAAACTGAAAAACAATATCATAATAATTTCAGCTATTTTTAGTACCTACCTAGCTAATTAGGTACCTATGCAATTTTTTTCTAAAGCCTAATCCCTAATCTTTTTCGGCACGACGTGACGTTTGGCAAAGATGTTATTAGTCGCGTAAAATACTTTATAACACATTTGCTCGTAAAAGGTCTCTTACTGCACCAATTTCAATATCGTAATGTATCTCATTACGTACTTGTGCGTAATTGTAATGTAAAGCGCACGGTTTATCAAGATGCTCCGTCTAAAACGAACGGTACTTTTTTAAATCTTAGCAAAGAGTTTTTATGTTAGAAAAGTGGTCAACATTTTATGAATAAAATTAACTTTGGGAGATAAAATACAACGTGTAACGTTAAATGCGCAAAACCTCTTAAGGGGTCATTGTACTCATCATTATGAACAACTTTTACTATGGGACCAAACCTGAAATCGCGAAAAAAAAATCAGCTGTTCCCTACATTTATGTTCGCATAACTCGTCAAAATGTAGGGAACAGCTGATTTTATTTCGCGATTTCCGGTTTGGTCCCATAGTAAAAGTTGTTCATAATGATGAGTACAATGACCACTTAAGAGGTTTTGCGCATTTAACGTTACACGTTGTATAATATAATAAATAAACATTTAATTCTTTAGTTTAATTAATTTTGACCATTAATTACAACCATTTACCTGTAACGAAAACACAAAAGTATTAATTTACTTTATTAGTAATACTGGCTGTTTTTTGTGCTTTTGCCATAAACAAAAGACGCTGAAGCGCGCGCATCGCTATTTTGTGAAAAAGTAAAAATTATTCCGCGCGCTTTTTCTTTTCGCTGTATTGATTTATTCGTTTAAGAAAGTCGGAGTTTTATTTATTTCCTCACAAATGTGTTATAAAACGTCGTATGACATACGTGCGGTTTGATAATTACAGCCTCTGCTTTCTTATAGCCCTCACCTACGCCTCGGGCTAGCAATATCGCCTCAGCTGTAATTTTCAACTTACCGCACTTATATCATATTATATAATGTACATTTTGGCATGCAGCTAGTCCACGTTACAAAAGTATTTGCAACTAATATAATAAAATAGACAATTAATTATCGTGTATGTCCGATACTTGTGTTGCACAGGGCGATTCTGTTCAATGTTCTTTAAATAGTGAAATGTGGGTGCACTATGCTATGGCCACCTAGGCGTGACGTTATGATATAATATGATGTAGAAAAGACAAATATTTTTGTAAAACAAAAGCGTTTATTCATTTTAATGTAGAAGCAGCAATAACAAAATTATAGGTAAATAATGAATGCTGCTCGATATAAATACGCAACCAGCCTTTATTTACGATTGTACGCCTATATTTAGCCTGAAATACCCATGCGTCGGATTACAGCTAATGCATATCTGACACGGGATTGCGTTTAATTACTCACTAATAAAACGTAGCCATCGTCTGGCTATTTGGTCGGTCTTTGAGACCGACTGTCGATGTCGCAGTGACATGGTCAGGAGGTATGTTAAGCTGAATATGCGTAATTATATGGCCATTTTTTTTTTTGTTTCTTGTGGTTTTCACCAGCCGTGCGATTCTGTAACCATCTCACCGTGAAAACTTGGGTGAAGTGAGCGTGGAGTGAGTCGTCAATAGTGTGATAGGGTGCTCACTCTAAGCTCACTTCACCTTATTTATCACGGTGAGATTTTTCCAGAATCGACCGGTTGTTTAGTATGCTATGATCCTGTTCAAAATAGGCCGTCTCTTATCCTTTTGTAGATTGGTTCCCCACGGAATACAAAAACGACTCCTTGGGTTACCTGCATTTGTCACTATCTCATCTTCGATTCTAGACCAGCATAGCACAATTCACAACATCTCGACAGGCTTCCAAGTCGAGAATGACAGATTTTCGCTACATGTGCCTAGTCCTCGACAGCAAGCTGTCCGAAGAACAGTCGTGCGATTCTGTAACCATCTCACCGTGAAAACTTGGGTGAAGTGAGCGTGGAGCGAGTCGTCAATAGTGTCAATCCCTAGCATCAGCATGACTCACTCACTTCACCTTAGTTATCACGGTGAGATTTTTCCAGAATCGACTGGCTGCTGTCGGTATTTTAGGTTAAGACTGTCAAGATTTTCTGGTTTTGCATTTGTGAATAGCCTTTAGATAAAAATTGATTGATTTTCGATTCGGCACGGAAGTATAAGTATAGGAACGGCTGTGAGATTCGCTACCATAACTAATCCGAAGGATATCCAAATCGTTCAAACATTTTATTTTTCTCTACTCCTACCTGCCGTGCGATTCTGTAACCATCTCACCGTGAAAGCTTAGGTGAAGTGAGCGTGGAGTGAGCTGTCATTCGCTATGGACTAACACTATTAAGTGCTCACTTGACTTATAATTTCACGGTGAGATTTTTACAGAATCGACCGGCAGTAGATGCATCTGATGTTTTATAGATCCAAATAAGTTTATTCATATGTTTCTCAAACTAGTAAGCTTCTATCAGCTGCTAATCAATGCCAAACAAAACGGTAATTCAATTCCTTCCGTTACTAAACATTCTGGACAAAAGAAAGTTGGATATATCTGTATAATTTTAGATTTACCGTAAGACCAATTTGTATGTGCTGATAACACTGAGAACACCGGATATCCTCATTATCACGTACGACATATAAAGGGACAGGTGAGGTGTTTATATTAATGAAATAGCATCTACATGTTATTTGAGATTATATGGAGTATCAATAAAGATAGTGCTGCGGGAATTGCAGAAGAAGCTATAATACCTACTCTATATTCCGCCATTTATTTAGCACAGACTGACGGACGCACAACGGCACAATACATCAGATAAAAACAAAATAAAAGTCAAATAAAAAGTGAGAAGTCCGATCATCATCATCATCTGCCTAGCCTTTCTATCTAACTAGATGCAGCTCATTAGGTATTTTACATGGAGCGACTGCCTATCTGACCTCCACAACCCAGTTACTGGGTAATACGATACCTCTTAGTAAGACTCGTTGTCAGACTTTCGAGCTACTGACGACCCGTACGTAACGACTAGGTATCAAAGATCCATGAATGACAGCCGGGACCAATGGCTTAACGTGCTTTCCGAGCACGGAGGGGTCTTGGTATGTGAAGATGGTCACCCATCCACGGACCAACCGCGACAAGCGTAGCTTAACCTGATCGATCGACCCGTGCGGCTGTTATTACTTAGCCACAAAAAAGTGAAAAGTCCGATGTAAGTAATAAATTAGCAGGAAAGTGCTGCGCCAAAAAGTCCCAGTTAAAATGCCAGATAACTCGTACATACCCTGTGTATGAGATATCATCGCCAATTTATATAATTACGTCTAAGTTAACAAAACAATAGGTACTTACTGAGAAGAAATCACTGTCTATAATCCGTTCCATAACTTTTTTTTCGAAAATGTAAACAAGCCTCGTACTTGTACGTACTTACAGGTTAAATTCTATTGTTTACATTTTCATCAAATCATTTTGGAGCAGAGTAGGTATAGGTTTCAGTACTATAAGACTGGAAAGTCTAGATCTTTGGCTACATCTTTTTAGATTCCAATCGTTATTGTCTTGGTTTTCCAGATAATTTAACTGCAATAGGTACCCACCGTCTACCTAATTACGTATCGTCTCATAACAAGGGCAGTGTGACAACCAAAACAATGAAATGATTGGACATTATAATTTTAGAAATGATCTAGGAATAGTCTAGGAAATCGCAAGTAAAATGATAACAATAATATTCGCGAGAAGTGGCGAATGAAACAGATGTTTACCCCAGTTCATTGGCACTATTCTGTCCGACGAAATCCTGCTAAAATAATTATCATCAACACTGTTAATTATTGTGGTAATTGAGATCGTAACACACAGTGGGGAATGAAATTGAAATGGTTGTGTGCCTCATGTGCCTGTGTGGCCTGCCAATCACATGGACGACTATTCGATTCAGGCACAGACGCCAGCACATCAAGCTACTACAATCTGTCAAATTTCTTTAATAGATTTTCAACTTTATCGCTAAAGTATTAGGTTCAAGGTTGATTGGGAAAATTTGACAGTTTCGGATAGCTTGATGTGCTGGCGTCTGTACGTTTTCCTCTTCTCTTTGTTATGAAAGAAAGAAAGGAAAATAATTTGATTTGTCGCAGAAACACATTTCACGATTATGTAAAACAAAAAATAGAACAGAACCTCATCCTAATTGGGTAACACACATTACTCTCAATTTGAATCATTTTGAAGCATATTGCTAATCCATTGCTCGTGTCTACTCAACAACGTAAATAAAGTAATGAATATTGTTGCACTGTCAAAATGAAACTCATTGCTACTGATAGTGTGTTACGCAATTACCCTGCAGCCGTGCGATTCTGTAACCATCTCACCGTGAAAGCTTGGGTGAAGTGAGCGTGGAGTGAGCTGTCATTCGCTAGGGATTAACACTATTAAGTGCTCACTTCACTTATGATTTCACGGTGAGATTTTATATGTATTTAATACATATAGTCATAAGTTATGTTTATAGAAGCTAGAAGTTTAGTTGTCTATGACGAGTTCAGTAACACTACCAGTCTATATCGAGTCAATCATCCTTTTCTATCCATGATTCCTACATTAACGGATTTATATATAAAGGTTGAGATAAGAGTATAAGGAAGGTATACTAATTCATAAACATTCAAAAAGAAGTTTCTTCGTTCACGTGACTCATAGGAAAAATCCAACACTGTACAAAAGGGCATAAAATGATTTCAGGCAATTTCAGTGTTTTTCTTTATTTGATACAACCTAATCACAGTCTATAATATAATCTTGATTGTACTACGCAAACCACATGCTAACAACAGTTGCATGTTCCAAGGGCATAACTGCCGCTTGCTTAAATTAAAAACAGAAACAATTGCACATCGGATAATATGCTTTTGTAGATACCTAAAATAAAACAATTGCATAAATTACGGATCACTATCAAAAAATCGTTGGTACCTTCACAACACACATAAAGCGAAAGAGGGCGTCGCGGTGCACGGGTTAGACCAGAGTGCCTCAAACTTATAGTAGGTAACTCTATTTAATTTCCCCGACTATTGCGAAATTACGGAAATAGAAATCTAGTTGTAGAAGAAAAAAATGGTCTTTTTCGTTTTTTTGTATAGACATTTTTTCACCCCACTGCTAAGAATGGTTATTTCTTCTCATTAGTCAATTTTAGGTCTGTTTCAACCGTATTTCAGAATCTGCATCAATTTGGGTTCTTTCTATACCTAATAACCACCTACCAACTTCAACTGCTTTGAGCACTAAGTTCCGGAAAGCTTAGACCTGGGACATCTTGGTTATTATTTGGCGTAGGTTTCGTCCGAGTACTCGATGAGGTAGGTTTAGGGTTTCGGAAGGGCCATATTTTAGCGGTCTGCCAAGTACTTCCGGCAGGGTGCGCAGTGGCAGACCAACTTTTGTTAACATAATTAATCAATGGTAAAATGTTGCCAGCACATGAATTTGGGTATCTTATAACGTGATTTTCACTAAAGAAATACGTCAAAAAATATCGATTATTTCTATGACCCGGCAGGATCGGCTCTGGCAGATCTGATTTTTTTTACGTGTTTAAGTGTTGGTTAACGATCTGAAGATAGCCTATTGGGGCAGCCGATAAGGTAGGTATTTTTGCAGCCGGCTCTCGCGCTATAATGCGATCAGACACTATCTCTATAAAGTCGATCCTGTCACGTAACCTAAGACCGTCTGTTTACTCCTAGAATTACGCGAATCTCACTTTGAGAAACCCTGGGCAAGGCTAATTGCACCCATCTGACCCACCCTATACCTCCGGTGCATGACTCATGTCCGTGGGGTTTCCCTCCAATTAATACCTGATGGTTGCACTTGATATATTTGCGTACCTCGTTATTTATAGGTGGAGCGGTAGAAAGTGTGCTTGTAGGAATTTCTAGGTGGGCTTACCTCAGGAACGATCTCTATTACTTACAAGTTTCTTCTTTTTTTTTTTCATGTCGATGATAATTGTTTTTATAATGTTTGAGCCCATAAGGAGGCCACATTGATTGCGGCGTCAGTGGCATTGGTTAGGTCATCCGAGGTGCAAGTGAACGTGCACTCCACAAGGACATGGACTTCTGATCAGATAATCAGAAATTGCTTGTTTTTATTTTGGGCAGTACTAAAGGATACCAGATAAGATAGGTACTGCTGCTGGTGCCAAGTTGGAAGAAATTCATGAGGCTTTTATTCAATTTATTTTCAAAATTTTCTGATGATTTTTGGAGGTGTGGCTCGAAAAGTTTCCCCGTGGTCGTCATCCTCAAGGCCGCAAACTTATAGTATCGAACACTTTTATATTTAAAATACACCGCTTTCAGCCGTCGGGAGTGTCGGGACAGACTCTCGATTATTTTCTTCTATGCCCTAAATATCTACGAAGTAGTGTTTATCTCTAAAAGATAAGTACGGCGTTTACATATCAAGCATTAATGGAGGTCGGTTGGCAAAGCCATCCACAGTACCTTCTACTTATAATTCATATTTGTTATTTTTTACAGATTTTCTGATAGTCTTCAAATATTTAAAGACTTGGTCAGAAAGTCTTATTTTTATTTTTATGAGTAGGTACCACATTTTCTCTGGACAATTCCTTCAGCCGTGCGATTCTGTAACCATCTCACCGTGAAAACTTGGGTGAAGTGAGCGTGGACTGAGTCGTCAATAGTGTAAATCCCTAGCATCAGCAGGACTCACTGCTCACTCTAAGCTCACTTCACCTTAGTTATCATGGTGAGATTTTTCCAGAATGGACCGAATGGTCATAAACAATACCCGCCCGCCACATGAACTAACGTGATGTTTGACTGTTTGACGCACAGACCGCGTTATATTGTAATTTATCGCCATATTCCCTTCCCCTACGCCGGCCACAACGGAAAAATAAATTACCTACGTCTATAGACGTAC
The DNA here is from genome assembly GCA_949629135.1 of Eremobia ochroleuca. Lineage (NCBI taxonomy): Eukaryota > Metazoa > Arthropoda > Insecta > Lepidoptera > Noctuidae > Eremobia > Eremobia ochroleuca. The sequence continues at coordinate 17,194,756 of OX451401.1, read as the reverse complement.
CGGCTATGCACGGTTCATGGGGATTTACACGTGAAAACACTTAGTGGTGGAGGGGCTTCTCAAGAGAGAATCAATTACTACTTTTGAAGTTTGAAGGTAAAGCATTGCAGCATTACTAAATGCTATATTACAATTTTATGATAATCATCCTTCTTAAAAAATAAATTAAACCTCATTTTTGGAATTTTGCTTGACCAGCCGTGCGATTCGTGTCACTGACTCTGGCAGGGCCACCATCAGGGATTTTAATTTTGAAAACTCCAAAAATTAGTCGCTAATTAGTCGAAATTAGTCGCCAAATATCAGAATTAGTCGGTCACTGGTTCAAAAGATATAAGGGTTTATAGGTGGCCCTGCTGGAGAGACTCTCCCCAGCAGGGCCAAATTTATATCTCAAAAACTAGGGCACCTAGCGAAGATCTGTTTTCTCCCATATTTAGTCGCCAATTAGTCGGAATTAGTCGCCAAATATAAGAATTAGTCGGTCACTGGTTCAAAAGATATAAGGGTTTATAGGTGGCCCTGCTGGAGAGAGTCTCCCCAGCAGGGCCACATTTATATCTCAAAAACTACGACACCTAGCGAAGATCTGTTTTCTCCCATATTTAGTCGCCAATTATTCGGAATCAGTCGCCAAGTTACAGATTTAGTCGGGTCTTAGTTTAGGAGATATAATGAGTTCAATTAGTAAGGTATAGTCCAAGAGCTAGATCGAAGAGTTCACGAAAAATTACCAAGAAAAAATATTTCTATTAATATGTGTAATATACTTTTAGTTTTATGGGTCTAAAGTCTTTAGAAATGTCCCAGAGATATAAATTCTCAATTAAATTCATGTTTTTATGTTTTTAATTACTAGTTTAGAGTGGCTTAAACTTCTTCGAAAACATTAAACCTTGCTCTTGGTCTATTTGGTGTCAAGATGTACAGTCGCATGCAACTGTTTTACCAGTTTACAATGTTAACCTCTAATTAATGTTAGAATAATAAAAAAATATCGTACCTTTAGTAAAATGTTTAAAATACTAAAACGTTGAAAACGTATTGTCAATTGTAATCTAATTTTATTTTATAAATATGAATTTTCAAAAAGTTCGTTTGATGTGTGTTGTGTTTGTGTGTATTTTGAGGTGATTGTGAGTGTTGTGTTGTGGGTATGGACGGGTTGAGTTTTTATTTTATCTTAATTTAGGTTAGAATAATAAAACTTCTGTTGTCGAAATATAAAATGATTTATTACCTTAAAATTATTGTACTTTCAGAAAATGTTACAAATACCTATTTATTCAATATTATGAACAGATACAGTTTGTTTAACGGTTTACTCGCGCAGGCTCGCGAGGTCGCGCGCAAGCTCGAACATACGCGATCCGTAAAGAAAATACCCGAGACCGTGCGGGGATTATTCCTCTCTGTCTGCGCTGACCCTTTACGTGACGGGCAACTCATTCTAAGCAGCTCGTCTGTACACGCGCATCTATCTCTTTCTTACTTACCGTAAATGAAACGGAGCGTAGCGATCTATCTGCCAGCGACTAAGTGGTAAGTGCACATTGTGTTGGATAAATAATTACACATACACACATTACACACATACACATTAGATCGTACATTATTGTAGATTTGTTTATAAGTAATGAATACAGCTTTCCTATGGTGGGTTGAAATTATAGACTAAGTTTATATTTATTTAATTCGAAACAAACATTCCTCCATAAGACGTCATAGATACTATCTAGAAAATACATAAAGTATTTTGTACTCGCTTGTACCACTGTATGGGGAAATTGAATTCTTTAATATCTTTTTAATTACACACCGACTAAATCTGTAACTTGGCGACTGATTCCAACTAATTGGCGACTAAATATGGGAGAAAACAGATCTTCGCTAGGTGTCCTAGTTTTTGAGATATAAATGTGGCCCTGCTGGGGAGACTCTCTCCAGCAGGGCCACCTATAAACCCTTATATCTTTTGAACCAGTGACCGACTAATTCTGATATTTGGCGACCAATTCCGACTAATTGGCGACTAAATATGGGAGAAAACAGATCTTCGCTAGGTGCCCTAGTTTTTGAGATATAAATTTGGCCCTGCTGGGGAGAGTCTCTCCAGCAGGGCCACCTATAAACCCTTATATCTTTTGAACCAGTGACCGACTAATTCTGATATTTGGCGACTAATTTCGACTAATTAGCGACTAATTTTTTGCGTTTTCAAAATTAAAATCCGTGATGGTGGCCCTGCCAGAGTCAGTGACACGTGCGATTCTGTAACCATCTCACCGTGAAAGCTTGGGTGAAGTGAGCGTGGAGTGAGCTGTCATTCGCTAGGGACTAACAATATTAAGTGCTCACTTCACTTATGATTTCACGGTGAAATTTTTACAGAATCGACCGGCTGATATTTTATCTTCGATTTTTTTTAAATATGGAATTTTCGTGTGTCATGGAAGATTTTCCTACGAAGCTTTTGGCACTTGAAGAGAAGTAATGAAACACGTCGGGTCTCGGAATTTTTTAGACCATAACTAAATTAACTAAATTGAACAGAACCATCCATAATACATAATAATAGTTCATAATACAACAACATCCATTGTGTATGTGAATGTATTGTGAATCCCAGAATCAGGGTATGTTTTTTTCTTCTATTGATTATCCGAAAGTGCTTTTCGTTTTCATTATGTTATCCTATTTTTCTTTGCCATAGGCAGCGCTGCACGAAACCCTGACTTCGAGCGTTAAGACGACATTAAATGCCAGCGACCTTGAGCGGGCACTGCCGCCCTTCGCCCGCAAGGGTCCCCGCTTCAACGCGCACAAGTTTATTCCAAAAAAGAATCCACGTTGATTTATCAAGCACAAAACAAATAAAAACCGTGTACTAAAATTTAGGAAATTAAATTTTCTTTTAGATGATGAAAGTTTTATGAAAATACACCCGATAGTTTTTGCGTGATTATCGTTTTTTTGTCCGCGTTAGACATTACTTTACGAATTAATTACTCTATGTTAAAAAAATATAATTTCAAACATTCACATATCAAATTACGAAGAAAATTGTCTAGTATAACATATTTTTTTTTCAAATAAATAAGTCTGGTCGTTTAGACGTGATGTTGAATTTAAAATCATTAGAAGTCGTACACCTGCGCCTTAAGTGCTCACTTCACTTATGATTTCACGGCTAGATTTTTACAGAATCGACCGGCTGGATTTAAGTTAATATAAGGTATACAATCGCCGGTCCGTCTTGAGCAAGCGTGGTGATCAATGCTCGTGCCTTCTTAATAATAATTATTATACCTAATTACTAGGAAGTAGTTGAACGTTTTATTTTTCCAGCTCCAAAGTCAACTTTTCCTGTACCTAATGAAAGGTTTGTCAGAAATTCACATTATACTGCCTATTAGGAAGATTCAATTAATAAGAACCCAATTAGGAGGAACTAGAACAAATCACACTCGCAACTAAATCTATCAATCACAACATCTCTCATAGTCAAGGAGCAAGACAGCTCAACATGACACATCATCTTGGCAATTAATTACTAGCTCCTAGTCTACATTCGAGAGCAGATAAAAGTGACGGCTCATCAAAAGTTGCATTTACATTTTGAACTCTTGAACTGCACCAATTTCCTCTAATCTAATCTCGATATGACTTTCTGTCACTGGCACAAAGTTTAATTTGCAATGATCGATGTGGCTCGTTAAATGCATCACTGCTTTAGTATTTGGAGTATATTTTCGGATATAGAAATAAGTCTTTGTTCAGCTCTTGTACTTAGAAATTCGTTGGAAAGATGAGTGTAAGTAATTCGTTTTGATTAGTTGAACTTATTCAATAAATCAATTATGAAATAGTTCTTTCATGTGGGACTGGGTGCTCACTATGTAATTGGTGGGTCAAAGGAGTAAGAAATTACGTAGGTACCATATGCTTGGGAGACTCTTCTCTCTCTCCAAACGACGTGGGTGCGATTCCACCCACAAACAAACCTTACCGTCATAGACTATTGGTGCATTTGCAGTCTGCCTAGGGATGAGTCCTAACAGGCGATGCATAGATGGGTTTTCGGATCCGTCTTTTGAGAGCGACCGTTTGGGGGACTAGAGAGTGTGGGATTTCTACCACCCACCAAAAAAGGGTTTTTGTAAGCAAGCCCACAATTGACCGAGAAATAGGTGCTGGAAGAGATTTCTTATGATATAAGCATCACCTTTGTACCTATTTTTCTGTTCTGTTTTTTCTTGTCTATTTATACAACGTGTAACGGAAAGGGGGTATCAACCCTGAAGGAGGTGAATGTGCTCATGAAACTCAACAACTTTCCCCAAAGAACATAGGTCGAAATATGAAAAAAAAATTTGGCCCTCCCTTACAAAACTGACTACCAGCTGATTGATTTACTATGGGAGGGCCAAATTTTTTTTTCATATTTCGACCTATGTTCTTTGGGGAAAGTTGTTGAGTTTCATGAGCACATTCACCTCCTTCAGGGTTGATACCCCCTTTCCGTTACACGTTGTATATTTGTGTACATAAATGGTAAAATAAATAAACATTCATTAAAAAAACTTACGTAAAGTCGAACATGTATAACCTCCTCCTTTTTGGAAGTCAGTTAAAAAGACTGGTATTCAGCTGCATCCGGTTAGACTGGATGCCGACCCCAACATTGTTGGGAAAAGGGTAGGCAGATTATAATGGTCAGGTAGATGTGCACCCACATCTCGTCAGATACGTTTAACCCTTAAATGCATGATTTTTACTTTTCAAGTAAAGTAAATTTATTTGGATGTAAGATTAGCTCTATAGTAAGAAAAAAAAAATTCATATTTTTTTTTTTTTTTATTGTTTTTTGGAAATTTACATCATTATGTAATCAGAACAAAATGTGCAGTGAGATACTAAACTCATTCATTATTCCGTTATTATATTGTATTGTTTTTCTTGTTGTGTAGTGTCTGTACTTAATAACATAGTCGTAAGTTTTACTAACAATTTCGGTGAGTCTTTGTTACTTGAATAAAGAAAATTCTATTCTATTCTATTCTATTATGGTAAAAAATATCTATTGTTTTTGTTGAGGCAAACGTTAACATTACATTTAGAACAATCTATAGTTGAATATCCCTTACAATTGGGGAATCCCCGTGCTCTGTGGAAACGAAAATATGGCATTGAATGGGTTGATGGATATTTCCATCACAATCCATTTAAGGGTTAAGTCCCATGTAACAGGAGGAGAGCCTATTGCCATCAACCGGGCACAAGTCCTGACTCCGGGCTGCTACACCCAAATTCCTGATGGAAAAACCCAATAACACTTTGCCCGACCCGGGAATCGAACCCAGGACCTCATACTCAGTAGTAGCAATTGCAACCTCTATAACAAGCAGGCAGTCAAAACTCCATTAATAAATTGTAGCAAATGTCTAAAAAAACTCCACAATAATATCAAGACTGTTAAGACAGCATTGTCATAAAAATACTTTATTATAAGTATCTACGTACTTACTTTAAAATATGTATTGACCCCAGCCACAGGCGCCACAAGCAAAATATCTTAATACACTACAATTTACCCACAACTTACAAGTACACCGCGCCTCACACGGGAATCGAACCGGTGATCACGAGCATCCTTATTTTGGTAATAGCACATAAGTGGCCAGCGGTAATGCAACGCTATCATTATGACCCATATATTGGCCCTTCGCCCCTTCGCCCTAGAGCCCTGTGGCCCTGGAGCCCTGCGGTCCTGTGGTACGAAGGGCATTATACTATTTGTGTCAATGATTTTGTTTACTATGCTCTCCTGGATTGGTCTTGTAATGTTTTGGATCATGATTGATACTCACTGTCAGTAGCAGGGTTTACACAATTAGACACGAACTATATTTCACATTAAGTCTGTATTTGGGCAGAGCAACGTCCTTATCGCTAATTCACAACATAATGCATGTTAAAACCGATTCGCCTCCATTTTTATACACATAACTGCCATATTCAAAATCAACTGTCAGTTAATTATTCAAATTGTTAGAAAAAGTCAAATAAACGACTTATTATGAGAAATAAATACAAAGACTTATTTAGATATTAATGAAAATATTAGGTGAATCAAATATAAACAGGACTTTTTTTATTGCTGGTCGCTGAGTGAAGTGACGCGCTTGGTGCTGTTGTATGTGTTAGGGGGGATCATCTAGGGGAGGGGGGTATACTGCTCCGGCTCACTTTAGTTTATTGCGCGCCAGTAGCATCATGTATGAGCAGGAGGTATATAAGTCTGTTGAGCAACGACTTATCATAATTTTTTTAACACGGGAGGGCATAAAACCTTCCGAAATTTTGCATCCATTGACTCTACAATTCGATAAGAATACGCTTTCAAGAACTCAAGTTTAGGAATGGCACAAAAAAAATTCAAGTGGAGGACGCCGTTTTCACACTGACCAGATAGTGGAATCATTTGTGTGCAATTGGCTAAAGGCACGACTGACTACATTCTTCGATACTGGCATCAAGAAACATCCCCTGCGCTGGGAAAAATGTGTTAATAGAAGGGGAGATTATGTAGAAAAATAAAATATATTCCTTTTTTTTTACGAGTATAACGTGCGTATTTTTTTTTACTTAAGTCCGGTTTTGATTTGCTCCACCCACGTATTTTAAAGTAATTTAGGAATAATTAAGCAACTACTACGTCATAACCGTCGAGTATCTATTTGGTGCTTGTTAACATGATCTATGACTCGTTATTATTGAATAGTGGACGTCCATTTGGCTACGGTCTGTGACTTGACAATCAAGACCCTTGTGACCTTCAGACTACAAGGGTCTTGATTCTTGTCATGTCAACACAGGGTCAACTCTGTGGTAAAGGCCCCGTCTTACGAGTCTTACCTACACGGAGAGAAAATTCTTAGGAAAATTACTGTGCTCGTCACTGTAAAGTGAGTGCAAGTGACATCTACAGAAAATTTTCTGAGTGAGATAGGGAAAAATTCACTATTTGTCCAATAAATTTTACTGTACAGCATAAGAATGTTTACTGTGCTAGCATGGTAATTTTTCCATTACCACTCAAATACACTCAGATTATGAGACAGCACAGTAATTTTTCTAAGATTTTTCTCTCCGTCTAGGTCGTGGCTCCGAACCCAGGCAGGCTCTTTCCTTTATGTAATTTATTACATCATTACAGCCGGTCGATTCTGTAAAAATCTCACCGTGAAATCATATGTGAAGTGAGCACTTAATAGTGTTAATCCCTAGCGAATGACAGCTCACTCCACGCTCACTTCACCCAAGCATTCACGGTGAGATGGTTACAGAATCGCACGGCAGAATTCCGTCCACCTGAAATGACTGTACCTTTTTGAAACTCAGGTATACTCCGCTAAGTCCATAAGCCCTAAAAACCCAATCTAAATAGTAATAAACCAAGCCCGGATCTAGCTTCAAACGGATAAAATGAACGCTTAGTCCAAAAATACTTTCTGGATGATGAATAAAACAAGAAGTCTCAGCTATTCACATAATCCTAAGTGGAATCCTGCCAAGTCGAGCGTAAAAGTACGCTCGGCTCTCAAAACGGGTAAAGAAAAATATCGTAAGGAAACCAGCATGTCGTAGAACCAAAAATTCGCATACATCAACTCGCACCCGGCTGGCGTGGTGGATTTTGGCCCACCCGCTCTCCCAGCATAAAGCAGTATCTTGATGAAGTGGCTGGCGTGGTGGATTTTGGCCCACCCGCTCTCCCAGCATAAAGCAGTATCTTGATGGAGTGGCTGGCGTGGTGGATTTTGGCCCACCCACTCTCCCAGCATAAAGCAGTATCTTGATGGAGTGGCTGGCGTGGTGGATTTTGGCCCACCCGCTCTCCCAGCATAAAGCAGTATCTTGATGGAGTGGCTGGTGTGGTGGATTTTGGCCCACCCGCTCTCCCAGCATAATGCAGTGTCTTGATGGAGTGCAACGTTTACCACCAAAGCGATATTCCTTAGGGTTTATAAGCTTTGGGTTTCGTTTCTTTTCGCTTCTCTTTAGACTGTTACTGTACTACAGTTCCCTCAATATCATCAGTGTTTCGGGGTTAAAAAGGTGACCAAAATATTTCAATATTTGTGCACGCAAAAAACAAGACGTACAATTTTGTTGGTCTACTCTTCAAGTCTTATAAATAAATTAATTTGGAAAGTTAATCAAAATGCAACCTAGGTTATCCACACGTCTGAGCAGTTTTCTACAGATACAGTATACATATTTATTTTCATAACATCAGTTTCATAAGAGCAGTGTATTTTTTTTTTAAAGACGTTGCCCCACATTAGAAATTTCTCCTGTATTGTGGGTGCATTAACAAACATTTAAAGTCACGTACACAAACAGCCAGACCCGGAACAACTACTTGTAGGTCATACAAATATTTGTTCCGTGCGGGAATCGAACCCGCGACACGCAGCGCAGCAGTCTATCGCTTAACCACTGCGCCAACCGTGCCGTTATTCCACAAGGTTAGGCAGTTTTGTACCTATAGTACACCCATATGTCGCCAGATTCAGTCCCATATAATAGGGGGCAAGCATATTTCCATCAACCAGGCACAAATCCTGACACCCAGGGTCTAGATTTTGTGCTACTGAGAATACCCTGACCGAAAAACCCAATAACACTTTGCCTAATCTGGGAATCGAACCCAGTAGCGTTTGTAACCACTAGACCAACGAGGCACCAGCGGGCCAGTTGCGTAACGCACTAGCTGAAGAAATAGCTTTCATTTTGACATTTTAACAACATTCATTGCGTTATTTACGTTGTTGTGCAGATATATTTTTCGAGCATATGAAGCAATGGATTAGCGATATCCTTCAAAATTATTCAGATTGAGATTAATAATGACGCAATGAGGGGTGCTGGTATTTATTTTCATAAGACAAATCTATGTACTTGTATAAAGCTGAATCTATCTAGATGGACGGACGACCTAAAGAAGGTGGCTGGGGTAGACTGGATGCGGAAGGCGGAGGACAGGGTGTTGTGGCGCAGTCTGGGAGAGGCCTATGTCCAGCAGTGGACTGCGATAGGCTGAGTTGATATAGATTCCAGATGCGGGTACTGGGTATACTGGGTATACTGGCCACGGTGAGAATAAAAGTGAGGCATTCAATTTTACATTTTATTAACAAAATTGTAACGGTTTCCATTCAGTCGTAAAAGATACAATTTCCATACATTACTTAGAACACTATTCAACTTCTTACTCAATTTTGAGCAACCCTATCTTATTTATAAAAATAAATTTAATAATACTGATACTATGTATCCCTATAATTTCTAATTTAATAAATATTTATAAAATACCTACACAGATTTCTTAACAAGCCTAATAAAATAAATAATTAAATTGTTTTTATTTTGCCCTAAACAAATATTTTTAAAAATACAATATGTTTCAACAGATGCAAACCCGTTTCATTTGGTCCTATAGAGATGGTAGTTTCATGATAGATTTTGCTTAGAATTGAATATTATTATAATCATACAGAAACTCCCATACAAAAACATTTTCTCATAAACTGTCTAAACCTGTCATAGACCATACAAATGCACGCTGTCGCGAAAGCGCATCTCTGTCATACTTTGCTTCATAAATAACTAAATACACACAAAACGTATTTACATGACAATACCATTGTGTCATTGTAACTTCAGAGTTCAAGCACAAAATACATAAGTTATAACTTAAACCTAACTTATGAACTAAGAACTACGGGAAAAGTATATGGCGGATTTTTTCAGTTGCATCTCTTTGTATCTTATTATTTTTTTATAAAACACATTCAGTGTTTCTTTTTAGTTTATCTGTTAATTTTTCTTTCATTTTTTCTGCTTGAAGTCTTATTCTCTTTCATTCATTATTGAAACGAAATCAATCGGAGGGATATAGATTTGAATGAATCTTAAGACTGCCGAATGTATTGGACTAATGCAGGTTTTTGTATTGATTTATTGACAAAAAAGCTTCGTTCATTTCGGCAATAGGCCTTTTGGGCGAGTTTGAGGCCCTGCTTTTAAAACGAGGGCTATAATCCTTTCCAAATTAACCTTAAATTGTCATCAACAGACTTCTTCACAATTTCTAAGGACCATTTCTTTCAATTCTTTCTACAATTTGTTACCATCAGTCTCTACGTCACACTCTATTTATTCTAGGACACTGTCACTGGTCTTTGCTCGTCGTATAACAAAGTTCTCACTGTATGCCGGCTCTCCTCTGACTTCAGATCACTGGTATTTGAGTGTTCGTATGTGAAGTTTTTGCTGATTACAACCTGGAAAAGATGAAAATAATTAATATTGATGAGGGCAATCATAGTGGAATATTAGGTAAATAATGTTGCGGAAATACTTGAAGAAATAAAGAGAAGACTAACTTATTTAATTGGTTTCTTGAATTATTATCTTCTATAAAAGATAAATACGTAACTAACTAGGTACACCGTTCCTAATTAGGTACACTCCATCACTTAAAGGAGACCACAGCATACGCTTTTCACATCGTCTGTATGTAATGCCCTGACGTTAGATGAATATTATGATGTATTTTAAAGGCTATATATTGTTCTGCCCTAGTTCCTAAAAGCCAGTACTGTCACGGGTAGTGAGAGTAGCATAAACAATTACCTTTTTTTTTAAAAACAATCAGACGAAGACTGCACATGTAGCTCTTCAAATCATAACTCTTATTTTAATAGTCCAAACAATACTTACAGCATAATAAACGGTGATAAGTCCAATAGCAGTGCCGACGAGCACATCCCACCAGTGATGCCTATGGTCTGTGATCCTGGTCAGCGAGCAGATGGCGGCGTACGAGATGCAGAGCAGCTGCAGGATTGGAACGAGGAAGATGGAGCGGTGGGTCCAGTCGAAGGCGCGGCGTTGGAGGTACCACTGGAGAGAAGAGAATAAAAAATTAATATCAGCTTAAGAAAAATGTAGATGGTTGGATAGTAGAGTAGAGAACCAAAAAAGATGACAATACAGAAAAATTATAGCACCGTAACATTGGAGAGTGTAAAAATTATAGTACCGTAACATTGGAGAGTGTTCCATCAGAACAAAATCTCAATAAACTTGCATGCTTAAAATGAAAATCAAGTACGCTTCCATAAAATTGTAGTTCTAGTTTATAAGTTTACTACGTAATTACAGTCTTTTTCTTAGTTGTTTTCTATTGAGATCTGCGCATGCTACATATTTTGCTGAGATTGACCGCTATTAGGCCAGAAAAACACGGTATTTTCGTGAGGCTGTCACGACCATCTTATCTGTTATTATTCAAAAACTTACCGCAATAAAGAAACCGCAGTACACTGACAGTGAAGCATGTCCTGAAGGAAAGCTGCGGTATGAGTCCATCTGGTACCAGCTGGAGTACTTTTTAGATGTACACTGGAAGTCGCTCACAAACTGGGAGCTGGAACAAAACAAATAGAACACTATATATGTGTATATATGTAGTGCTAGAACTAGTTAACGTTGATGTTCTTGGACTAACGGAGTTGCTCAAGCTGCTGGATAGCATAAGAGCAAGGAAAGATGTCTTAAAGAGAAAAGATTTGATTTCCTTGTAGGTTTGCTTGTTACGTTTTCACACTGAAACGGTTGAACACATTCAGAAGAAATTTAACAAATGGGTAGACCATGACCTGAATTAGAACATTTGATAATTTTTATCCCGACATTTCCCGAGATCGACACTTTGCGAGTGAAATCGCGGGGCACGGCTAGTAGATTAAAATTTGCAAGTAGATGGTGTTAGAACCGGCAGGGTTTAAATTTTCCAGGTGATCGGGAATTGTAGTGAGCTAATGACAATACTTGATTGCAATATAAAGGTATTTAACAGTTTCAAAGCACATAAGGAACACGGAGAACCGGGTGTTGTGACGCAACTTGGGATAGGCCTAAGTCTAACAGTGGACAGCTATAGACTGTGTTGAAAGCAAATTATTATCAGATTCTTCTAGATAAGGAACCGTCCAATTATTTCCTAGTATTACGCCTTTTACGACCGTACACAGCCCAGTGTCAATAATCTCATGAATTTCCATCCTCATTGACAGTTTGATGTGCCCACGTCAATCCTGAGTTAGATAAGTAGTCTGAAGATTAACTTCAAGATCACTCAATGTCAAATGTATTACTCCTACGAGTCGAATATATTGCTATGTAAATGCGGATGTCGTAAAATGTACAGTCAGTGACCGGACCTCTCTGGGAAAAACTGTCATTGGGTTTTTGATTATTTGTTAGGAGCTATCTTCGGCTTCAAATCACATCTAATAGATTCTAACGAAGCTGAAAACGGAGCTTCTACTAATTAGGGCAAAGCTACTATGAACGCAGGCAGGGGCATTTATAACCAGCACACAACTTCTAAATATCCTAATTAGTTCTGGATCGAATTAGTGAGTTATTACAACCACTTTTCATATGCTGGTGAAAGTAAACATAAATTGTACAGTCGATACATTCTGTAAAAATCTCACCGTGAAAACTTAGGTGAATTGAGTTATCATAGGGATTGATACTATTCACAGCTCACTTCACCGAAGCCTTCACGGTGATTTTCTTAGAGAATACCTACACAGTTGACATTTTCCAATAAGTGCTTTGCTAAAAACTCACAGTAGTGCCTCTAAGCTAAGCAGGTGGGAAAATCTTTAAATCTTGAAGGGCAAGAAAAAAACATTGGAAATAAGTAAAAAAATCTTACCCATTGCAAGTCTTGCCAGTGTCAGGTTCACATAGATCGAAGAACGTAGGCCTAGGGCTCCCGACGAGACCCTTCATGACTTCGACAACACTCAGGTTGATGATCACACCGTAGATATAAGTTCTATATAAATAGAAGGTATTCTGGCAGGTACGTCGAAATCTTGATTGAGAGAAGTCGCCATATAGAAAGATGTACTCCGTTATAGCGAACTGAAAATATGAGACAGTAATATTAATTTAGTTTTTCAAGAATATTCAGCTTCAAAACTTAGTATTTTAAAATGACAGGGACAGACAGACAGATGATTAGAAGAAAGAAAAGAAAGAAAAAACGTTTATTAGAAGCTCTTTAAGAACAAAAAACCCGGGAAAGAAATATTCTACAATCGATTAAATAAAGTCCGCCATCCACGATGTTTTTGAACTAGTAAACTACATAGTTTACATGTTCAAGAATTGGAATTGTTTCAATAAATTAATAATATAATAGTGGTACAATGGGCTTTTCATTAAAAAGTCGTTTAGGGTAATAACCTCGTTATTAAAAGCGAGGAAAAGCCATGTAATTACGCTGTACTTTTCAGGACAATTAATGTTATCTGCGTCTGTTACAGTATTAACAATACCTAGGTACTCCTGAAGCCACCTACATTGTAAACAGGCAAACGTGATGACGCACTTTTCAACGATCATTTAGTTCTCAGCAAAGATGTACCTCTCCCCCGCAAGAGTGACTAAAATGTTTTGCATCCTTCTTTGTGAAAATAACAACATACTGCCATGATCAATCCATTTTCCAGGAATCCGGTACAGGCCAAAAATCATATGATATGATATGGAAATTATGACATAACTGGCAAAATATTGGCGAAAACCTGTGCCTACCCGTTTGGGGAAAGCAGGCGGGATTCAAGGTGTGTGTAGTAGAGATCATTGTGAAAGAGCTTGTCGGAGGAAGTACCACTGCCATACTCTATACATATATTCTATCACTTCAATTTATTTACATATTTGTAAAGTTTTTCCGTTATAATTGTGTGGTTTTAAGTTTTGTGGTACACGGACTTGTGAAATTTACAAATTTTAAGTTGTAAATTGTAACTGTAAAGTTTTGTGGTATGCCCAAGTGGACCTAAGGCTGGTTGACCATCCAATAGGTAGTTACATTATATTGTTAATTATACACTTACAAAAATAAGCGGCAATCCAAATATAGTGGACATAATTATCTCAGTGTTGACTGTATCTCCGTTGAAAGAGAAGCTGAGAGCAGGATCGTTGCAGTAGAAGCCAGCTTTGTGGTTCGGTATGACGCCCAACTCGAAGAGTCCAATCAGGGCTAGTACTGTGGAAGAAATAATGCTGTTAGAAGGTGGATAGAATAATGGAACTGTTCAGTTTTTATAAACCTGAACAGTACTGTACGAACGAAGATGTATGCGAGACACAATAGGTTCAACTAAAAACTGAAGTCCTTTGGAGGTTGTTAGAACGTTATAAAAATCTATGAATAAGACAGAAAAACCAGAAAATCACTGAGTAAGACTAAAATTTAATCCAGAATACAGGCTAATACAGTTATTCTGGATTCTTATCTTACCCAAAACTCAGTAAATGCTTGTCATAACGCTCAATTCTATTTTAATAAAAATCGATACCTATAATATTATAACTGAAACAAATGTTCATTCGTAGAAGGAAAATCAGACGAGCGTCATGCTCGCGCGCTTTTTCCAGTTACGGCACGTCACCATATGCAATGAATTAAGTACCTACTAACGACCATTTTGGTCAGTAAATATTTGGTACAAAATACAAATGGATGAGTAATTAATTCATTAATTTGTTTATTTTTAGTTTGGTACTTAGTTTATTTGTATTTATAGTGTTGTCCTACAAAATGGAGCGGTTGCGCTTTGTTTGCGTCGGTTAAAATGAATTTCTGACTGACATAATTTAACTAATAGGTAGGTATTTTGTGTTATGCAACTTTTTGGGTGTCAGAATGACTTATCTGCAGACAAAACGCCAACGGTGACATAGATATACAGGTTTTTATTTTGTAAAAGATGTAGAGTCAAGAAAGACTACCAAGATTAAGAAGAGAATTTGAAAGAATCCTAACTGACTACGTATTCCTGTTTACCTATCCAGTTCTGCTAGATGTGATGGTCATAGCTTCTAGCAGAATGCTATTAAATAATAAATCAAGTGAACGTTCTCCTAACCAGTAGGACGTATATCCATCAGCCTTCCGAGTGTCCAAAACGTATAAGGAAATCTTCTACATAATAAACCCGGAACGAACCACAGTCCGAATCTAGTTCTAATATTATCTAACAACTCACTCACGCAATTTTCGCTCGTCCCCGTGACATTGCAAATGGACGTCACCCTCCATTATGGCCAATTTATTTGCCAATCCTCCAAACTGTGGATGTTGTTGAAGTTCAAAGTCAATGCCAAACGACCAGGAACAGTACTCCCTGGCCAATGTACCCTGACATATTGGGGTGTCGCTGTTGTCAAAGGCGAGAGGATAACGAAAGTCAAACTCGGTAGATTTAAATTTTAGTTCCTCTTTTCGTCGTGTTCCAAGATTTGCTGGTGCATATTTGTAATGACGTAATAGTAGTGCGAATTTCAAGGTGAGAGGTTAGATGGATAGCTGAGTGGGATTTGGGAGTTCCTGCAAATTATGCTGGTTGAGATTCTTAGACAAAGGCGTGTCTAGGAAGTACGGATGACGAAAAATTTCAATGACACATTCATTTTAAAAGTTGGAAAGAGCAGGATCTTCGCGCCAAGAAAATATAAGCTAGAATCGTAAAAAATTAAAGGATTTCTGTCAATTACCAAACCATGTGATTAAACTAAATGTGTTTTCTAGACTTTCAATGCCGATAACTTGTTGCTGTGGGCAGATACAGCCCTGATTCATATTCTTTATGGCGGTTCTGAAGAGCGCTATTTGCTGCGATTTTGCGACTTGCTTCATGTTCCGAGCCGCCAAAAAGTTTGAATCGGACTGTACCTAGTACCTACGCGACTGTCAGGCCACAGGCTTTCTCTCTGTGAGACGGATTAGTCCTTAGGTACGTAATCTATCACGCAAGATTAGTGCGAGATTGGCCGAGTCGAACTCGCGCACCGAGGGTTACGTACAAATTTGTAGCTATTTAAATAGTTTATCACGGGATTTTTTTATGTAACTAAAAATTTACAGTTCTCGGATTTTTTCCTTTACTTGTGTTAGATGACATTGCTTCTTGCCAAATTTCAAGATTCTAGGTCAACGAGAAGTACCCTATAGGTTTTCATTCCAGAACATAAGCACCCGTAACTTTTGATTGCGTTGACTTAGAAGTTTGATTTTTTTCACTGCTTCAAGGGATTGCAGCCTTGAGTATTTGATATTAATTTCAACTTGATAACTCCACGCGTTCCTGAGAAAAAGGGTCTTGACTAAACAGAACCCTTATCTTGGTACCCCTTACCTTGGGAACCCTTATCTTAATCTTTCTTATAAGAGTTCCGTTTTTCATTTTGAGGTATGGAACCCTAAAAATGACTTAGCTAATAGTGCCTAGAACCTATTAATTACTCTGGAATTCTGGATGCAAATTAGTAGCTACGCTAATTTGCTTATCTTTATTGCATTCGACTACGATTCGACCGATAAGCATCAACGTGCTTTCTCATGCTGAGCATAATTAATATGTACGAGTACCTGTGCATACTGCATTGTTTAAGCTAAACAAATGGAACGTTTGCAAACACGTGGTAAATCTTAGCAGATTAGATTATTTACACAATGATTGTCGTTTCAGATAGCATATCTAATATATATATTTCAACGATATTCGATATTTCAGCAATACATTTCTAGTATAAGTTGACTTCTCATTGTACGAAAAGCGTATACAATTCGAGTTCAGCTAAAACTGCTTGTTATGCCGTCGTGTCTACATATTTTCTTATGTAATATATTTATTGTATTTAATCACCACTGCTCTCAAAACGGCGAAGGAAAACATCGTGAGGAAACCGGCATGTCCTAGAACCAAAAATCCGCCAACCCGCACGGTGGATTATGGCCCACTCTTTCTCACAGAGGCCTGTCTCCCAGGATTGGGAACGTTATAGGCTAATAATTATGACCAATAATATTAATTTCACTCAAAACGGAACGGTCCTTCCTTGAATGTAATCAATGAAAACGAATGCAGTGACACGTAGGACACGTCCTGCATTGTTTTTATTTGATCTAATGCAATTCTTGGTATTGTATTTGTAATATGCTGTAGAGTTTACAGCTGAGCATTAGATGGGTATTTTTCTATTCCACAAAATCATTGCACACATGTTTTTATTTAAATATTTTTATTCATTTCTAGAACAGCCGGTCGATTCTGTAAAAATCTCACCGTGACATCATAAGTGAAGTGAGCACTTAATAGTTGAGGAGGGTCTTTTCAAAACGGGATATGTGCATGTTAACTCATTTTCCAGAAAGTAGAAAAACTGATTGTAGGAATTTTTTTTTTTTTTTTTATGTTTGTTACCTCATAATAACCGACTGGGTGAACCGATTTTCATGATTATTTTTTTATTTGAAAGCTGGTGCTTCCCGTGTGGTCCCATTGTCACCATTTCAATATCTGATGATGGGATCTTGTAGAAATCTGGGGAACACTTCAATAAATAACAGCAGATTGACCGCGATTGTTGCTATAGCATATCTAAGCATTGTTTACACCATCACACAACATAATATCACGCCTGTACTCACTACAAAGGTTATAATTTTTTTTCTTATAATAATAATTAATACCAGTAAAACAACCGCGATTGCTGCTATCGCATATGTATGCATTTTTTACGCAATCGCACAACATAACATCACGTCTGTACCCTATAAACGCAGATGCAGCTTCCTGTCACTGATATTTACATAGCAAGTAGTGTTTATATGAATTTGATTGGGGTAGATATAACTAAAAAGTGAAAAATAAAAAAAATTATATAAAAAAAAAATAACCGACTTCCAAAAAAACACTACAAAGTGAAAAATAATTTTAATTTCGGAAGTCGGTGTCAAAAAACCAAAATGCGGAACCAACGACACCGACTTCCAAAATTAAAATTATTTTTCACTTTGTAGTGTTTTTTTGGAAGTCGGTTGTTTTTTTTTTATATAAAATTTTTAGTGTACAGAAAAATAATGTTACTATACAGTGTGTCCGGACATGGACTAGCGATATTCTAAATACTTAAATATAAGCTATTTTAAAGTACAATTACACTATAGGCTTAGGTCCAATATACTTCCCCGCTATGTGGCAGCCATTTTGTTTTTTTTGTTGAAGTATGCTCTATGCGAGTACAAAAAAAATCATATATCTCAAAGTTTTAGTCATACTGAGATAAAAATAGGCTTATTCGAAAGGCAATAATATTGTCTACCGTCTGCACTACAAAGCAATATGTTCACAATTCCATAACTTTTGAAAAAAAATGTGAAAGTCGAAAAAAAAAACAAAAAATTATGCAATTCAACCAATAATTGTTAATTACTACAAAAACAACCCCGAGAGCTTTTTTATTTTTTATACTAGATCGACAGTTTTTGAGCTAAGCTACAATACAACATAAAATTCACAACTGTATGTCTAATACTTTAAGAGTTATTGTTGTATGAACATAGCGTATGCGCAAGCACAAAAGGCCTTTGTCGGAACCCTAAACAGGAAATCATTAAAAAAACATAACATTCATATTGAATTTTATTTAATGTTTTTTCCAATATTAAATGAAGATTAAAATATCTAAAGCAGTTGCTCAAAGTGGCCACCTCCAGCTTGTAGACACACTACGGCTCTCTGTGCCACCTGGGTTGATGAGCGCCTAATTAAATCCAAATCGGATCTAATTTCTTCGGCGGCTGCCATAATTTTTGCGACGAGTTCTTCCCTGGTATTTGGAACTGTAGCGTATACTTTTTGTTTCATATGACCCCACAAAAAATAATCCAAGGGTGTCAAATCGGGTGAGCGAGGCGGCCACGCTACTACACCACCACGACCGATCCACGGCTGTAGATTATTATTTAAATATTCTCTCACTGCTCGAGAAAAATGCGCGGGTGCACCATCGAGCTGGAACCACATACGCCGACGGTATGATAGAGGTAGGTCCATGAGGCTGTCCGCAAACTGTGTCTGTAAGAATTCTAAAAATCTAGCGCCGTTTAATGTAGGTGGCAATTCCAATGGCCCTATCAGCCTATCGTTGATTATTTACACACACACACATTTACTGAGAATTCATGTTGAAATGAGCTTGGGCGCACCGCCCTTGGATTTGCGGAGCACCAGAGATGGTCGTTTCTGTGGTTTGTAATCCCAGCTCTTGTAAATTTGGCTTCATCAGTCCACAGTATTCTTTGTAAAAAATTACGGTTCTGTCTCAAATTTCTATTTATCCACGAACAAAACACAGATCTCGCAGCAAAATCTGGTTCGATCACGTCTTGAACCCGTCGAAAATGATAAGGGTGTAACCCTTCTCTTTTCAAAATTCTCCATACATGCCACTTAGACATTCGAAGTTGCACTGAAATCCGTCTAACGCTTAGTCTAGGATCATTGGTTATTAGTCTAAGCACTTCTTCTTCATCTTCGGGCGATACCAAGCGATTGCGTTCATTAACAGCTCTTTGAATACCTCTTTCCGCTAATCTTGAATGCACGTCGATAAAAGTTTGGCGACTCGGTGTAGGCCTGTTAGGGTACCTTCGTCGATATTCTTGTACAGCCAAATTTGCACTTCCATTGCAAAAGCCATACACAAAGTGTATGTCAGCAATATGTTGCGATGAATATTGACGCTGTGCCATACTTTATCACACTTTTAAATACAAAACACTAACGCAGCACGTAAACAGCACGGACGGTAAGTGAAAGTAGCGATAGCGATCACAACGCAGGGCGAGGGACAACTAAACTAACCCAACTAATAATTTGTCCTTAAAACTGATTTTGTTTCAGGTAGTGGACTAATACGTTCTATCTCGCTTACTCACGGTAGTAACGAACAGTATTTCTCGCCTGCTCTCAGATGGAATACAGTGAATGCCATAAATGACACTCTGGCGGTTAACAAAGACGTTTTGTGCTTGCGCATACGCTATGTTCAAACAACAATAACTCTTAAAGTATTAAACATACAGTTGTGAATTTTATGTTGCATTGTAGCGTAGCTCAAAAACTGTCGATCTAGTATAAAAAATAAAAAAGTTCTCGGGGTTGTTTTTGTAGTAATTAACCATTATTGGTTGAATTGCATAATTTTTTGATTTTTTTTTCGACTTTCACATTTTTTTTCAAAAGTTATGGAATTGTGAACACATTGCTTTGTAATGCAGACGGTAGACAATATTATTGCCTTCCGAATAAGCCTATTTTTATCTCAGTATGACTAAAACTTTGAGATATATGATTTTTTTTGTACTCGCATAGAGCATATTTCAACAAAAAAAACAAAATGGCTGCCACATAGCGGGGAAGTGTATTGGACCCAAGCCTATAGTGTAATAGTACTTTAAAATAGCTTATATTTAAGTATTTAGAATATCGCTAGTCCATGTCCGGACACACTGTATAAGAACTACATAATAAAATACTAAGAATTGTACCTTTTTTTTCTTTTAATACCTTCTGGTTTATTGATAACAAGGACATAAAAAATTAAAATATCCCCTTTTGTTAGGACAAAATCGAAATATCCTCTTTTGTTCCACCTATCATGAAAATATCCCCTTTTACAATGTACAGTTTATACATTTATCTCCTTTTGAATTGTAATTAATAATTAATTAATTGTAATTCTTCGATTTTTTTTTTAAATATCATATTTTGTTCAGAACACGCTTTTTTAAGTCCAATTTTCTAAGAAGCATATCCTATTTTACATTCGTTTAAGGTGTAAAATGACGTATTTTAGCATAGGTAAGAAGACCTCATACTCAGTTCAAAAATTCATATTTTGGAAATATCCCGTTTTGAAAAGATCCTCCTCAGTTTTAGTCCCTAGCGAATGACAGCTCACTCCACGCTCACTTCACCCAATCTTTCACGGTGAGATGGTTACAGAATCGCACGGCAGTTTAAAGGCTTTCGTAAAGCGACACACGAGTCTTACATGCACCTCACTTCAACTAACGTGTTCCACAGGACTCCATTACGAATAGTGACGTAACGCATCTAATAGACCAATTTCAGGGGATCCTACACGTTTGGACCCACGTTAGATTCCACGTGGTCTAGCTGCGTGGTCAAACACGTTCTAGTCCAGTGTATGGCCACACTTTACCGAAGGGCGTAATTGAAAGATTGAACCTACATTTATCGTAACAGACGTTTGATTTTTAAGTGGTAAATCGTCCGTGTGCTATTTAATTATTTTTAGTATTTGTGTACTTATAGAAAAATAGTAAATTGTAGCAATATCAAAGTCTAGAACATTTTAAAAGTTCAAGACATTAAAATGCTACTGCTACTCGACAACAGATGGCGCTGTTAACAGTTTTGTGTTGGTGGAAAAAAAATCTCGACAACACAATGTAATGCATAAAATTAATTAATATCAAGTGAAACTCCACTATTATCGCTTATCTTTATTATGGTTTCGTTTTCGTCCATTCACAAAGAGAGCTATAATTACGGACACGATTACGGACATTACAACAATAATTAATCGGGAATCGATTTCATGCGATAATGACCGTTAAATCGACCGCCCATAAATAGGTATCGATTAAAATACCACTTGAACGACGCGGGAACAGCGTGAGACGCAACGGGGTGCTAAATATTATAAGGTTAGTGGTACTGTTCTCGGCAATAATCTATTAATTAGTAAGTACAGTTTTTTGAATGTGTAAAAATTATTGTTTGTACTAAAAGGTACAGACGCCAGCACATCAAGCTACCTGAAACTGTAAAATTTTCCCAATCAACCTTGAACCTAATGCATTAGCAATAAAGTTGAAAATCTATTGAAGTTTGATAAATTGTAGTAGCTTGATGTGCTGGCGTCTGTACATACTTCATTATTTCATTAGGTAGGTACCTGTTAATATAGATTATTAAAATATGAATTACTTATTGGTAATTAGGTATAGTTATTGAAATATTAAGACACATAACAACTTATCAATAAATATAAGTACATTCGTTACATTCCTTTCTCGTATAAGTTCGCCAAAAATGTCGCAGTACAAAATACACATTATGAACTGTAAGTACCTACTTAATTTAAAGAAGCCGTTGTCCTGATGATTATTAATAATCATAAAAATATTGAGTTAATGGACTTACTTTAGTAATGTTAGTCCGGCAACAGTACAGTTCACCTTCCATGTGAATTACCTAACTTCTTCATAAAACAGATGCAATCAAATGTAAAGTGTGGTACATGTACCAATTTATACATTACGTATTTAATATATTAATTTTATGGTTGTGGACTATAATTAAAACGTAAACGCAGCATTTAACATAAAACATGTAACATACATTGCAAGTTAAAATAAGCACCGAATGATAACTTTTTCAAAGAAAAATAAATAACAAAACATTACGCTTTGCATGGTGAAAAAGTAGTATAAAAAAAAATTACGTAATAATCGTTCTATATAAAAAATAATGTTCTCAAATGGCTGCCCAAATGAAAGCTTGTCAAAAGGTCGTTGACACGGTTTTTTTTTCGTATTTGTAAACAGTGACTGCGATTGCGTGCATTCTGCCACATGCGGCGAGTGTTACCAGCTGCGAACTTTTAATTATGTCTACATCGACCTTTTTTTTTAATTACCTACTTTCATGAATATTTTCTTGGAAGCGAAAAGATACATTTATGTATTACATTTTAAATTTAAAAACTGTGTTTCTTTAAATACAATTTCCTAGTGTTTTTATAGTTTTATGCACATTGTAATAGCATACGCTGTAGGGCTCATAAAGTGAACACTATATTTTCTAAGTAAGTACTTACGCAAATAATTGTTGGCATTGTCACAGAGAGCTACATATATCAAGTACCATTTTAATTTACTAAGTATTTGACGTCAATAAACGCGAAACATTATGAGTGTGTCTACTACGCGTCAGAGATATAATGCCTCGTTTTAAGTATTCTAAGCACGTAAAGTATTATGTATAATATTATTCCTTGTGAGTAGTAAAGTGGAATATAGTGAGGTACTTACTGTAATACAATATTAGGTTGATGTTTACAATTAATAAATGATAAGTACTTTTACATCTTGTAGACGCCATTGCATGATAATTTAATATTTAGTGCGATCAATCGCCTAAATGATCCCACTTTTAATTTAATATGACTCTAATTGCATAACACACAATTTGAATAATATCGAGGAATATTGACAATCCATTGCTTCATATATTTAGAAAATGCGTTTGTTCAACAACGTAAATAACGCAATGAATGTTGTTGAACTGTCAAAATGAAAGCCATTGCTACTGTAAGTACTTTACGCAATTACCCTGGTATACTAGGTGTCCCTATTTTTATTGGAGTCTTAACTTACTAACCAAACATCAATAAACGAAAAAATAATTGTTTGCTGCCAGACATTAAGTACAGAAACGGTTAGAGATCAATTGACTAGCTTTGGATGTTAACCTGCCAGAAAAGCAACAATAAAAACATTGAAAAAACATATTCCCACATTTTTTGTCACATTAAATTCATGGCAACCCTTAGCGTGACACTGTGGGGTCCACCACGTGTGTTTCATAAAAATATTTTTTACCTTTTTGCCAGTCGAAGCTGATAATCTATTTATAATTATTATTTTGAAGTCTCTCTTTTATCGGCAAAGGGTCTGTTTTTAAGGTTTTTATTTTCTATTTCAGCTGCAGAACGAAGAAGGACTAATATTCTGTTTTATAGAAACTTAAACCTTTTTGTAGGTATACCTAACCTATAAATGATGCAGCATTTGCCATTCAACGTGGCAATGCTGCCAGTCTTCATGACAGCGATGCGGACGAGTGCTTACTTTGACGCCTATAAAGTTCGTTTTTTAATCCCAGAGACTAATCTGACAGGTGTAATGTCACACGTCTGTACTAAAAAAACGCAAACACAAGACTTAAATGTCAGAATATTCTCTGGGATTAAAAAAACGAACTATAGTGTTATTTTGTTTTACTTATTTGTAAGTATACCTAGAACCTATAAATAATTACTGAATTGTGTTATGTTATTTTAATGTTAACAATAAAATCCATAGATGCTTCAAGTAAAACATAAGCAACTACGTAGTAACTACAATGCAACATATACAGGGTGAAATTGAAAATGTGCGACAAATCGAAATGGGAGATTGTACTCATCATTATGAACAACTTTTACCATGGGACCAAACCTGAAATTGCGAAAAAAAAATCAGCTGTTCCCTACATTTTGACGAGTTATGCGAACATAAATGTAGGGAACAGCTGAATTTTTTTCGCGATTTCAGGTTTTATCTCATAGTAAAAGTTGTTCACAATGATGAGTACAATCTCTCATTTCGATTTGTCGCATGTTTTCAATTTCAACCTGTAATTATCCCTATGACAAACTTAATAACAATAACAATTAATTACCAATAAAATTTCCGTACACCGTGCGTGACAAAAACAAACCATATTATGTGAAACAGCGTTGTTTTTGACGTATTATACAACGTGTAACGTTAAATGCGCAAAACCTCAGACACCCCAACTGATTTTTAATTCAATTGACCTATTTCAGAGAGAAAATAAGTCATTAAAAAATTGTAAAGGTTTTATGTGCTGTTTTAGTTTTACTGGCCATTCTGATCGTTCCTGGCGTCTGCGATGATGCTTTACCGAGGGAGGAATCGTCACCGGGCCGCAGCGCCGCGCTGACATTGGCTTGCTTGATCTATTAATAAATAGACAAGGCAACGTTTTTAATGAAGATTTTTTGAAAAATATGACCTATATTAAGAAGTGGTTCATTTAATTCTGCTCGTTATTCTGATCAAACTATTTTCAGATTTTGCGCATTTAACGTTACACGTTGTAGACCTGTCTAGATATTCCTGGTTCCATAGAATTTTCCACCGTAATATTCCTTAGAATCTACCCTTGAAAGCATTACATAATGCAATCTTTCTTAAAATGCCTCATTATCTACGTAACCTAACTAATTAAGAATCAGAATAGAATCCAGCATAGTTCCATAACACACTGACTAGCAATGCCTTTCATTTTGACAGTTCAACAACATTCATTGCGTTTGGTGTGTTGGTTGAGCAGACAAATTTTTCGAACATATGAAGCAATGGATTAGCAATATCCTTCAAACGTTATAGCTCCCTGGTATAGATTAAAGACCCTAAACACATCTAACGTCGTTTAGAACCTAAAGGTCTGACATCGTAACAAGTACCTACTAGTAGGTAATGTGAATATGAAGTGCATAACCCGCATAAGTGTCGATCCCGTGAGAATATCGGGATAAAAATTATCCTATGTGTTAATCTCGGTTATAAACTATCTGTGTACCAAATTTCATCCCAATCCGTTCAGCCGTTTGAGCGTAAATAAGTAACAAACACACACACACACTCACAAACTTTCGCCTTTCTAATTTTAGTGTGATAAATTAATACATTTTAATTTACAAGTATAACTAATATTACCTATTAATTAATACTAATATTACCTATTATTAATTAATCACTTGTTTACTTTTAAATTAAACGGTTAAAATAACAATATACTTGTGAATAATTTATTATTAGGTTTTCCGTGAGATTTTCCTGAAGCAAATACAATTTATTCTTAGATACCATTTTGTATATATGAAAAAAACAGCGAAAATGTTATTATAAAATATTTTAAAAATATTATATTATTCCAAACATTTGGACTAACATCCTAGTAGCCATCGTTTGTATCTTAAAACGTACAGCTACACACCCATAATATACCTACCTACCTTTTGCCATGAAAAAACTGTTTACTTATAATATCAAGAATTCCATAATATGTACAGACGCCAGCACATCAAGCTACTACAATCTGTCAAATTTCTTTAATAGATTTTCAACTTTACCGCTAAAGCATTAGGTTCAAAGTTGATTGGGAAAATTTGACAGTTTCGGGTAGCTTGATGTGCTGGTGTCTGTACAAACAAACATATATTTTAAAATAAGCATCTAAACGCGTTGCATTGATAGAAAAAATATAAATTACGTATAAACGCAACTTACAAGATTTAATTTTTAGCATTTTATTTATGTACACAAACATTTTCACTGGAAACAAAACTTTACACTCTCTGGAAAAAGTCGAAAATAGAATGCACATGTTTTTCTTCCGAAAATAAATCAGCTCAATTTATTATTACTGGCAACGTTATATCTGTCTTCGTCGCAATTAAATGGGAGCCATTTTTGGTAGTCAACGTATTACGGCCATGAATTTTTATCTTATTCCTGTCCGATAATTAGTTGCATCCGTTATTGGTGCAATATCAATTAATTGAATAATTTATTTAATTAATTCGGGACGCATAAGTCTTTGGGGCGCTTCCTTATTGGACTTGGACAGTTGGAATTAGAGAAAAAACCTGTATGCTCTCCATGGGCTAAATATTCTGGGTATCAATTTCGTACGATGCCCACACACGTTGTTGAAATAAAATGTGGGAAATTGCTTGTTATGTGGGGTTTTATGGAGGGCATAATCGAAGAATACATACATAAGTAGGTATACAAAGTAGGTATATAAGTGGGTATAACATTAATGAGCTCACAAGATTACAACAACGGCCTCAGCAAGTAAGTAGGTACTAAGACCGTAGGTTAGCGCAGAAATGAAGTAGTTTTGCGAGTACTAGTCTTCATAACGTGTCAAATTTATTTAATGCTTGTCCAGTAGTTGCCCAGGTTAATCAGTTGTCAAGCAGACTGACCGACTATATTTCTAATGAAGACATTTATTGGACACTAGCAATAACAAAGTAATTGTCCAGGCCTTGAAAACTTTACAGGCTAAGTTAAAATAGTTTAACAATTAACAAGAACCCAGCAAGGTAACCCTTCTTAACATCTTTAATCTTCTAATATAATCAAATTAGCAGGATTTTGTCTACTTACATATTAGAAGGAGAGGAATATCGACGCCCAATGTCCACCACAAGCCATGTCTTGTGCAGAAGCTAGACTTCGCAGACTGTGACTCCACGTCTCTTCTCTGTAACAAAGAAAACAACAAATTAATAAATAGCCTATGATACTGAACATTGGCAAATACCCTCTGGAAAATTACCCAAGAGTATTTCAAGCCCAGTTTTCATTAGGTACAGACGCCAGCACATCAAGCTACTATAATCTGTCAGATGTCTGTCAGTTCAAAGTTGATTGGGAAAATCTGACAGTTTCGGGTAGCTTGATGTGCTGGCGTCTGTACATGGGTACACCATTATGATAATGATCCAGCAAAGCTTCAATCGAAGTTGCTCACTCTGACAATTCAGCAATGCGGTGTTGCAGTCTATTTTCGATCTTTCACAATTAAACCTATTTTATTGCAATTGTCATAACTAGTTAGTTGCGATTAGACTGTCACTGCAGTCGGTCGATTCTGTAAAAATCTCACCGTGAAATCATAAGTGAAGTGAGCACTTAATAGTGTTAATCCCTAGCGAATGACAGCTCATTCCACGCTCACTTCACCCAAGCTTTCACGGTGTGATGCTTACAGAATCGCACGGCAGAATTCCTTCCACCCGAATTGACTGTACCTTTTTGAAACTCAGGTATACTCCGCTAAATCCATAAGCCCTAAAAACCCAATCTAAATAGTAATAAACCAAGCCCGGATCTAGCTTCAAACGGATAAAATGAACGCTTAGTCCAAAAATACTTTCTGGATGATGAATAAAACAAGAAGTCTCAGCTATTCACATAATCCTAAGTGGAATCCTGCCAATTCGAGCGTAAAAGTAGGATTACCTAAGACCCTTTCGGAGCCAGGTCGGCTTGACCTTGGCGCCTGTGACCTTCGAAGGTTGGCTGGTTTTAAGTGTTTGTGAGGGTAGTGACCTCTAACGGAAAGTGTATTAGACAGAAGGCTTAGTTTCAAAAATGTCTGGTATGACACACGTGCAGAAATAGAAATATACAAGGTGTAATTAAAATAACTGAAAACCTGAAAAAAGTTCGTTGCACTCATCATTATGAAAAACTTTTACTACGTGACCAGTCCTGAGATCGCGAAAAAACAATCAGCTGTTCACTACAATTATTATTCGCATAAATCGAACAAAATGTTTTTTTCGCTATTTCAGAGTAGGTATATTATAAGTTGTTATCTAATAATGATGAGAATTACTACCACTTTTGAGGTTAACAGTTATTTCAGTTACACCTTATAGTGAATGTGCAGTCTTGAGAGCAAGATTGTAATTTTTCAGTAATCTCTTAGACGAGCTTTTCGTAGAGATTATGGGGATAATTATCTTGCTGCTGCAATTATAGATCTAATGTATGTATGATGCGAGTAATGAACAGTAAATATTTATAGACAGAGGCTAAGTTTAATTAAATATAGACTGGTGCAGAAATAAATGGCAAACAACGATCTTCTGGGCAGATCCTGCCGGTCGATTCTGTAAAAATCTCACCGTGAAATCAAAAGTGAAGTGAGCACTTAATAGTGTTAATGCCTAGCGAATGACAGCTCACTTCCCGCTCACTTCACCTTAGTTCTCACGGTGAGATTGTTACAGAATAGCACTGCTGGTTGACGGTTTCATGTGACTTTTACCCGGCTAATATTTTTGAGTCTAATGGAACTTCTGCTACTATAATTTTGTAACTCCAGTCCAGTCTATCTAGAAATTACTTATTCAGGGCTACCAACAAAGGGACTGAATTAGCGAATTGTGCTTACATTTGCGGTTCCCTATGTTTATTTAGGAGCAAAGTAAACGTCAAAATTTTGAAGTGTACACTGTTTTATACAACGTTTTTGTGGTCAGCATGTTTAAACGTATTTTCGACTGTGTGTTCGGGAGGTCTAAGCACAAGTTGTTAAAGGGAAATAGGGCATTCTGTTGTACCAGTTAGGCACGGTTGTTCTTATTCCCTGTAGGCTGTGTCAACAGGTTTGTGCTAGATAGAAAACCTTATTTAAATTTTGTAATCCGTGACGTATTCCGCGTAGGCTTGCCCTAAAGCACTGGTTTGTTTTTGTTTTCATGCTTATAAAATCATGATTTGGGACGTCTTTTGTGGCAATATAACGCCATGTTAGCGTTAAAAGGGACACCAAAGGAAAGGCCACTCTAAGGATTTAAATGATACGTTTATTACCCTTTTATTTATTTATTGGCAGGTGTGTTTTACTAATTTTAGGTGAGACGTGTGACCCCACACAAGGCTAAAAGAGTAGTACAGTCACTATGAGAAAGTAAGGATTTCAGTCAAGTGGTAAGGGCGGGCACGGATAGTTAAAAAGTAATATCTTTGAGTTAGAATGAAAAAGACGATATTGTTGAAGGAGGATCGAATTTTTGCTATACTAAAACACCCCCTCGCAAGTCCATAATTCTTATCGAAGTCGTAACCGCACTGATTAAAACGAAGTTGCTTCAAATATGTTCAATATCTATGTTATTGTGATGGTTTAGCAAAAATTATGCATTATGTTTGAACCGACCGAAGGCCGGTAGAGCGGACGAGTCCAGCCAGCGATTCTGTAACCATCTCACCGTGAAAACTTGGGTGAAGTGAGCGTGGAGTGAGTCGTCAATAGTGTCAATCCCTAGCATCAGCATGACTCACAGCTCACTGTAAGCTCACTTCACCTTAGTTATCACGGTGAGATTTTTCCAGAATCGACTGGCTGAAGTTGAGACCGCGTATCGGCAAGCGTAGTGTGGGAAGCCCCCCCCCCCCCCCTATATGGACCGAAGACCTAAAGAAGGTGACCGGGACAGACTGATTGCGAAAAGTGGAGGACAGAGTGTGGTGGCGTGGCCTGGGCGAGGCCTATGACGCAGTGGACTGCGACAGGCTGAGTTGATGTTTGGAATTTCTTCTCACATGTTTGGACAAACTTTTTAAAACTTAACAATTATGAAAGTGAAACTTTCGCTCTCCATACATTCCAAGCACTTAAAGTTCTTACGCACAATATTATGACCGTTTTCAAGAGCTCTTAACGTCATCCGGACATAGAACCCGGATCTTTACGATTCACGTGAATGAAGAAAATAGAAAATTATGGGCACAATACACTTACATTATGTAGGTACTTCGTCTTATAATGAGTCGTTATTAGATATTTTGTTGCGGTTAGATTATTTAATTGGGTGTTCTTACAAATTCCTAGATGAATTCGGTAAGCTCTATGTAGCAATTATTTTTAAGCGAAACCAAAGAAGTTTATTTAATTAGTTCATCGCTATCTACAGTCGATGGTTGTATATAGTAGTTGCTAATTGTATCGGTTAGTCCCGAAGCTATTTTTTATTTATTTAATAACTAGTAAACTTTCTGACTTTTGTGTGCATTCGATGACACCAGGCTTTCCAAAAAACAAGCTTAAGAAACAGGTTCATAAATGAAGTTAATAACGGGTCAATATAAGCCTACGTCAAGAAGTTAATCGTTCAGTTAAACTGTCAGATTTGACACTTGACAAACCCGTTAACGACTTTACACGTTAAGTTTGAAAAATTGATTAATCGCCGATTATGTTGACAAGACGACTAATCAATCGATCATATAGTGTTGCTAGTATACGTATTGAGCAAACGGGTATTTCGTTCCACGTGGGTTCTTCTTCTTATCGTGTCGAAGGTAATCTAAATGGACTGGGCCCAGAATTCTGCTGCTTGGCGCCATCACTAGCGTCCATCAGTGGGTGAAAGAGTTACTGTAGTGCACATCATAAGCAATCGACTTCTTTAGGGCAATAGTAGATACTTTTAGCATTGGCGCGGGTGAGCAAGCGATTTTGGGAATCTCGATAATTGCACAGATACGGCTCCCAAAAAGCGGTCGCTAAACTACATAAAGGCGCAATGACACTTGGTCGTTAGCACGTGTTCAGGTGTTTCAAAGACTTTACTCGAATTCGGGCACCCGATGCATTAGTTACACTGGTCATCGCACTGGAATACGGGTTAACGACTATGAGTAGTTTGAATGAAGACTACTCGTATACACATAAATTTGCTAGTGCAAAGCACTGATAGTCAGTCTTACCAAGGGGTATCGCATTACCCAGTAACTGGGTTGTGGAGGTCAGATAGGCAGTGGCTCCATGTAAAATACTGGTATTCAGCTGCATCCGGTTAGACTGGAAGCCGACCCCAACATAGTTGGGAAAAGGCTAGGCAGATGATGATGAAAGCACTGATAGAAGTGCAAGGAAAACTGGCGTCGGATATCAGAGTTCGGGTAACCGAAACGATGAGGCTGGACTAGATTGTCCGAAGACGGGCGTACTCGACTCCGTTTATTTACACTTGGTCGTTTGCCCGAATTCCATAGGCAATTTAATCCAGGAGAACGAATATTACAGCCCCACAGCGAGTCGCCAAAACGAGATGCAGTGTTGCAAAATCGACGCCGATGCTAAACGTATTATCTCCGCTATGCTCTTAGAAGATATCTAGTCTAGGCATTAATAAAAACGTACTAAACCATAAAATCTCTACAACATAATATAATCCAACGCCATGAACAATAGCAGCTTAACTATAATTACTAAGTACATATTAATCTGGCTTTAAAATACGTCTTCAAGCGCTTTCATTCCGTCGTTTTTGCGAATACTTGACAAGTAAAACATGTCCAAAATGCGTTGACCCTTGCTTTTACAATATAAACCTTAACCACTAGAAATAAGTATTCGTTTCGAATGCAAGTAGTTATTTCTAGACTGGATATCAAAGTGAATCTTCCGGAGTTTGTTTCAGGATTTTGAACTTTATTTTGCTTTTGTTGAAGTAGGTCTTCCTTTGAGTGCGTCGTGCGAGATTCAGTTTGAATAAC
This sequence comes from Eremobia ochroleuca, assembly GCA_949629135.1. NCBI lineage: Eukaryota > Metazoa > Arthropoda > Insecta > Lepidoptera > Noctuidae > Eremobia > Eremobia ochroleuca. Next base: position 17,162,835 of record OX451401.1, on the reverse strand, counting down.
TGTCGTTTCCTTGCGACCGTGAACTCTCTGACCGAAGCGTGACATCGCAAAAGGTAGAAAAAGCCTTTAAATTCCTGATTAAGCACGCTTAAATGTGGTTAAGTCCTATAATCTTAAATTAAACAGCTTTTGTTCGCGGGATTTGTTACTGAAGAAAGTCTGAAGACAATATTTAAGTTTTGTGCATCAATCAAGGCGGCTAAGCATATCCTACTGCAGGAAATAGGTATCTCCCAAGGTTAACTACGGGACAGGTTTCACGAAATCAAAATCGAAAGTCATTTATTCAGATTTGGTTAACAATCAGCACTTTCTGAAGGTCAAAATTACACAAGACAGTCCCATAAAACGTTCGCCCTTCACCACTTCCTAGTGCTTTGGTTGGGAAGAAATGACGCAGCCAATCTCCCCACAAACGCACAGCTGTCTTAGATATCCTATCACAGTCCATTTCATCTTGGACATTGGCTCTCTCTCTCTCTCAATATGTAATTTGCCACTAAGTCCGAGGCTCAATACTACTGACGGGCTATTCTGTTAAAATCTTACCGTGAAAATTTATTAAAAGTAAGCTTGAAGTAGTAAGAATAGTGTTAATCCAGTGCAATGCAGCTCGCATTCCACGGAATGGGATTAACACTATTGATAACTCACTTCAAGTTCACTTCACCTAAGTTAGTTAGTGGTGAGATTTTTTACAGAATAGATCAGCTGGTCTGGCCAATGTCACGGGTTTCGTGGTCAATAATACCATCAGCTCCTTTTAAATTTCAGCCCAAATCATAAATAAATATTAGTTCATATATTTGACAGGCCGGTTGGTCTAGTGGTCAGTGGCCCTGGCTGCTATGCGCAAGGTCGTGGGTTCGATTCCCACCTAGGACATATGTTTGTGTGATGAGCACGATCATTTGTTCTTTGTCTGGGTGTAATTTATCTGTAATATGTATGTATTTAGAAATATATATGTATGTTTATCAGTTGTCTAGTACTCATAGCACAAGCTCTGCTTAGTTTGGGACTAGATGGCGTTGTGTGAAAGTTGTGGAATATTATTATTATTTGGCTTAAGTAATCTGTCTGCCTAGCCTTTTCCCAACTATGTTGGGGTCGGCTTCCAGTCTAACTGGAAGCAGCTGAATACCAGTATTTTATATGGAGCAACTGGCTTCTTGGCTTAAGTAAGTATTTTGTGCAAATAAAACTGATTTGAAGCGAAAGGGAATAACCTCTATGACGTCACACAGGAAATGAATCAATGTAGTGATTTTGTAAAATGTTTGATAACGTATACGGATACTGACCTAATGTCCATGTCATTGTCATGTCATAGTCATTCATTGGGAATTTCACTTTAGACATTGGCAGAATAGTCGACATCGGCTTTGCTTGCCATTTATTAAAAATAGAATAGAATACTATTTTTGGAATAAGACCTTTTCAGCCTGAGTTACAAATTCGTATCATAATGTGACCTCTGAGTTTGTTTCGGCCTTTCTTCTCAGAGTAGTCAGATAGGAAACCCCGACCTCATCTAGTTTAAAAAAAATATGATTGACATGTAAAAGTGTTTGTACAAACCTACTTACAGAAAATAAATCTTTTATCATTATCATTTAATATTCATATTTTAAAACTGATTAACTCGGTTTTTTGAAACATTTACCTTACACAATGGATTGATTTATAGAGATAAATTATTAAAAGCTGTACCTACAATATTTCAACCTAACAGTGTTGCAATAGTAACACATGCAAGCGCTTCACACGCCATCGCCATTTGATAACAAATAAAACACGGTTTTTCGTGTTTAATATTTACGTTAAGGATCTTGTTAGGCAATTTAGTAGAAAATATTATAAAAACGAAGCATGTTTGTAACTTTGAATTACAGGCAGAGGAATAATGTGGTATGGCATCGTTGCGGCTTAAAAGAAGATATATTGACAAAGAGTGAAAAGATGAGAAGACAAATGGATAATATGCTTAGATGGTTTGGTCGTCTTGAGAGGGTAAATGAAACTGAAAGGCGACTAATAAGAAGGTAGACTTACAAGGCAGATGTGAGTGGAAACGCCCTAGAAGGACATCAATTATAGCGACCTTATTTTATTGGTGATGTTCTTCAAAAAGGCCAGCTGCTGTTTTTGGAATGCAAGAAGCCTCCTCGTGTAGCGCAGTTTGTTCCACCAGTTACTCAACTGACCCGAGCGCTCGGTGCATCCTGGACAGTCACAGCCAACACCTTATTTGACTGGCCAATTCTTCCCTTGCGGTGGTAGGGCTAACGCCCGCCTGGTTTGTGACCACCCTCCCACAAGAGTCCGGCGTCAAGCAGCCTGCTGTGCTCCGTCGATGCGTGGGAGTTCCAGTGCCTTAGGCATCTACAGGCGTGATCGAGGTTAAGAGCGAGCCCATTCAGAAAAAAAAGGTGTCTAGTACTGTCAACCAACGTGCGTGTATGAACAGACGTATGAACGTTAACGAAGCAAAAGGGGTATGATTGTAAGGATCCTAGCAGGTAGCGTTCTGTAATTTCTGCCTACCTCCATAGGAAAAAGGCGAGGATTTATGTATTATTTATTTATTTATTTATTTATCCTCACACTGGAACGCCATTCAGCAATTACACCAAACGGAGCAAAAAATTACTTCATGTGCTACTTCCCAATATTATTTACTTATAATATCATTGCTGCTTCCCATCCATCCTGTGCGCGGTGGACATCGAACGGACGGCGATGGATCACGCACGCTCACGCGTCGCCAAGACATTTCTCTATAGCCCCATCACTCCTTCGATATTCCGCACATTCTTTGCGAATTTTTTAAACACAATGAATTTTTCAAAATAAATACAATAAAATTGAAAAAAAAAACGGAGAATTTTAAAGTGTCACCCTGACTGACGGATGACAGTAGGTATTTTGTATGTATGTATGTTTACTATAAATTACAGCATGCTTTTTTTACCGGCTCCAAATTTTTACAGGGTGTACCACCCATAAATATCAATAACTTTCACTATGGAACCAACTCTGAGATCACAAAAAAACAAATCAGTTGTTTCATACATTTTCGTCAAGTTGGTATTGAACGTTTGTATTAAACAGCTAATTTTGTTTTCGTGATTTCAGAGTTGGTACCATAGGGAAAGTTGTTCATATTCATGAGTAGAATCATCCTGTAAAAATTTGGAGCCAGAAAAAAAAACATCCAGTATACTTTGTGGGGAAAATCGTAAGCATGCTTTCCAAGAATGTGTAGATGCTCATTCTCTTCAGCGTAAGCATACTTAAACCACTGAAGGAAAGTACCTACCTGAAGAATTAAAGTGAAGGCTGCTGCAATTAAAGTGAGTGTTACATAATCAGGCTGACGAGGACGTATGAAATAAAGCTAGTAAGAATAGTGAATGACATTAAATCACTCCAAGAGCTTAGATAGTAGCAATCTTTAATTGATTTTGATTCAATAAACCACGATAGCTCATAGCTCAAGTAGTTAAATCGCATTGTCTGACTGTTGCAGTATATTTTAAGAGAAAAACTCATATTTATTGTATGCATGGATCAAGATAATTATATCGTTTTACTAAAGCTGTAAGTAAGGTAATTGCGTAACACATATACAGTGGCAATCGATTGCAATGCCTTTCATTTTGACAGTTCAGACATTGCGTGGTTCACGTTGTCGAGCAGGCGAGTTTTTCAAACCTGTGAAACAATGGTTTCTGAATTTCCTTCAAAATCTTCAGTTTTTGAATGAAAGTGTGTTACGCAATTAGGGTGCAGCCGGTCGATTCTGTAAAAAATGTACAGTGAAATCATAAGTGAATCGAGCTTGAAGTGAGTAGTGTCAATAGTGTTAATCCATAATGACAGCTCACTTCCCCCTCACTTCACTTAAGTTCTCACCGTGAGACTTTTACAGAATAGCACTGCCGAAATGAAAACGATAAGAAATATATAACGGCCTTCAACCAAGAAATCTGAAATGCCGAAATGGCATCGCAGAAGAATTACTAATAATAAAAACGGTTAAATTAGCCGGTAGCTTGGATCCTGTTCCCGATACCTGTGAGCTACTATTTTTTTATATTTTTGTATATTTTAATATTTTTTATTTTCTAATATTTAAAAATATAATTTATATATATGTTTATTGAAATAAATGAACTAATAAAACGGTTAGATACCTGAATATATTCATAGTTCCAAAAAGCCTGCATGATATTCTCACCTAACAATGTAATAAAAACAGACACACTTTCACACTCTAAGCACTATTCACAATCAATGATAGAGAACACTGTCATTGATTAAGTAATCAATTCAATTAACATTATCAAGTCAGACACTCGATAGACAGGTGGTTAGGACTCTAGGACATTGAATAACAATAGGCTATAAGAAGCCCTTATTTTTTAATACGTTGCCCCACACTAGGAATTTCTCCCGTATTGTGGGTGTGTTTACAAACATTTAAAGTCACATACACAAACTACTTGTAGGTCATACAAATATTTGTTCACACAGCGCAGCAATCAATCGCTTAACCACTGCGCAAACCGTGCTGTCAACTATATAGATTGCTACAGATAAACGCAGTTGTTAAGTTTAGTAGCCCAAGAGTACCTTACTGAGTTTCTTTCCAAGAAACATCTTATTATAATATTATATGATAATAATATGTCTTGGGTCCCAAATACACCTAAGAAACAAATGAACGCGTTTATTTTCAAGCGCGTTCTTTCAAAGACTTTACTATAAAATTTTACTATAAATATCACACATATTTTGGGGGATTAATCATACCTAATATGAGTACTAACCTTACATTTTGTAATTAAGGACAAAGCTGTATTTAGCAAAGCGAGAAACAGTGGTGGCCTAGTGGCAAAAACCCCGACTTATGAGTTCTAAGTCGTGGGTAAAAAAAAAAAATTACACAGTCAGGCACTTTACTTTGTGAAATTTATTTCAACACGACTGCTCTCAAAGCGGTGAAGGAAAACATCGTGAGGTCCTACTCGTAAAACCAAAAGATCGGAGATAGGTGACATCCACCAACTCGCATTGGACCCACGTGGTGGATTACGGCCGACTCCCTCTCAAAGAGAGAGGAGACCTGTGTCCCAGCAGTGGCGACATTATATTAGACTGTTTTTTTTCTTCTCATTTACCTCAACAGATTCGTAAGAACGATAAAGTGGCATAATTCCAAACTTCACTTATTCAACACCCACAAAATAACTTAGAAACACGTTCAAATGAAATATATATCACAAACTGATGAAGCAAATAAAACATGTTGACATATCGACACACTATTTGCAACTGATATGAAATCTGAAAGTGAGTAATTTTAACAAGGCAAGCTTATCTGGCTGAAAATAAGTGCTGGTAAAAATGTGCCAATTCCTTCTATCTTTTGTTGTGTTAGTGAATAATGGGTTAAGCCCTTATGAGTGTTAGCAGATAAAGAAATGACGTATGTAGGTATCTCTTTGATTTCATAAGTTGATTCCGTTTGTTTGTTTTGTCTTTAGGTATGGGAAGACTTGAGAAATGATGGATGGACTGTGTGAAAAACGATATGGCTGAAAACGGGGTGACTACTGCGGCGACGACTAATAGAAAAGTATGGAAGAAAAGACATGTTGCGACGACCCCAAATAAATGGGGTGTACAGATAGTAAATGAATAGAAACAAATCAAATCTAAAGTAATTTATTCAAACTAGGTTGAGAATAAGCACTTTTCGAACGTAAAAATTACAAAAGACAGTCCCCCAAAACGCCCGCCCTTCACCACCTCCTAGTGCTTTCGCTGGGAAGAAGAAGTGGCGCAACAAACTCCCCAGCAGCACAGCTGTCTAAAATACTTGAATGAATACAATATAAGGTATGCAAACTAGTTAACATTACAAGACACAGAACACAAAATTAAATTATTTGCTATACGTTAGCTAGCTACGCCAGTATACCAACAAATACAAGAAAAATAAACGTACTCAAGAAAAAAAATTAAATTTCAAAAAAGTTTGATTAAAATACCTACAATTCAAATTGCTATACTTAGACTAAATTCAAATATAGTGTAAAGGTTACTTTAGCAAAAAAAAAAAAAACTGTACCAACGAAAAATATAGATATCATATTCTGACCCATAAAGGCTGTTACAAAATTAAATGATCATCGAAATAACTTCAGTTTGAATCAAACGGCAAAGGGATTCCCGAAGGACCCTTTCCGACTGTTACTTAAGCCCTCACCTTGACAAAGGCGATACCTTAAAGCATGACTCCGTTTCCTTTGACTTTGTAACTTGTAACTAGGTCAGAATGACGAGGCAGAACTCCTCGGTCACACCCTATATCCTTCAAAAAAACCACTACATATATAACGGTGGAAAACTTGGAAATGGAAACGTCACAGTGGACTGACGTAATCAATGATACATTACAACTAGGATACAGGTATTGTACGTCTTAAGGTAGGAGTAGTCTGCGTGGCAACTAATCCGAACAAGCGCGTGTGTACCTTTTTCAATGTCTGAAACTTTGAACGTTGTCGTCACAGTGGTCGCAGTAAGTGGTCTAAAGTAGTATGTTGTGATCGTAGCACATGGTATTCTGCCGGTCTATGCTGCAAACATCCCACCGCGGAAGTAGCTTCAAGTGAGCTGTCAACATAGTGTCGATCACTTTTTTTTGTTTTCTGGGGGAATCCTTCAAAAGGCATCCGACCTCTGGAGACGGAGGTCGGGGAGTGTGGGATTTTTACCTCACTAAAACCACCCCGGTGATCACCATCAGCACATAGGGGTGGTCCCTGTTCCTCTTAATAGACCAATTCCGGAACCCCCCCGGTCCAACGCCTGTAAGGCACATCCCTGGGGAGACTGTAAAGGAGCCTCCCCTGAGCCTCGCTATGCACGGCAGCACGTGACCACTGTGCCATCGTCTTCTCTGGGATCACTTGGTGGGCGGACAGTCCCCACTCTGTGCGCCCGCGACCCTAAAAGTCTACCTACCTTGATTCGTGAGCGGGTTTCGGCGTATTAGGCGCCAAGGTGGTTGCCTCCCCGACGCCTCCTTCTCCGAGCAGGATCAGCCCTCTCCCGATCCCGCTCATAGTGTCGATCCCTAGTATCAGATCGAATGACAGCTCACTTCAACCGCACTTCACCTAAGTTTACACGATGAGTTTTTTACAGAATAAATTAACCAGCTTGTAGTATGTTGTAATTATATACGAGTTTCTTGAACGAACATTTTTGATATACTCTAATTTCCATAGGAAGAATATAATTTGCATAGTTTCGAAAAGAACTTGACTCACATCACATTTGAATATTGATAAGATACAGTTCACTTAGATAACAACTCTTTCCATGTAGGTACCCAATGAATTGTGACTGACTGATAATACTGTACGTCTATAAATGCGATAAAATATGAAATTGCGTATCAACTGTCGGTTACAGGTATCGATTTAGTGATTCAATTATCCAAGAAAACATGACTTAACCAAACGTAAGTGGTTTCTTCTAAGTGTTATCTTAGTCTGATCAAAACGACGGCACGGTTGGCGCAGTGGTTAAACGATTGACTGCTGCGCTGCGTGTCGCGGGTTCGATTCCCGCACGGAACAAATATTTGTATGACCTACAAGTAGTTTTTCCGGGTCTGACTGTTTTTTTATGTGAGTTTAAATGTTTTTAAACGCACCCACAATACAGGAGAAATTCGCAGTGTGGGGCAACGTTTAAAAAGAAAAGTGTGTTTCACGGTTCAAAAAATAGATCAGCATCCTGTATTTTCATATTACTGTGGCCTTATTCTGTAAACCAGCCCCGCATTTTACAAGTTTCCACCAAAACGAACCAGAGGCTATCATTCTTAATTTGAGCTCCGAAGGAATTCTATGTTCGTAGGTGATGGAGAAAAAAAAAAAACAATAAGTCGTAAACATGTGACATCCACTAACCCGCACTGGGCCTGCGTGGTGGATTTCGGCTCACTACCTCTCACAGAGAGCTCCTCTCTGTGAGAGGTAGCCTGTGTCCTAACATTGGGAACAGTATTGGCTGTAGACGATATGGAGTAGGAAACGCCCGTAATTTCAGACGAAATTACACTAGTTTACAAATTTTAATTTTTTTTTTATACCCCGAAAGAAATGTATAAAAATATGTTTACCTACCTTCCTTAAACCTAAAAGTTTAGCAAAAATATTATTATCACGTCACAATTTCTTCCTGCAGTCAAATGTTTTTCTTCAATTACCCAACGTGCTGACGCCAGTTTATTGTTTATTCGTTCGCTTCAAACGACAATTATTATATTTTTTGGGTTGTTGCATAATTAATTAAAAAAGGTAACATTTATTTTAAAATTATTAAACTTAGGAAGTATGAGTGACGAGCAAGGGTAACGTTTCCACCAAGATTTAAAGGTTTTTGAAGAACGACATCAAGGATTTTGGGAAGGAAACATGTTAGGGGATTACTTGGGTCCATTATAAGAGAAACTGATTCAAATAAATATAAAAAGAAGGCAAAAATGAATAATTTTTAATTTTTTAGTGTTAATACCAAAATTATGTAATCCGTTTAAGTAAACATATATTTCTTAAACCAGACGTGACAGAATTTTTTTATTATTTTTTCTGGTTAATTCTACCTCAATAAACAATAAATTAACAACTTTCAGCTGGGGTATGAAAACCGTGTAAACTAGTGTTATGGTTTCCGTCATTCCGTTCTTAGGGTATAGGCCTCTTGACTTCATACTGTTGAGGAATACATTATTTGTACTCTATGGCTGTGTTGCCTAGCAGTACTTTACTGTTTATCTATTTATTTATTTTACCATTTATGTACATAAACAGACAAGAAAAAACAGAACAGAAAAATAGGTACAAAGGTGACTCTTATTTCTTAAGAAATCTCTTCCAGCATAATACATAGCATACTGTTGATAAAAATGTCATTCAGATTATTCTTCTTGTTATACAATAAATATCGTTTCTCTTATTAACTGTTTTCCTATCTCCTAAGCACCCAACTTTAACACATACACAGTTTATAAGGGATTCCCGTTCCTCAACACAACAAATAAACTACCACTACACGCGTAGTCAAATAAACACTGAAAAACATACCTCTTTCCTCATATTGACAGTAATTGAAGCTATCCTTTTTATTTCTTGAACACTCGTGCGCAATGGCGAGGCCGGCATTTTGAACATATATATTTTTCACACTAGGTAAGTAAATTGTTCACAGTAATTTCATTTGAATGTCCTTTTTGTAAAAACGACTCAAAACGTAAGGATTTAAGACAATTTAATTTAGAAGAATATTAAAGACAATTTAGAAGAATATTAAAGTCAATTTAAAATAATATTAAACTCTTGTTTAATTAATTAAAATCACGAATCAATCTCCACTAACGAACAGTTAAATAGTGACTGAATGCAGTACGTGACTTCAGTTAACAATTGCTACAATGGTGAGTAAGTTAAGGAAAACCCTTAACAAGCATACGTCACACTATAGTCTAGTTAATATATTAATTAATAATGACATTATATTTTTTAATAAGAATCGTGTACAGTTAACAAGCAAGTCATTTGCAGCAACTTCAACCAAAAACTCCCGACTGTTGCGAAACTAAGGCGCTGTCAAATTCAAATGGATACTAAACACTTGCGGTTGACTATACCCAGTCATAATGAATTGCAAGTTCTGGTAGTTTACTGACCCATATTCAGTGCAAGCTTACTATAAATTGGACAAACCGTCATCCGTGACGATTTTTGGTTAAGGTATGTTAAAATCGTGACAAAGCAATTAGTAGTACGGCCTCCTTGGGGAACAATTTATCCTCAGAGCAACGCAGGACTTTGAACTAACAGTCTCACTAAGCCAGTGAGACTGGAGCCTCCTCAAACCTACTTCCTCTCACAGAATGGAGGGAGTCAAGCCGCCCTTGTATGAGACGTATTTTTTTACGGAAGCCATTCTGCCGTTAATCAGCAATGCTTTTTCCTGGTTTAGGGGTAGGCATAGGTCTCCGTCCGAGGCCCCTTTACAGTCTCCCCAAGGATGTGCCTTACAAGCGTTGCACAGGGGGGTACCGGTATTGGTCTTTTAAGAGAAACCGGGACCACCCCTGTGTGCTGATGGTGCTCACCGGGGCGGTTTTAGTTAGGTAAATATTCCACACTCCCCAACCTCCCTCCCCGAACATCAGGTACCTTTTGAAGGTTTACCCCGAAAACTAAAAAAAAAAAGGTATAGGTGCCATCTAAATGCAAGCACATGAGGCATTTTTTATTGCAAAATGGGCTAGCTCTTGACCTCGATCGCGCCTGGTGGAAAGCAATGGATGGGGTCTATGATGGAACGAGTGAGCCCAGAAGGTACCTGTACTGTGAAAGTGTTGAAAAGAGTGAATACTTTTTCAAATGTGCCTCTTTGCTGTATCATGAAAACTTCTGAACCACCAAGTAACCTTCTGTATTCGCTAGGTAACTCTCTTGGAAACCAAGAGAGCCGGCCTTTGCTCTTACATAAAATAATGGAAATAAACCTATTATTATGCCACTCGCCACAAAAATGTAAATAATAAGGCAATTATTATTTAGATTTCTGTGCCACTCGCTTATCCTGCGTAAACTGTGAGTCAGTTGAAACTGGAGGAAAATTATAATTGATGTGGTTAGCATTATCGCTTGACGCTAGGTCAACTCGTCATTATTGGCTTCAACATCCATAGGATGGCTTCAAGCTGTATCCACCCATATATCTGTGCTTATTTTAGGTACTTCCTCAAGTAGGTCGTTCGACGTTCTATCCTCGGAAAATAAGCAATATCTGTCCGTTTCTTTATTAGCCTGTATCGTCCTACTACTGTGCAAATGCCTCAGTCTATTCTTTACGACGGTCACGATTCTGCGCGCCTTTTGATCAATTCCTGAAGTTGATTAGTCCTCCCACCATCTTCTTCGTGGTCTACTGCGGCCCAGTCTCGCTGTTTCAGGGTACTATTACTGTATTTCGGGAGACATATACACACCGCGTCACATGAATAAGACCATGATGATGTTCTTGACTGGCCATCGCTTTCCCCTGGCTTAAATATCATAGAAAATGTGTGGGGATGGCTGTCACGTGAACTTTATAAGAATGGCAAACAATATGTTATATTGTACAAGCAAGATCTCGAAAAGGGTATAAAAAGTGTTGGAGCAAACTGCCGATTAAATACATAAAAAGTCTTTATTATGCAATCCCATCTCGGATTTTTTATTTAATTCAACAGAAGGGGAAAAACCTTAATTACTAATCATTTTTTTTAAATAATAGTATTCATAACTGAAGTTTTTGTGTTTTATTTAATGGTCTTATTCAAGTGACGCAACATTGACGCGAGACGAACAGAGACGCGAACATTGTCAAAAGTGATCACTGAGTATTTAAGAAGTTCGATTGTTTATAGTTAAACTTTTTGTGGCTAAAGACGTTTATACTTATCATTCTTATATATTTATTTTGTCTCATATCCTAAATAGCAAAAAAAATATTCTGGTCTTATTCATGTGGCGCGGTGTGTATTGTCGAGCCCAGTACCATTCAATTTTGTTAACGTTTTCGAGCCACGTCAACGATATCTATGCATCACAGACGTCCGCATAGGCCTCAAATGATTCGCCACAACGAAATACGTTTCAGAGCAACAGACACAATAATTTTATAAAATACTCCACCAATCTTACTTTATAATTTTATTAAATCGTTGCGTGTTGCAGACTACACAACCGGCTCACCGTCTCCTTTGAGAAACACTGCACCGAACACAAATATCAACAAATCGTATACGAATAAATCACATACGTTTATCTATGATCATTACTCGGGACACCTAGCCTTCGACAAATAGATACTATATTTTACCCCCCTTAGGCCATACTCAGACGGTTCCAGTAAGTTTGTAAATGTCTGAAATATTATGTCTTGCTTGAGACAGTTACGCAGTTAGCATACCAGATAGTTTACCCTGAAGCTGTTCAAAGACGGGTAAAAATGACGGGGTTAAGAGATTGTAGTTCAGTGCATGTATACAATATATGTACGGGGAGGAACAATATTATCTCATTCGGACGGGGTGGATTTTTGAGATAGGGCAGTAATATCAGCATAACTATTCACAATCATCCAACATGCTATGGTATCGGAAATGAGACATTTCGATAACCTGAGATGCCTTGCACCCGACTGCAAGCAGCTGTCGGCAGAATAGCGGTCGTCTATTTGACTTAAACTGACAAAATATTCGGGTTATGGACTTGTGAACTGCATTTAGAGGACTCCTACGAAAACACTGATTGATGTTTAATACGTTACGGAAGCATAGCGAGTGGTTGTGAGTGGGGCACCCCTGGGTAAATAATAACAGCCGCACAGGTCGATCGATCAGGTTAAGGTACGCTTGCCGCGGTTGGTCTGTGGATGGGTGATCTTTACATACCGGGACTCCTCCGTGCCTCGGAAAGCACGTTAAGCTGTTGGTCCCGGCTGTCATTCGTGGATCTTTGACAGTCGTTACGGGTAGTCAGGAGCCAGAAAGTCTGACAACCAGTCTTACCAAGGGGTATCGTATTACCCAGTAACTGGGTTGTGGAGGTCAGATAGGCAGTCGCTCCATGTAAAATACTGGTATTCAGCTGCATCCGGTTAGACTGGAAGCCGACCCCAACATAGTTGGGAAAAGGCTAGGCAGATGATGAGCGAGTGGTTGTCAGTACCTTGACCGTTGTAGTTACAGGAAAACTTTTTTAGGAGAATATACCTTTGTACGTAGCTACCTAGATCAATACAATATTTTACAGTTGGAGTCCAATATAAATATTCGCACCAATTAAAGTTGAATTCGGATGGACAAAACAAGGCGAGAAGTACCGAGTCCGATTTACAACCGAACCAAACTTTGTAATCATCATCACCCTTGTAAGACGTATCTCGATGTTCGTGTGTATACTTCCTTAGGCACAATAAATAAGCTGGGTGGTGATAAATAAAACCTCACTTCACCGCGGCAGCCGGTCACAGGTCGAGCGGTTATCTATTATATCTTGGAGTGAAAGTTGATATTAGAGACGGAACCAGCACATCTTTTTAACTGATTTTAAAAAGAGGAGGTGAAGAAATTGGGAAGACTACCAAAGAAACGCCAAATAAAAGGCAGACGATATAACATAATTTACATACAACTAGCAGACAGACGTCAGACTTTATCCTACCCTTTCAATAATTTATCCACTCACATTTCCGCAATCAAAAAGTCGCCTCGAACAAAAACCGCACAATATCCACATGTCAAAAAGTGACCCGGAAGAAACAAGTGACGTCACCCGCGTTCCGACCCGTTAGTTTTTTATTTTTTGTAATTTTGTCTGTAATTGCACGACTTGCGTTCCAGGTTCCTTAGTCACCTGACCTGACTAAAGAACCTGGAACGCAAGTATAAAACCGATACAACCTCACGACCTGACTTGGGGTTGTATCGGAACTACGAAATAAGTAGTCTGTACTTGAAAATCAATAAAAAAATAAATAGCCGCTTTGTTTACTTACTGAAACGCGTTTTTTTTAATTTTTTTTTTTATGCAATTATTTCCTGTTTTATTATAGGAATTATCTAATGGTGCTAAAAAAGTTAAGTACCTAGGTAATGTAAAAACCCGAAAGGAAGTCATAATGAATGACGGATGTATCTACAGGTGACACTCAAAGCTCGAATTCAATAAAAAGGTCACTCCTATGTGGAATAACACTAAAGTACAGACGCCAGCACATCAAGCTACTACAATCTGTCAAATTTGTTTAATAGATTTTGAACTTTATTGCTAAAGCATAAGGTTCCACGTTCACTGGGAAAATTTGACAGTTTCGGGTAGCTTGATGTGCTGGCGTCTGTACATACCTGTACCTAGTGCATAGGTAAGTATAGGCAATAAATGCCAGTTAGCATTACTAACTATAATGACTGGGAATATTTTAACCACAGTAATAATTCTTGTATTCGAGCAGAAAAATTTGAACACCTAAGTAAAAATTTGTCATATTTAGGAAATATTAAGGCCGAAAAAACTTGAAAAAAGATTTGACTTTTCGAAATCGGCGCAAAAGTACGAAAAAACAAATATTACTTACGAAACTAATTTCATTTTTCAATGTTTTGTCGATAGTATTTTGAACACACATGATTTCTTTCCACCTTTAAGTCCATATGTTTATGTAAATAGTAATTAATCCACGGAGTACCTGCAGCATCGTCTCTCCTCTCTTTAACAGGTTGTCTTTAGAAGATCGCTTCTAGCGATGAGCCCGCCCATTGTGTCCCCTCATCTGTAATTTATTGTATGGCGTACGCACTAAAGAGTATTTATTCTATTTATCCAACAAACTAATTTTAAAGTAATAAATAAAATGAATGCAAATTTCTTATTTTATTTTATTTAATTCTAATAAGATATTTGTTCTCTTTATTTTATTTTTAAGAACTCTAATTTCTATTTCTTCTAATTCATGATTTGTATGTTGAATTGGCTTAGAAACTAATCTTTTAAGATGTATCCCCCTAATTTCTTACTCTAATAATTTATTATCAACTGAAGCATCATTAAAATATTTAATTTTACTTTTCGCTTCACTGCTACATAAGCCCATCCGCATCTCGGAAGCGCCGGCGCATAATTCAAGATGCGTCGGATAATCGAAGCGCAGCGTAGTGATAGGTTTACCGTCAGTTCGCGCGATAAATAACTTTATTGTTTACGTTAAATAAACAACTTTATTTTATTAATAAACATTTCACTTGTGATTGTGAATAGATAACGTAAGTAAGTTGCTATTTACTTAGTTTCACCTGTGTTGTTTCTTGTCGTCTTGAATGAAGTTGCAAGCGGTGTGATCGCGTAAGAAAATCAATTCAAACAACTCAGCCTATTGCAGTCCACTGCTGGACATAGGCTTCTCCCAGGCTGCGCCAGAACACCCTGTCC
Source organism: Eremobia ochroleuca (assembly GCA_949629135.1). Taxonomy (NCBI): domain Eukaryota; kingdom Metazoa; phylum Arthropoda; class Insecta; order Lepidoptera; family Noctuidae; genus Eremobia; species Eremobia ochroleuca. The sequence continues at coordinate 17,147,758 of OX451401.1, read as the reverse complement.
TCCGCCTTCCGCATCCAGTCTACCCCAGCCATCTTATGGGTCCTTTCCCACCGCAAGATCCCGCAAGCATCCCATTTGCAGTATCCGGTAAACCGGATGCTTGCATGAATATGTATAGTGTGTCTTTATAAAGTGCACATATTAAAAAGGGTGAAAATATAAACAATTTTATCGACGGAAAAAATGTCAAAAAAAAAATTTTTTTTTAATGGTAAAAAATGGTAAAAATGGTAAATTTTCTTTAAAAAATCATGAATAATTAATTTATGAGGTTTCTTGTTCAAAAAATTATGGCTTTATTAGCTTGGCCTATTATTAGAGATCATTATTAATTTTGTTTTGTTTTAATATGACATTTAGTTTAAAAGTAGTAACAGTTTGTTTGCATGGGGTACCCAGACGAGAGTAAAAAAAATTAAAAATTAAAATTTTTTTTTAGATTTTTTTTGAATTTTTTTCCGTCGATAAAACTGTTTATATTTTCACCCTTTTTAATATGTGCATTTTATAAAGACTCACACTGTATAGATAGGCAGTCGTTCCATGTAAAATACTGGTATTCAGCTGCATCCGGTTAGACTGGAAGCCGACCCCAACATATTTGGGAAAAGGCAGGCAGATGACGAGTTTTAAAATATTCATTATGAAAAGGAGGGGCAAGAATCATAGGGCATCAAAAAATTCGTCCGCATCGCCCAAAAGGCATCATTATTAGTGAATGCGATGAATTTTTATCACCCCAGAGTTACCTAGTTTAAGTACACTGATACTAAAACTAGGTAACTCTTGGATGATAAAAATTATAAAAAACACAGAATAAACAGAGCGACACAATTCGGAGAAAAACTATTTTTTATCTTTTCTAACAATGTGGCCCTCTGTTAGCTGTTATCGAGTCTACGAAACGATTATTAAGTTACAATTGTTACAAAAGCCCACAAAGTAAAAAGCCACCACACATTTGTTTTGGAGGATGGCTGTTCCACAAAAGTACATATGAATCCCCCAAAAATAATGTGGTGAAAAACATGAAAGAAATCTTGAAAATATGAAAAGGTTTTACTATGCCAATTAGGTGCCAATGGACAACGAAAGGTAAACGGATCACTTCAATAATCGCACTTTGTAACCGATTTTCGCAATGTTATTCTTTCCAAAATTATTCAAAAATAATTTTCTAAATGCTTTGCATTAAACATATAAAATTACGAAATAAGTAGCAGCGCCCCGCGGTTTCACACCCATAAATGTCGTTCCCGTGGGATTATCGGGATAAAAGTATCCTGTATGTTATTCTGATGTGTAAGCTATATTATTATAGTTTCATCAGAATCCGTTTAAATTCATCCGTGAAAGAGAAACAAACATCCATCCTCACAAACTTTCGCGCTTATAATATTAGTTTGATTACGGCAGCTACTGAAAACTCATTAGTAATTTTAGAAGCGTGAAACCTAAGGTAAGTAACTGATATTGTGTGCACCGCTCATTTAATTTAATTAAATACCACTAAGTGTTCATTCAAGTTTTATTTATTTCTTGATTCATTAACGCCTAGTATAGAGACGTAAACAGTCGTTTTTATTTCTTTTGATTTATTTTTGAATTCTGTGACCGTGACAATTTGGATCTTTTTATCTTTTAATATTCTTTTATTTTAATTGCATTGACATTGTATTTTAATTTTAATAATTTTTATCTGTGACCTTTTTAATTTATATTCATTAATTTATTATGTAGCAGTGATATTGTGATATTTTATGTTTTATGAAATATGGTTCTTGCCTGAATGAAATGATTATTATTATAAAACGTAATAAATTGATAAAAAAAAAACTTTAGAAATTTTGTTACAGCGCCATCTGTTGTCGAGTAGAAGAACTATGTTAATTTAAAACGACACTAAAAACCGAGACGTAAAAGTCAAGCGCTTATTATAGGTAAACAAATACTTACAGTACGCCTTGAATTTATTTACTTATACATTGTATGAGTATGTGTGAGTATCTGGTTATAAAAATAAAAATCAACATGACCTTCGATGTAACTTTGTTTATTGGTAATTTCTTATCTGCCATTTGCAACTATTAAATTGTTCACAGCATAATCAGCACCCGGATTCTAACACACCGTTTTTTGTTAAAATTGTTTATTTTCATAAACATCTGGTCTTCGTAATCTAGACTACCAATAACAATGTTATTTACATTTACCATTTTTCAGCCAAATTCACGCAACTACGAGAATCCTTCACGGATGTATGGTTTTCTTAGATATGTAATATACTGTACGATTTTTAACAAGAACATCGATGAACCACCGATGAAGCGGATACAGCAGAAGGATAATTGTAAGAGTACCAATCACTTATGAGTCACGAATGGAGGTAAACGTTGATTTTATCGTGGTTTCAGAATACATGTTAAGTACATAATGTATCGCTATCAAGAATTGGTATTTTATTTTATAAGGAGAAGGTTTCCGAAAGATGTATTGACGTACAGACGCCAGCACATCAAGCTACTACAATCTGTCAAAAGACATTGTCCAGAATCGCCCTGTGCAACACAAGTATCGGACATACATTTTCCTGGACCTCGCCAAAGCTTTTGACACAGTTTCCATTCCAATCCTGTTGCGCAAGCTTGAGATCATGGGTGTAAGAGGCACCCAGCTGAAAATTTTCAAAAGTTATTTAGAAGATCGTTCCCAGTGCGTAAAGATTGGCAATGTTCTCAGCGCTGTTCAAAAAAACACATTTTTTGGTGTTCCTCAAGGAAGTATTTTAGGGCCTACACTGTTTTTGATCTATATAAATGACCTTTGCAATCTAAAGCTAGAGCATGGCACTATCATTACTTACGCTGACGACACTGCTCTACTCTTTTCGGCTGACTCAGAAAATGAAGTCTACAATCTTGCGCAACACGGATTCAATATTGTAAATAAATGGCTTCAAAATAACTCACTAACCCTAAATGCAGAGAAGACAAGTTTTATTAAGTTTTCTATGCGTAAACAAATATCGAAGATCCCCTCAGCGTTGCATGCTCATTGTTGCCCAATCCCTGCAGACAGCCTATGTAAGTGTCCTAATATTAAAAAGACAGATAAAATAAAATACCTGGGTATTATAATAGACGAAACCCTTTCCTTCAGACCGCATATGGAAGCTCTAAATAATAGAATTCGTAAGCTGATATACGTATTCAAAAAGATACGATGTATAGCAGATCCAATAATAATTAGGCAAGTATACTTTGCCCTTTGTCAGTCAATTTTGACTTACTGTATCACTTCATGGGGTGGGGCGAGTAAAACTTTGCTACTACCCATTGAAAGAGCACAAAGAGCTATTCTCAAGGTGGCTACTTGCCGTCCTTTTCTTTTCCCCACTAACACCCTGTATAAAGCTTGTAAAGTACTAACAGTTCGACAGTTATTTATAATGAGCACTGTACTAAAACAACACGCGGCGCTTCCTTTCAGCACTGAATTCACAAAAAGGAGACGGAAAGATATTGTTTGCCCTCAAAAAAGCACAAAGCATGCTTTTACAGCCAAATTTTATATGTACCTCGGACCGCTACTCTATAATAGGCTAAATGATAAAGGAAACATCTACTCCTTAAATCAGAGTAACTGCAAGAAAATCCTTATGCAGACTCTTCAAACTATGTCCTATGAAGATACAGAGAAGTTATTAGTTGTACTAAAGTAAATATTGTTAGTAATAGGTATATAATTTTATAAACGTTTTACATGTGTACCAATAAGTACCAATAAGATAAATATGATAATTAAGTGATTATTTAATAAATTATTGTTACCTCCAATCGCCTGAAACACAGGATTACCTAGTTCAGGCACAAAAAAAAAAAAAATGGTGAACTTGACATAGATTTAAGAAAAACTGTATTTAGCGTTAGTCCTTATATTATTGAATAAATTTTATTATTATTATATTATTATACACGATAATTAATTGTCTATTTTATTATATTAGTTGCAAATACTTTTGTAACACGGACTAGCTGCATGCCAAAATGAAGATTCTAAAGTGTTTTACGCGACTAATAACATTAATCGCCGCCATCTTTGCCAAACGTCATGTAGTGCCTAAAAAGATTGGGGATAAGGCTTTAGAAAAAAAATGCATAGGTACCTAACTTAGATAGTTAGGTAACTATGCATTTTTTTCTAAAGCAATATAGTTGCTGTATAGTTAGACAGGAAACCGACCCCAAAATAGTTTGGAAAAGTTGTGGAATATTATTATTATTATTATTGTATGATATAATAAACAAAACTGTTCTTTAGCTAATTTATGGTTTAAATAAATAATAATAAGATTTGTTCAAAAATATAAAGACTAACTTTAAATATAGTATTTCTTAAATGTATTCACTAGCCTCCTCGATTCATTAGCCTCCTAGGGGGAATAGGTACTTTATACTTGACCAATATTCCTAACTAAAGAATGTACCAACATCGTAGTTTCGTGACTACGATAATGAGCCCATGGAGAAAGATGTTCAGTTTGATGATATGTAGCACATACACACAAAAACTGCCTATAATTTTTGACATTCAATAATAACATACTAACATAGTTATAAGTATGATTTACTAACAATATATGGAATATTTTTTGATTCCGAAATAAATGAATAATAATAATAATGTTCTCACTGCTGGGACACAGGCCTCCTCTTTCTGTGAGAGGGAGTCGGCCGTAATCCACCACTCGGGCCCAGTGCGGCTTGGTGGATGTCACATGTCTTCGAAATTTTGGTTCTAGGACATGACCGCCTTCTCACGATGTTTTCCTTCACCGTTTTGAGAGCAGTGGTGAAATTGTTGACACAAAGTAAAGCCCATGTTTCATGTATGTATGTATCTGGTGTATTGTGGTGTGTGTGGTGTATTGTATCTCCAAACCATAACTCGTAAGTCGCAGCCACCCCTGCTCACTAGGGGAAATATGTAGGTACTTCATACTCGGACTAATATTCTTATACAGGGTTACTTGTAATTCGACGTATATCCGTCAGGAGCTGATAGGAGGGCCAAAATGCATCACATTGAACCCCAATATTTAACCCTTTCCAACCGAGTTGAAGTGATCGTGAGTTTCGACTTTACAAAATTCTGAGCACGATTGAGCGACTATCAAATCATTCCTGAACCTCACGCATGTAAGGATCTGACTGCTGAAAACCAGGCTGCATTAGATTTTTCTCAGGACCTCTGAACACTTTCCAAAGGATTAATAAGTTTTTACTGATCTATGAGAAATTTTTACTCCCGGTTGCAAAGGGGTATGACAGAAATTCAATAGTTTTCGAGATATTTGAAACATTTTGGAAGCGTAAAATGAAAATATTGGTAAGATACTCGTATTATTCTAGAATCGCTCATCATTTTAACTATTTTGTTGAATTAAGTAGGTACCTACTTTTAATTATGTTCATAGCTTAATTGACGGTGCCAGCTACAATATACTTGTTTAATGATTACATATTGATTTCATTCAATATGTAGTTTTTATTTATTTGGAATTTTTATCGAAAACTATTGAATTTATATGAGACTAAGGTTCACTTTGTTGCTCAGCCGATGCGACCTTTAGACCAAAGACATCTCATTGAACTCTTTAAAATATTGGAATCTACGTAGGACAACCAAGATCAAAAATTCAATAAAAAAAAAACAATTGCTCATCGCCTCTACGTAATGGATTAGCCAGCTACATAAACGTGTCATTATAATCTTGTAACCTAATCGGTACACAAATGCCGCGTCAATTGAACCAACGAGGCTATTATTAGCTTTAAGTGACATCCACGTGGATCTAGGATAATACGGTATCAGTTTATGCCTTTTAACCCTATGTCAAATCAAGACGGCACGGTTGGCGCAGTGGTTAAGCGATTGACTGCTGCGCTGCGTGTCGCGGGTTCGATTCCCGCACGGAACAAATATTTGTATGACCTACAAGTAGTTGTTCCGGGTCTGACTGTTTGTGTATATGACTTTAAATGTTTGTAAACGCACCCACAATACAGGAGAAATTCCAAAAAAAAAAATGCTTGATTATTTATTGTCTTAGATAAGTCTAGGGGATTCCAGGTTGAATGCAAGAATTGACTGATGATTGATTGGTTGAGTGGTGGCGGGTGTTACTGCTAAGCGTAGGGTGATGGGTTTCAATCTCCGAGTCGCGTTTTTAAGGAAATTCTCAGTCGCAGCTCGGTGTTGGGAATAGTGTTAATTTAGGGTGGCATTATATAGGGTACATAAAAGAGACTTATTTCATCACTGGTGTAACGTGTAGGCAGCTACTTCTGTACCCTGCCTTCTCCTTATGGGAGTTATGGTCATTATGTTTTATTTCTAGAATGTACACACTAGTGCCGATTACCTTGTTGAACTAAATGTTCAGTGCATCTTTTTCTTTCTATTTCATTAATAAAAGGACAGAAGATAAATATTAGTTTAGTCCTGTCAAATTAAGATGCAACATAGACAAGTTTAGACGTGATTAAAAATTGTTCTACTAGAAATACATCAATTTACGTCAGGTGCTGACTAATTTGACAGGACTAAACTAATATTTATCTTTTGTCCTTTTCTCAATGAAATATAAAGAAAAAGATGCACTGAACTTAAAAGTTTAATTTGTGAACAAGGCGCCATTGTTTGATTAGGTATTTCAGTGCATTTTGGGAATTTCAGTGTCGTTTTCAGGACTCAATTGCGTTAAATTAGGTTTAATTTCAGTTTGTCTTTTTTGTTAATGTGTGAATGAGTAATTTAATGCTAATCTGTCATTATGGAACGCATGCGGTGACAGAATAAAATGTATGAATTTTGGGACCCACTTCAGCCGGTCGATTCCGTAAAAATCTCACCGTGAAAACTTGCGTGGGGTGAGCTGTCAGTGTCATCCCACTGATACTAGGGATTGACCAAGCATAGATTTACAGTCATAATCGACATTTTAATAATATTTTTTATGCTAATTCTATTGATCATTTTATATATCATCAATATCATTGATATCTTATCTAGTTTTTATATACCTTATCTAGTTTTTATATTGACGTTGATCATCCTGACTATTATTATAAATGCGAAAGTGTGTTTCTTTGTTACGCGTTCACGCTAAAACGGTTGAACGGATTTGGATGAAATTTGACACATGGATAAAATCAAATCAAATCAAATCAAAAGTCATTTATTCAAACTAGGCTGAGAATCAGCACTTTTCGAACGTCAAAATTACAAAAGACAGTCCCCCAAAACGCCCGCCCTTCACCATATAGACCATGACCTATGTTAGGGCATACATAGACCATGACCTATGTTAGGGCATACACTACTTTTCATTCTAGATCGCAGACGAAGTGGCGGGCAACAACTAGTCATCTCTTCTGTTTATTTTTCTCGATTGTAATATGTAACTTTGCTTGAGTACGTATAGTTTTTATTGTATTTGTTGGTATATTGGCGTGGCTAACTGACATAATTATGGCAAATAATTTAATTTATAACACATTTGCTCGTAAAAGGTCTCTTACTGCACCAATTTCAATATCGTAATGTATCTCATTACGTACTTGTGCGTAATTGTAATGTAAAGAGCACGGTTTATAAAGATGCTCCGTCTAAAACGAACGGTATCTACTTTTTTAAATCTTAGCAAAGAGTTTTTATGTCAGAAAAGTGGTCAACATTTTATGAATAAAATTAACTTTGGGAGATAAAATATAATAAATAAACATTTAATTATTTAATTTAATTAATTTTCACAATTAATTACAACCATTTATCTGTAACAAAAACACAAAAGTATTAATTTACTTTATTAGTAATACTGGCTGTTTCTGGCTGGTTGTTTGGTCTCGTTTCTCCTACTTTTACTCAAGAGAGTGAGAGAGAGACTGGTGAAATTGCAACTAATAATACGAGTAATAGCTTGACAACATTAAAAATGCCAACTGGCAACGTAATAATTAATTTTACAAATTGTTCGAATTTTGATAACTGTTTTAACAAGTAATTAAAGATTTATTCGTTTAAGAAAGTCCGAGTTTTATTTATTTCCTCACAAATGTGTTATAAAACGTCGTCGTATCATACGACGACGTTCGTATGACATACGTGCGGTTTGATAATTACAGCCTCTGCTTTCTTATAGCCCTCACCTACGGCTCGGGCTAACAATATCGCCTCAGCTGTAATTTTCAACTTACCGCACTTATATCATAATGTACTATTAATGTTCTGTGTCTTGTAATGCTAATTACTTTGCAAACCTTGTATTGTATTCAGTCAAGTATTTTCTAACTGAACAGACAGCTGTGCTGCTGGGGAGTTTGTTGCGCCACTTCTTCTCCCCAACGAAAGCACTAGGAAGTGGTGAAGGGCGGGCGTTATGGGGGACTGTCTTTTGCAATTTTGACATTCGAAAACTGTTAATTCTCAGCCTTGTTTGAATAAATGACTTTTGATTTGATTTGATTTGATTCTATTCATTTACTATCTGTAATCTTTTTTGGAAAATTGTTATTAAAATAAAGAAATTGCGTCATTAGGTTGACCTTTCAGATATTCTGCTGTGTATTTTCAGGTGTTGTTGAAACCCAATGACATTGTCAACCGAACTGCGAATTGTAATGACCGCAATTACATATTTTGCAAACATTTCATTGTATCCAACACCCGCATTCAACAAATTAAGGTAATGACGTCATTCCAAATACATGGTACATACATCAAATAATAAATTAGTTCCAAACACTGCACACGTTAACAATAAAACGAGAACAATAAAAAGAAACATAGTTTACCTACAGAAAAACTAACAATGTGAATCAAAATATGAACAAGCGTTTTAAATCTTGTTTGTTTTGCAATGTAGTAATATTATGTAGGTAAATAGCACAATACATAGGCATGTAATTGTGTGACAGTGCAGCCGTGCGATTCTGTAACCATCTCACCGTGAAAGCTTGGGTGAAGTGAGCGTGGAGTGAGCTGCCATTCGCTAGGGATTAACACTATTAAGTGCTCACTTCACTTATGATTTCACGGTGAGATTTTTACAGAATCGACCGGCAGTTGTGCGTGTAACTATGAAATTATCATACATATAATCAATAGAATAAAATAGAATAGAATACTCTTTATTATGTACACCATATAAACTACAGACATAAATATAGAAATTTTACAAAGGGTTACACAATGGGCGGTATATGTAATCAATGTTGTATGTCAATTTGTGTGTGTTTCGATCGGGGAATTATAAAACGAGTGATTAAAAAAAAGCTTTGCGACTGATGATGACATACTGTATTAATAACTTGAGCGGTATGAATTTGAGTAAGCGAAAAATTAACTAAACTAACGACGAATATTGATTAATAATAAAATCCAGAACGAGTTTACAAAAAGTGGATTGTGATAAATCCATTTCATATATTATTAAATGTTTCGATCTGTAGACCATTTTTAGGTTTCCGTACCCAAAGGGTAAAACGGGACCCTATTACTAAGGGCTCTTTCCCACGGCAAGATCCCGTTTTTGCAGCTACGGTTTTTTGCAGGATCCCGTTTAGTAGTATACGTGTTTAAATATACATATTCATACAAGCATCCTGTTTGCCGGATACTGCAAACGGAACGTTCACCTACCTACCTCGCCTTTTCCCAACCTACCATAGGTACAGACGTCAGCACATCAAGCTACCCAAAACTGGCAAATTTTCCCAATCACCTTTGAACCTTTAAAGAAACTTGACAGATTGTAGTAGCTTGATGTGGTGGCGTCCGCGTCTGTACAAATCTGCCTTACTGTTCGACGAAACAACGCGTGATATTATGATAAGTATTGGTGTATTTAATTTTTCAATTCATTTTCATAATATGTGCTTATTTATTTTTATAAATATTTTAACCGCATTAGCGAACATTACCTACTTAATCATAGGTATTAGAAAGAAAAAAAAATGACTCAACACCTCCGCCTTTGTACAGTACTTCTTTTACTTGTGCATAAGTAAAGTTTTAATAAATAAATAAATATTACCAATACGTGACGATTTGTAGATAATTATGTTGTTTGTATCTCGACGGAATCCGTGACATACCTTGCATAGTAATGTGAGCTAGGTCATCCGGATCTGTATTGCGTAGAGTTTTATAAGATACCTAGTTGCGGTAAAGTCACAGATGACTGATTTGCATCGTAATTAAGTATATTATGTATTTTATATCTACACGCAATACCAGAGCTGAGCTTAGCTGGGAGGGGCTCGTGGCCAAATAATGACAACCGCTTGGTGCGATCAAAGGTTAAGCTTCGGTTGCCGAGGTCGGTCCGTGGATGGGTTGCATATGATCCATTACATATCGAGCCTAAATTGTTAAGCCGTTGGTTCCGACCGTTTTGTAAATATTTGACAGTCGTTACGCGTAGTGAGAGGCCTGAAAGTCTTATCCCAATTTATTTGGGGCAAACAAACTTAAACTCATAGCATTTCTTTCAAATAAACCAATTACAGGCACTTTTTAACTGTCAAGGGGTCGTTCAGTCAGAAAGATGAAGCGTTTCCCATTCCAAAGCGTAGTAGGTACCTGTGGAGAAGAACGGGCCAGAAAACCCACGGACACTCTTTTAAATCATAAAATTATTACAAAATATTGGTTACATCATTTATGTTGAAATTATACATGTGAGAACGATGTAGAAAGACGTGCTCGTTAAAAGCGTTCGTACTAAAAAAGATAAAAACAAAAAACAATTCAGAAATGAAAAAAAATAAGCCGGTGCGGGTAAGAGATGACCAGCAGTGCGATTCTGTTACCATCTCACCGTAAAAACGTAGGTGAAGTGAGCTGTCATTGTCATCCCACCTGATACTAGGGATTGACCAAGAATACATTTACAGTCATAATCGAGATTTTAATAATATTTTTATGCTAATTCTATTGATCGTTTTATATAATTTCAAAGCTAGTATTTTAGTTGCCGATCCGATTTCGGTCTGTTAAAGTCGTATCATATTCACATTATACAATCTGACTCAGTTCTTATAGTGAGGATCGGCCCTGATCGTGATTGGAATGGGATTCGAGCGAAACTTGACTGTTACGGATAGTATGAATGCACACATATATTTTTTACTTGACAATAGTTTATCAAACCGAGATTGGACCGAGAACGAACTGTAAACGGCTTTATAGTGAGAATCAGCCCTAAAAGCTAAGAAATCTAGACTGAATGACTAACAAGCAGGATAATTATTTGGCAACCCTGGTAAAAATACGGCCCGAAAATACGTCAAAAACAGGCCGAAAACACGCCGACACTCGTCGAAATAGGCCGAAAATACGCCGACACACACGCCAAAATGAGGCCGAACTCACACCGAAAATCATTTTTACCCGGGATATTACTGGGCAACCTGAACCATGTCCGCGAGAGATTTAAAAACACTTCAAGGAAAAATACATCTTAATAGAGTTCCAAGTATTTGCCGAGATGACTAAGACTTATGGATTGCCTTTTGAAAATGTGGTTTTGGGTACCTGACTCGCGTTGGCCAAGTAGTGCCCGAACCACCAACACAAACGTGAAATTAAACTGATATGGTATTACTTCAAAGCGAGACTTTAGTTCCTGCCAATATTACTACAAACTAATTCTATGGTTCTAGGCTAAGCCTTTGAGTCAGTTTTTGTATTTCGAACCTTACAAGTTGTCAGTTTTGTATACAGCCCGTTCACAGATTCTACCTCTGACAGCAGCAACCTAATAGAAATCTTATTATAACGACACTAAAGATCACAGTGATTTTGACAGACCTGTCAGTGGCAACAACCCAACAGCAACCTTATTGAAATGAGAATAAAGATCACTGTGACGTTGACAGTTGTGCAAAATCAGAGGAACTGAAACAACCACGCAGGTTCTTAATTCAAAAACTGGCTCGATGGTTTTTAACGTGTTCTAAACGAATACTTTGTTTTGTAATAAGGAGGGTAGTGTTATAAAATAAATCTGTAGAACCTATAAATATTAAAGAGTGTAATGCGCCTTACGGATCCTAAGCATCTAGATTGGCCACTTGAGATTTTTTGCTTCGAATTTCATATCGACATAACAAGCCAGTACGCCACGTGGTACGCAATCTTTACAATATACTCAATGGTCGTTGAATATACTCCTTTCATTCATTCATCTTGACAGTACCGGTTTTAAATAGTACGCACCTAGCCTGTTTAAAAGAACTCATTATAAATAAGATTGGCATATGTCCTTCTACTCGCTACTTTACCATCGACATCCGTTATGTGAATTTCTTTGTTGCTCGCCTTTCATTCAATCTCTAAGCTATAAAAAATGATTCCTGTAAATCGATTCCAAATTCTTCCATTAAATGACACGCGTCGCCGCATCTCACATAATCACATAAGTAACACTTATCTTTTTTACTGAAAGACATGAATTATCTCGCAATCGATAACTTTTCTCCCATTCCTGTCATTCACGCGTTGAGAAACCACAGATTCCATATCTACAAGATCGCTTAATTTTGATATCGACACCGCATCACGTCTCTGTCATTTTACTAGTTATGCCAATGCATGTTCATAAAAAAACTTTTGATTTTTATCGACTTCTTTTCCGATAGGGGCTCGTCGATCAATGGTTAAGCTACACTTGCCGCGGTCGGTTCATTAATGGGTAACCATAGACCCCTCCGTGCCTCGGAAAGCACGTCAAGCACTTGGTCCTGGCTGTCATTCACAGATGGGTCTCAATGAAGGGTCGTGGAGGTCAGATAGGCAGTCGCTCTGTGTAAAATACTGGTATTTAGCTGCATTCGGTTAGGCTGGGAGCCTTGAAGCCGACACCAACATTGTTGGGAGTAGGCTAGGCAGTTTTTTTTTTACGGTTATTTCGATAATTATTGTGCAAATTGATGTGCATTTTTTTTATGTTGTCTGTGGTAAAACCGATATTACAATCGTTTTTCTGTTTTGTTTGTTCATTAAAGTCATTTATTCGTTTACTTTAAAATATTTTCTTGGACTTTGGGCATTTCAAAGCATTACAGTCGTCATCTAAGTCTCAGTAGTTGCTATTCGGATAGCCATATTGTAAGGCAAATATTATCATAACAAGTATTGTTAGAATCGGATCGCCATCTCGTCATCCAACCGACACTGTTTTTATGTTTCCCAATACATAATTCAATAAGACTTTCTTTTCGATTAGTAATCCTGGCCGCAAAAACTGCTAGATTTATTTAGATATTGTAGATGAAGATGAAATAGAATCTAGTTTTTTTTACACAATAAGGTCAACAAGAGAATGTGAAAAAAATCTGCATGGTTTTTACATGACCTGACCAAGATTATGTCTGGACTTTAAAAAAGACTGTGACCTCTGAGTTTGTTTCGGCCTTTCTTCTTAGAGTAGTCAGATAGGAAACGCCGACCTCATCTAGTTTTTAAAATATGATTGAAATGTAAAAGTATTTGTACAAACCTACCTACTTACTTATTTGGAGATGATTGCGGATTCGTTGGAATTCAGAAATTGAGGCGCTTGGGCAAAGAATTATGCCCATTTTCACTAAAACTAGGCGCAACGTCAACCTAATGCATACTCCTAAAGCGGTTACTTAGCGCTACAAAAACATATTATCACTTACGAGTTGCTAACTGAGAAACGAATGATGAAATGGAAGTGGTGGCTTAGAAGACTGTTGACGTTTAGGCATTCAAAATATTTTATTTCTCATAGACCTAAATAAGCATATAAAACGTCAGAAGCTAGGTGCACATCACCTCTACTCTTATTTTAATTTTCTAGACTACAATAAGAGCTCTGATCTAGACAGAAAACATTGAGCAGCTGTCATTTTAGTATAGCAAATCAAAAATCAGAGTTTAGGGCCCTTTCCCACGGCAAAATCCCGTTTTTTGCAGGTACGGTTTTTTGCAGGATCCCGTTCAGTGGTGTTTGTGTTTAAATATACATATTCACACTCTCGCCAGGATCTCGCCTTGGGAAAGGGCCCTTAGACGTTGGTTTGACTAATGTTCGTGAAAACAAGCACAAAGCTTGGGCAAATGACGCATCTAGTAAGTAAGTACGTCCAAAGAATAGAAAAAAAAAAACTCATTGTATAGCATATCCTATTAAACGATTGGGAAAACCCGGAAAAAGGTACCTACCAATCAAGTATAGGTACCTATTTTCCCGGGATTTCCCATTCGGTTTTGCATTAGTAATAATAAATGGGACTGCATTACCACTACCGTCAAATGGGGTGAATAGGAACTGAGGGGTGAATTGGGATGAAACTTTTAAATGGATTTTAACGTTGATGTAATATAGTTTGTTGCCAACAAGGACACTTAGTCGTTAATTGTAATAAAGTAAACACATTAGAGACCTTTTTGGCAAAAAACGATATTATTTCAATGTTAAAATCCATTTTAAAGTTTCGTCCCGATTCACCCCTGCATTCCTATTCATCCCGTTTTACTGTACCTACCTAAGTATCGTTTCATAAAATGAATAGCCATATACGAATGACGAACACAAATTATAGTTATTAAATTGTATTATTCATAAACCTAATTATAAACCGGGACAATACATTATTCATGAGAATAGTAAGTGTCGATTAGAATCAAAGTTGGTCATCTCCATTTGGTAGGTTTTGTGAGTATTGCCAAATTTTAATATATGAATCCTTGCATAGACAATTAACTATGTTAGTATTGTCAAAAAATCGTTATAATTGGCAACGCTGATCTAAAAAACTAAAACTATGCCCCTAGAACAAAATACTAGAGTAATTAAAGTTTAAAGTTTGGATCTGGCTATTTTTGATACCAATGTATGGATTTGACTATTTTTGTTTCTAAGTCAGTTGGATCTAGCCATTTTTGATTTTTACCACTTAGGAGTTGCCTGATTCTGAAACTTACCATTAAGCTAGGGCAGAGATCATCAACCGTAGAATACAGTTTGACAAGAACAAAATGAAATAAATGATGATTATAATAATACGAACATAGTAATCAACCAACATTTATTTATAAGACAGTACAATTTTTATGAATGTTTATAAGACAGTATGAAAATCTAGAAAACGGAGAATATACAAGGTGTAAATGCAATAACTGAAAACAGAGAAAAATGAGGTTTTTCAGTTATTGCATTCATACCTTGTGTTTATACAAAAATGGCAGGATATTCTTCCATAGGTTCGCAGTCTTCTCCTATATTTGGATTTACCATCGAATTTGGTCTGGAAAAAACTTCCTTGTAATAATTTAAAATGGGTAGCTCTTCCCAATTTTCCCCGTAATGAGTAATCAATAACTTTTTTACATCATTCAATTTATTTGGATTGACTTCAACATGTAAAGTCATTTCATCGGGATTTATATTTGAAACCGTTTTTTTAGCTTTGCAAATATTTCTGTATTGTCCTAATACATTATTATAAGATTCCTCGGCTCGAACACATACTGTTAGGTTGTCACGAGACCTTTTAAGAAAAAAACGTTTAGATTTCTTGAATGGGAAGTGCATATTTGTAGTTTGCTTGAATACAGCCATTGAGGATTCCTTCCAATTAAAAACGCTTACATCCAATCCCAAAAAATACACGGTTCCATGTTTTTTAAAAATTTTATAATATTCATCCGGGTTAGGTATGACCTCACGTTTTTTAATTTCTTTTTCTATTTTAGCGAAAATACGATCCGGGGGCAAAAAAGAGTGGCCTACCACTGGAAACAATATTTCGACGCTTTTTATGTGTTCTGGTGCGTAGTCTTTTAACCATTTCGATGCCATTCCCAAAACTGACAAATTTTTGTTTTGGCCACTACAGCCATCCGCTACCAACCGAATTTTTGTGATGTGTCCCTGTCCGGGCTTTTCAAGCACACTAACCAAACTGTGGAATAGTGCACTTGCAATTTCATTGGAAGCTTTCGGTAAAAGATCTTCCGTCCACGCATAAATAAATGTATTGTCAAGAGTCATTTTGGATTTCGAACTTCCAACAACAACAGTTAAATTGTAAACGTATAGCTGTCTAGAATAGTACGCACTTTGATCGGGTACTTTTGGATTTGGCTGATTTTTCTGGCAATCGAAGCTTAATTTTAATAAATCCTCTTTATCTTCTTTTAGTAGCTTGTAAAATGATTTCGCTCGTAGGTAACACGGTAATAGGTAACACGGGCTGGTGTCCGCAACTCCACGTCAATGCGCGTATTTTGCGTACGGGATTTCGCTCGTAACTTGTGAATCCTGCTTTCGATCATTAAGTCCTTTTTCACATTTGGATTTTTTTCATATTTAAGGCGCTCTTGTAATACTATACAAGTGGAGCACATGTCACTGCGCGGAGATCCAAAACCAATATTAAATGAAGTTTTAAAAATTTCCCTGAAATAGGATGCCTTTATATCTTTATACTCATCAGCGACTTCTGTAATAAACATTTTATAAAGTTTATTAATGTTTAATTCTGATGCTAAATATTGCCTGCTTTTAATTTTGCTTCTGCAGTAATGTATCTCTAAAGGTACGAGTTTCTTAATGAAATCCATGACAGCCTTTTTCTTGGATTCATTTTTTTTAGACTTGTGATCTCCTCCTCTCTTTTCTTGTGCAGATTCACCCATTGAATTAAAATGTCTTTTAATAACGCCAGTCACTCGTCCTTTTTTCAAAGACAAAATATGAAGAAACGTGCGTTTGCAGACAGGAACAAGACAGTTACGCCGACGTGCAAAGTATGTTACGCTCATCCCTTTCTTATTGCCGCAATTATTTTTTGGACGACGACGCTGGACCTCAGTCACTTTTGAATGTTTTAAAATAAAATTATCCTGATATAGCTTATCAGGATTTGTATAGAAAGTTTTATGAAATCGTACTATGTCCTGATTTCGCAATGAAGCACACCTGTATGCTTTGGTGTAATGCGTGCATGGCAAGTTTACACCTGGTGGGCCTTTCGGACTATACCTAAAAGAAAAAAACATTAGCATTAGCATTTTATGTTATGGTTATGAACTAAAATAGTGACAGATGGCGGCCATATTTAATTTTGTTTTTTTTTTTTTAATAATATCCTATGAACATAGATTATTATTAAAAAAAAATTGTATTGCCAGAGAACTCTGGCAATACAATAAATCTCACTACACCCCATTGTTGGAATTGGCCTTGAGGCAACAGGCTCCGCCAAAGAAACAGACACACCCCACACATCATTCAACACCCGAAAAACATTAACCTACTTCTGTCACAGTCGGGTAAAAATCTGGTTATAAGCGATTATAAATAATTCAATGTAAACATGAGTACCGGTCCTGGTAGAAATAAAATTGTTGCACAAAACAAATAAAACAATATTTGTTTACATCGAAGATAGAAACGGTCATACACCAAAAGTGTTTAACACACCTACCTAGTTTAAAAACTGAATGTTTTCTATGAATAAAACTTACCTTGATTTCTTCAATTTATTACATTTCCAATTCGATTCTTGTCGTTTTCTTTTTCGTGATAACTGAGGGGTTGTTTCCTTGACTAAATTGTTCTCAATATCCATTTTAAACACAATAAATCAATTAAAATTTGGCACGAAATGTGTACAGACTCAACACCTTACCGACACTGAGAAAGTGGTTATTTTAAACTGCTGTCAGTTCAATCGAACTCGCGCTCCTTATTGGCCGAAAAGATTTGGCGTATCGTTCGTCATTGGCTGAAAGGATTTGTCTAAATTTGATAATAAACTTCGAAGGATTTGACCGAGTTCGATACTAACGTGTATTTTAAAACCGGTTTTAGCATACTTTTTAAGTGGATTTGACTACTTTTGTAAATTACATCCGATAGAAAACTTTTTGTTGTTTAAAATAGCGTTCATAACTTATTTTCATCTTTTTTTGGAGATGACCAACTTTGATTCTAATCGACATTTTTTCATATTATATGAAAAAAATCTGTGTGTGAACTTTTATTATCTAATGCATTTCAACCACAAGGAATATAGGGCAGTGTAATAATAGAACGTGGACTCATATTTTTATCATTTAATTGGTTTATTATTGCGATTTAGCAACAGTACTTTTTACGTTAGTTTCGGGATAGCTTGCAGTTGTATTTAGGCTCATGTTAATTGAGATATCTATATACGGGGTGTCCGAAAAGTCATGGATTACCTTTTACCTGCTGATGGGCCACATTGAGATCTACCAATATAAAAAAATGACCTACCAATATTTTTTTTTGTCACCAGGGCCGATCAAAAATAAGGTGAATTTTATTTTTGGTGAAAATTTTAAGTTTGAACTTAAATTTTAGGTATTTAAAAGATGATATCTGTAACTTTCTTGTATTCTATCGATAGTAGGATGATTCAAGATGAAAATAAAAAAACCTACACTCGAAAAAGTTTTCATTCGTAGAAATGGCATGGAAAAAACTAATCAAAGGTAGAGATTTTCCAAAATTTCATTATACATCAAAAAACTCGGAAACCATAAGACTTTTAGTATTGTCATTTTTTTTTATTGGGAGATCCCAATGTGGCCCATCAGCAGGTAAAAGGTAATCCATGACTTTTCGGACACCCAGTATATTTATTTATTCCCGTAAGTTTACCATTATTTTAGAGATTTGAGGGTAAGTAATAACAGCTGCACAGGTCGATAGGTCGATCGATCAGGTCAAGCTACGCTTTCTGCGGTTGATCCGTGGATGGGTATATTTATATCCCCACACCATACCTTACCTTACTTTGGTATTTTTTTTGTTTCGGAAAGCACAGTAAGCTGTTGGGCCCAGCTGTCATTCGTGGATCTTTGACCGTCGTTACAGGTCGTCAGAAGTCCGAAAGTCTGACAACCAGTCTTACCAAGGGGTAACGTATTATCTAGTAACTGGGATGTGGAGGTCAGATAGGCAGTTGCTCCATGTGTTCATGTGTGCATTCCTAGTGTGGGGCAACGTTTTTAAAAAAAGAAAAGAAAGAAAGAAAATAAATAATATTCCGATGTATTGTTTGAATTACTGATGAACTTATTCATACCTACCCGAAAATCGGAACCGGTTCAACGTCCGAAGTGACGTCAGCTCGGAACCAGGTTGGACGAAAACCGGATTGGCAGATATACCTGATCAGAAACGTGCAGCTGTATCTCCGTGTACTGAATGCGAAGAGCACAATCATTCAAGGATAATGTACCTACGACCTATTATGGCTTAACAACTTTACAATAACCCAGTTGATTGCTGTGATTTCATTGCTGAACAATTTATGTTATTCATCTTATATAGCTGATTTAGTGCACTTGTTCCTGAGTGAAAAAGTCTTACACCCGATTTCTGGTAAATCTACGACGTGTCAAAATAAACTCATGTTAAGTGAAGACTCTGAGAATGGACTTCATTTTGACAGTTCAACAACATTTTACTTTTTCTGTCAGTTTTTTCCCAACCAGAATTCACAGAGTTATTTATGACTAAAGCAGGAAGTACCAAATAATTTATCGCCGTTAACTTTGACAAGATCTTAATTCAGTCAGAAAAACCGGTTTTTCAAACCAGATAATCGTACTTAAGATACCAAGAGGCAAGATGCTTATTTTGCTGACACAAATCTGGCAAGGACAATATAGCGGGAAACAGATAAACTATCTTATCTCTTAAAACATCACGATTTTTAAATAAAACAATACAATAACATACAAATTAACTTACCATAGTCACAGTCCCATTACTGCCACTCAAAGTTTCATTTGAATTCTGAATGTTAATCGTAAAAACTTCAGTACTCTCCGTTGGCGAGATTTTACTCGCATTCACACATTCAAACACACCCATAGTTAAAAAAAAAAAGCACTGGCACAAATTATAAAACCGTTACAAAAAAAAAAGTATTTTTTATTTTAATTATAGAACATGGCTGGGTCAGTGGGTCGTCTTAGGGGATCTGATACTTTTTTTTTAATTTTTAATCTTAATTCTCAAGTGTTCTAAGTTGAGATATCGCGGCGACTGACTGTCAGCGGCTTGCGCGCAACAACGGTGAGCGTTCGTATACAGTCAGTGATATATCACGACTGGATGCCTTATGAGCGTAGGTGGTGTTCTTAAAGGTCAATCGGTAGACCGGTCTAGAGTGAGATGGAAACTAGAGCGTTGGGAACTTGGTAGTTCCTTTGAATTAATTTGTTTTTTTTTTTTTTGTTTCTTATGAAGTGTTAGCTATAACTGGATTGTTGGGCGGTGGGTTTTGGATTTTAATTTTAAATTTTCATTTGTCATGCATTTTAGAAGAAGTACCTACTTTGTTCCTTAATTAATTTTTAAACCATTTTATAATCTTATTATTTTTATTTGCTATGCAAAAATTTGAAAATTTTAATCTTTCTTTTAGCTTCGAGTAGGTATCATAAAAAAAATTGTCCTTGCAAAAATCACAAGTGATAAAAAGGCACTAAATCAAAGGTGAATGCCAAAAATCAAAGATAAAATTACAATATTTTAAACAAAATAACTACTTTTAAACTTAGTAATTAATTTATGAATAATTTAGGTTAACTGCTGCTTCAAAATTAACAAAAAAGCTAACTAGGCCTCTCATTTTGAGTGCACCTGTCCAAATCTCCCGAAATCAACCAAATATCCTCAAAATAACTTGGGAGAATATCATTTAAATACCAATTACCAGTAGACCTTAAAACCTACTATAAGTAGGTAACATAATATACTTACCGATATCACTTATCCTAGAAGACATTTAAAATCTTAAAGAAGTAAGTACCACACAATTTTTATTTTGAAGGTTTCGAATGGTATGTACATAGAGAGAAGTAAGTACTTACTTAAACAACAAGTTAGAAAACAAAAAAATCTTGACAAATGAAAACATCCTAAAAGTCTATTTTACCACTGAAAAGTTTGGAATGGGGGGAAGGGTCTGCGTGTGGGTCTACTAACGGACAAATACCTGTGAGCGAGTAACACCTAAACCCAAACCAATAGCGCACATAATCTTACATCAAAAATATTGAGCGTCATTCTAATGTAATTATTTAATGAATGCATGCTGAAATAAATAGTTTGAAATTTAATTTATTTTAATTTTTTTATTGATTTTCTATGACAACTTATTTGACATTGACGTGCGCATTGTGGGTATACATGCTTGTAAAGACATTACACCGTTATCGCATCTAGCCGCATTGTAATCAGTGAAACAAAACAATATCTCCACTATGAGTCATTCAGGTGAGCGAAGTGAATATTAATACAAACGAACGTTATGTCAGTTTGTGGGTCATTCTGTGTACGGAAGAGTTCCGGCTCTAAGGTACTCTGTTCCAGCGCCGGCGATAAACGAGAAGCGAGTAGAGCTAGCAACTAAAAATGTTGGCGAGCAGCGAGCAGCGAGTGCGCGACGGGGCGGCGACGAGCGTTTACTCGCTGTTATACGTATACAAGGTGTAACAGAATAAACGCAAGTCCTGAAAGTAGTTTGTTCATAATTGACTGCTGAATCGACTTCAGTAACTTTTAATATTGGTATATTTTTCAAAAATTATTTTTTTTGCCATGCCTACGGATCGCCGAGCCAATTGAGCCAAACCAAATTAAATCTTATTTAAGTAGTTGTTCCGGGTCTGGCTGTTTGTGTATGTGAGTTTAAATGTTTGTAAACGCACCCACAATACAGGAGGAATTCCTAGTGTAGGGCAACGTTTTTAAAAAAAAACAAAACAAACAATCTTAAATGCTTCCCTTAAATGCATGATTTATTGTATCGTATTGCAAAAAATGCTATTGTATAGGTATTTATCTATAGAATTTAGAAAAAATATATATAATAAATATTAATATTCATAGAGTATATATATTGTTTTGACATAAAGAGTTGCGTTCAGACACTCACAGCTATCACATTCTTAAAAAAATTAAATAACGTACTTTGTTGCCATATGGCAACATTATGCATTTAAGGGTTAAAGTAATGCTAGGGTGAACACCATTTTTTAGCGTTAAAAAAAGGGTTGGCCATTGTATTATGCTTTTAACGCAATACTTTATTAAGGGTGTATGAGGTTTTGCGTTAATTATGTATAATATGTACCGAGCGTGGGTCTCTCAGCGAGCGTTCTGCCCGCAAAGCGAGGGTCGGTGATCAAGTACTCTTTTCTCCCTTCAACTGTCAAGAAATCTCCTAGAGATCGGTGACAATAGAAAAAGTAATTGTGTCTCATTAGTGACAGCTTAGCTATTATCGCTACAACAAACGAGTACTCGCCGGCCGGCCGGCGGTGTGAACTGTTAATACATATACGTATCTCTTTTACTCACACTCTCTCTCTCCCTCTCTCTCTCTCTCTTGAACTTACAATATTTTGTACATGTCCAGAGCGAGAAAGTCGTTGACAGCTAATCGCTTCCCCGCTGCGGTGGGAAAGCTGCCTTAGATACCGGTCACTTGCGTAAGAGTGTGTTCAGTGATAGTTTGTTATCAAACGTTGAATGGTGTTTCCGCTCTTTTTCTCAATGATAGGTGATCTTTAACCTATGAATAGTGGCAGTACCTATCTCAATTAGTTAGGTGACTGGGTCAGGCAGCAGCTGCTTTATAAACAAGCGATAGTCAGCTGCATTTCATTTTATTCATTCATTTATCTAAACTATTATTACAAAGAGAAAATAATAGATTTTTAAAACGTTTTTTTTTTTTTACTTGTTTGTACGCTTTCACGCCAAAATGGCTCAACGGATTTGAATGAGATTTAACACAGGGATAGACCATGACCTATATTATAACATAGGGTACTTTTTGTCGCGATATTCCAACAGGATCGAGACTTATGCGGATGAAATCGCGGGGCGCAGCTAGTACACAATATTTCGTTTAATCTATATTCACAATTGGTTGTTTTTGGCTAATAGTTAGATTATATCAGCTGTATTTCCTAAAAACATTAATTTTCTATATGTCCATACATAAACTCAAGGCTTCTTACCATGGGGGTAAGCAGAAACTACAGAACTGCTACAATCCTAACAAACTCCTCTTGCTTCGTTTACATACATCTTCACCGTAATTGCGTAACACAATCATAATCTGAATTATTTTGCAGCTAAGCCATTGCTACTGTACGGCAGGTTACGGAAAAAATACAAACAAAATTACTGTGTATTATTGTTTGATTTGGTTAAACTGGCCACTGGCTAAACACAAAACTTTCGAAATCGTTTTGGTGTAAGAATTACATATACTTTCTTTTGAAGATGATGACGTCATAAAATTACATTCAGGTGTATCGCGCATTATGTTTTCGCACGTAACCGGCGCCAATGTAAATTCCCTCCTTCCATATTTAAATATTCTTTGCGGTGCTTCGACTGCTGCGCTTACGCATTAAGTGACCACCAATAGGATTGTTGTCTATTGTTTACCCGAAGATTATACAGCGTGTAACGGAAGGGGGGTATCAACCCTGAAGGAGGTGAATGTGCTCATGAAACTCATCAACTTTCCCCAAAGAACATAGGTCGAAATATGAAAAAAAAATTTGGCCCTCCCTTACAAAACTGACTACCAGCTGATTGATTTACTATGGGAGGGCCAAATTTTTTTTTCATATTTCGACCTATGTTCTTTGGGGAAAGTTGTTGAGTTTCATGAGCACATTCACCTCCTTCAGGGTTGATACCCCCCTTCCGTTACACGCTGTATACCATAATCATCATATTACCGAATTACATTTACCCGAATTTCATTTGCTCGAATGTTTTGTTTACCCTAAAAGACATATGACATACTTTTAATTGCCCGAAACTTAAATACCATACAGTGGTCGCGTGTGTGGACGCGAGTGTGGATTTATGCCCAGTTGATGGCAATAGACTCGCCCAATATTACATGGGACTGAAGCTTAGCTGGCAAAATATGGGCATACTTTTGGTACCTATGCTTCTGCCCATCTCTCCGGAGAATACAGGCGTGAAGTTTTGTAATAAATTGAGTATTCAGTACTTACAATTACCTACTCTTTGTATTTTGTCTGGTATTTCTGACTCATAATATAATAAATAACTTAAGTCAGATAAATTACTACTAACGTACATAATAACACGAGTTATGTGTATTTAATGATATTATTAACATAAGTACATTTTGTGTCAATATTTTCAGAAGAGTTATTCATAAAGATATAGTCAACGTCGAATAACAGTTCAAAGGCTACTTGAATACCATACAGTGGTCATAAAGTGGTCTTCTACTCTGAGATGGCAGAAGGTAAACGGAAGCATGGTGGTCAACATATCCGCTATAAGGATGTGTTCAAGACGCATCTATGCGCCTGCGCTAATGATCCAAGAGGGATATTATTATAGTGTTATGTTGGGAGAGGCTCGCTTCACATATCGCTCATCCAATAGAACAACGACGTAATTACGAAAATGTTTTCTTGAGTTTTCTTGAGTTTTCTCATGAAATTATAACAAATTTTTATTGATATTAAAGTAACATACATAAAAATATTAAATATTTTAGCATAATCATTGGAAATATATCATATTTTCAATTTCAAACTTTTAAAACGTTCTCCTGAAAAATAGTTAACACGTAATTACGTCATTGTTCTATTGGATGAGCGATATGTAGGCCGTCCTGGCGCTCTACAAAAGTGTAAAAACTTTCGAAAAACAGCGCCTCGATACACTAAAATAAAAAGCGCCAAATACGTAGAGAGCCCTAAACCCTTTTACACCTTTAACCCTGCCTACCAACTCATTCAAAGAGATTTATGACTAAATAATTGAAAGTCTTTGATTTCATTCGTTGTGATCGAGTATTTAAAAGTAAATTCGGTCTGGCGAGTCATGTTAGGGCACACGCTATTAAATAATAATAATTTTAAACGGTCGCCGTTATTGAAATCGATAAGGAAGACTATAATTATAATGAGAGCCAGAATGGCCTAACTACTTCAAACATAGTTTTCAGTAGTAAGGAAAAAACAGAAGCCTTGATTTCAAATAATAATTATTTGAAATCAGGGCTTCTGTTTTTTTATTGTAACTTTAGTAAATAAATATAGGGTGACTGGTAATTAGTGACCGATACTTAAACACATGATTCTACTCATGACAACAAACAAGTTTTATAACGGGACAAAAAGTGAAATGACGAAAAAAAAATCAGCTGTTCGCTACATTTTGACGACTCGTACGAACATAAATGTAGGGAACAGCTGATTTTTTTTCGCGATTTCGGATTTGGTCCGATAGTAAAAGTTGTTTAAGTATCGGTCACTAATTACCAGTCAGCCTATATATTTTATCATTATTTGCTGCCCAAGTCTCTGAATATGTGATATTCTTTTTTTTTTATTTATTTTTAGGCTGTGGCGCTAAGACTTTTACCATTAACAGGAGTTTTTTTTTTTATATTACACATATTGAAAAAATTACAGTTAGGCCACTGGCTCTCGTGGCCTCAGATATACCCATACATTTAAGAACATTAGCACTGAACTATCATTTAGTAATTACTATTGTTGTTACACAGACTCGAGGGAAGAAAATCATATCATCATAATCAGCCTACAATGTTCCCACTGCTGGGACACAGGCCTCCACTCTGTGAGAGGGAGTGGGCCGTAATCCACCACGCGTGCGGGCTGGTAGATGTCACATGTTTTCGAATTCTTGGTTCTAGGACATGCCTGATTCCTCACGATGTTTTCCTTCACCGTTTTGAGAGCAGTGGTGCAGTGGTGGTAGTGTCTGGATTCGAACCTACAACTCGTAAGTCGCAGCAGTTACCACTTGGCCACCAATGCTCAGTCTAATACTAACCTTGCTCTAATGGAGGCATAAAAATGTGACGACCAAAATATGGAGAAAAAAAAAATACTGGCACTTAACAATACAAGGCAAAGGACCGACAGATGGACTGTATAAGTATAAGAGATGGTAACGATTAGAATGAGGATGAATACTGGGATGATGAATGATAGAGAAGTAGGTACCTGCACTTTAGAATAAGAAGACAAGCTGCGCCGACCCAATAAATTAAGATAACAGCAGAAGGATGATCTCGACGATGAGCAATATTTACTTACAAGGAAGGTATCCCGACGTGTCACCTCCGATTTTTTTGTGGCTGATATATGTTATTCTCCATCAAATTTTAAGAGACACGTATTTTTTTTTTGTTGCCAACGCCCCTTTTGTTGGGGGTGAAATAGCCCCCTAAACATTACCACCTTTCGGGGCAGTTTGAGGGTTTTACATACTTCTAGTTAATATTTTTCCAAACGACCAAATCGATCAAAATTAAAAGTCATTTATTCAAACTAGGCTGAGAATCAGCGCTTTTCGAACGTCAAAATTACAAAATACACTCCCCCAAAACGCCCGCCCTTCACCACTGCCTAGTGCTTTCGCGTGGAAGAAGAAGTGGCGCAACAAACTCCCCAGCAGCACAGCTGTCTGTTCAGTTAGAAAATACTTGATACATTGTTGACAATACTTACCTAGTCACAGAAGTTGACGTCCGATAAAAATCAGTAGAGGAGCCGTATAGAAAACATGAAGGTCAAGTCAAACAAGAAAAATAAATACATACTTACAATATTTGCAAAGGCCAGCACCCTAATTGCGTAAAACAATTTCAATCACAATCTGAATAATTTTGAAGGACATTGCTAATCCATTGCTTCATATGTTCGAAAAAATTGTCCGCTCAACAAGGTAAAGAACACAGTGAACTTTGTTGAACTGTCAAAATTGAAGCCATAACTACTGTTAGTGCGCTACGAAATTACTCCGCGCGCAGGTATGTATAATCTGTTCAAACACTAAAGGCATTCATACTCGAGAATAGAGCCAACATACCGAAGAAGCCATGAATGACTCATACTATACAATATTACTTACTTTCGCACTGACGCATACAAATTATATAGACACTAAATTCGCGAGTTGCGCTCGCGCCATTGATGAGTCACTTTACTACTGGCGCTTAGGATACACAGCGCGGCGGTGCGGCGCGGTTTTAGTATGGTAGATGAGTTCTAAGAAGCAGAGATGTGCTAAAGTCCATTCTTAGTGCAGGAATATGGGTTATCCGGCATTAACATTGAATGTTATGAACATTGAATGTTAGATATAGCATTACATTTTGGGGAAACAGCTATAAATATAATATTAAGGCAGCCTTTACTATAAAAAAGCGAGCATTAAGAACCATGCTTCGTATACAGACAGAATCATGTAGAGTATATTTTGTTAAACTTAGAATTTTAACGGTGCTTTTTTATCTTTATATTTTAGTTCTCCTTACTTATTTAAACAAAAACTTAAACGAGTTTGAAACAGAATGAAACAGAAAAGATCTTCCTACTATTCTACAGGCAAAGCATGTCAAACACTCGTCACACGTGCAGTCTGTCAAGCTGTACACGTTCACGCCGGCGCGTACCACTGGTGGCCCGCACGCGTACCACCGGTGGTACGCGCCGGCGTGAACGTGTTAACAAATTACCAGTAGAATTAAAAAATATTCAGAATGTCAACATGTTTAATAATAAAACTCAGGGCTTTGTTAATCAATAAAGCATATTATAGCATTGACGAATTTTGTAATGACAAAAAATCTTAAAACTAGTACTTAAATTTAAAAAAAAAATTGTTTATTTGTACCAGAAAAAACATTGACTATTTTTAAATAAAAGGTACGTTCATCGCAGGAGTTGGTGATACTGGTTCCCAAACTAAGCTATCGCTTGTATTTTGGGACACAGCGTTCAGCCGTGGATATTGTCACAAATTGGTGTCTTTAGGTACATTTGTTGTGAATGTGAATAAGAACATTCTTCATTTATTTAATTTACTAATTTTAAAAGGGTTATAGTAATGTGAAAAGGTGTGTGTGCGTGTGAGTGTTTATGTGTAAGTGAGTGTGAGTGTAATAAATAAGTACCCATTTGTCTTTGACTTTGATATAAAGTGTTGCTTTTTTATACTAATATTTCGACATTAAATGTATTTTTGAAGAATTTTGCTAGGGACTTTGTTCTGTATCGATAAGAATATTAATCTTCGTTATAAAATGCTAAAACTTATAATCACACGACAAAGTAAAGTGATAATAATAATCGTGATTTTTGATAAGATAGTCTAATGACAATTGCATTTGTTTGTCTACTGTCAGTTGTTTGGGTGTGATAAGCACCTGATAAATTATTTATTTTTGTAACTAGGTTTTAAAAACACTTTTATGCGTAAAAATCACCAATTTACGTGGTCTTCATATGATCTGACCAAGATTATGTCTGGACTTCAAAAGAGACTGAGTTTGTTTCAGCCTTTCTTCTCAGAGTAGTCAGGTAGGAAACGCCGACCTCATCTAGTTTTAAAAATTATTATTGACGTGTAAAAATATTTGTACAAATCAATTATCGTTACAACAATATTAAAGCATTAATTATTATTATATTACGGTCAATAAGAGGAAAACGACTTTTGTTATTAATTTGTAATTCTTCCTGTTTTTGTTCTCACGTGTGACGACCTACTCTAAAGTCCGTCAACGAAATAACGCGCCCGTTAGAATTTAGTTCGGAACTTCGGAGTGAGTCCTACACCCGATTTATTAACTTTTCGTTCGGGGAAAAACTCATCGGGAGTGTCAAATCGTGTAGTGACAGCTCTCATAGTTGATTTCTGTACTGTACCTACTGCTCCCAAACTTTGCACTTACAATTTTGCAGCTTTCGCAAAAGGAACGTGACAGTAAACACGTATTACCTACTTTCTACGGTAGGTATGTATTTTCCCATAACCACGGAAACACAGTTCAATGGTAGCAATTACAGGAAAGTCAGACATCAATTATTATATTAGGTAATTACGAGTACAGTGGTTAGTGACGTATTCATGTCAAACTGACGAAATACACACTGAGTCTATATCAACAATAAGGGCCTAGTAACATATACAGCATGTCTCAGAAAAGGTTATCAACTGTTCCATACATAACCTCAATACCTACTCAACCCAAATGTATGGAACTGCTGATATTTTTTTATGCAAATACAATGTTGGTCCCGTGGAGAAAGTTGTTCAGTTTGATGGTCTGTACACACATCCTTAAAAATAACTACACGTTTTCGATACATGCTTTTTTTTCTCTTCATTTATTTCGGCACATTTATAATCGCAATGCGTATGTCAGTCCCATCGTACCCTAAATACACATTGGTCATATCTGGGCCATGAATCTATACAGACTCTTCGCATCATCGCCATTTGGTTGAGCCAGAATTTTATGAAATGTGCCTACTTCAAGTCTGTTCAATCTCAAGGCCCTAAACAAATAATTTCTCTCAGACTCATTGACACATGCTGTGCAGACCATAGTTATATGACGTAGTAAGGAAAAGGCGTAACGTAGGCGTTACATATTTTCCTTAGTAGTAAGAACTGGATTTCAAATGAAGTTTATGTCCGTATAAGGATGTAAAAGGAGGGCAATATCCATACATACAGAGGGCAATATTATCAATCAATTCAGATTGTTGCAGTCAATTGCTGGACATAGGTCTCTGCCCGGCTGTGTCCTCCGCCTTTCGCATCCAGCATAGCCCAGTCACTTTCTGAAGGTCGTCGGTCCATCTAGCTGGAGGGCGGCCCACGCAACGCTTGCCGATACGCAGTCCAACTCCAGTAATCGTCTTCTCCACCGGCCATCGGTCCTTCGAAAAAGACTATATTTAGGATTCATTACTTTCGGGATTTCAAATTTGAGCAGGAATATTCAAATTTACTAGCTGAGTAGTGAAATTACATCCAACTGTTACAGTAATTAACACTTCTGATAGCCTAATCAGGCTTAACAGTGTTGGCCCATCTATTTAAAACAAAGGTTTTGTTTTTTTTGTTTTGTTCTTCTTTGGTGATGCTGAAGTTCAACAATCATAATCATCATCAATATCATTCATGGCAAATTCGTTGTAACCATCAGACGCGTATGTTTTTAAGATACGATATATTTTTCTGTCAAAAAACACGATTAGAATCACCCTTCTTTTCTTTCGCAAAACTTTTTACAGAGTAGTCCGGATTTTACGATTCTTTGTTTATTTGAAAGGGTATGCATCGAAGTTGGTCCCATTTAAAACAGAAATACATAAAAAAACCTTTTTAACAAAAAATAAAGCCGACGAAAAAAGGAAGTAAAAGGCAAAAAATAAACCTTTCAGACTAAATAAGCTCTTAAATTATCGTAAAATACTAATTGTGAGTCGGTGCCAAACAAACAATCCACGCAGATCAATTTATTGGCGAAGATCAATCAAGATGTTGAGTTTCCACCATTTTACTTGGCGCCTTTGTTTGTTTGGCGCCGACTTAAAGTCATTTATATTAATGTAGGAGTTTATTTAGATTGAAAGGTTATTTTTTTGCTTTTTAGTTTACTTTTCGTCGGTTTAATATTTTTCTGATTTATTAATTTTTTTTTATTACAGACAGCATTGGAAAACAAGCTCCTTGAATTAATAAAAAATCCTTAAAGAAAACTCACAAAGTAAGTAAAAAGCCAATAACAAAAACCGACATTTAAAAAACAAAAACTTGACATAGTGACGTGACATAACCAACCCTTTTGTCAAAACAAAATAATTCTATAGGAAAAGCCCTCAAAACATTCCAACATGAATGTTCCCGAAATCAAATCGTATGAAGAACAAGCCATTGACACCGTGGTGTCTGTGATAAACAGGGCAAAGGAAAAATTGGGGATGAGACTGACTCTCAAACAACTTGCATGTGAGTACAGCACCATGGTTCGAGCACTGCTGCAATCTCTAGAAAAACGCTTATGTTGCATCTCTGCTGATACAAAAACACGGTACTATCATGTTCTCAGCTTATATGGTTTCCTCGCACTGGATTAGGCGTAGATTGTGTTAGTCGTCGAAAAGTCCCACGGCAATAAGGGAGGGAGCCCATGGGCAACTTAGTTGCCCAGCAACTTTTTTTATCTCCTCGCCGAGATTTGGACGATGCGCACACGGGAGCGACAGCAACGCTACTTTTTCATAAAAAATTGCCGCATTCATTAACATATTTTGACGCCGTGCGCGTACTTTCATTGCAACCGGCAGCAAGTTCGTCATGCTCCGTTAGATGTCACTGCTTGCGGTAATGTCGGGGGTCGGGTTGCCTCCTTCGCTCAAATATGGCGAGGGGGGTAGTGGCTGATCTTTGCGTTATGCTCGTGAACGGATGCTGCTTGTGGTGACTAGTCGTCTTGCGGATCATGGTTTTATTGTTGTCATTAGTAATAACTTGTTTATTTAGTTTACTTCGAAAGCCCTGGTTTATCATTTGTGACTTCAAGTGACAGCTATGTGAACAGAACCCAGCATTGCATAAATATGTAAGCGGTCACGCTCTTTATACCTGGAGGCTTTTATTTGTTAAATAATAAATAATCTATTTTTATTTGCTTTTATTTTCTTTTCTTTCAATTGTTACCCTTGCACACATTTTCAATGCTATGTGGGAATATATTATTATTTCCTTAAATCTGACTGATTCGTCATATCAGACTAGTAGGTATCCCCAGATCTGGCCATCTAATCGAACTTTTCTCTCAGGAAATTCTCAGTTTCAGCGTGGGGACGGAATTTGCGCACAAACGTGCTCTCCTGACTCTTGGGAACCCCATCAGCCGTCTTTGGAGAGCTTTGGCTGCATGACAGCACCGAAAGCTCTACCTATCCTTTTCGGGACTAGAGGCATAACGGTTACGTCTGTATAATAATTTATATTTATTAAACAATATGCTTTCACGTTTCGTCGGGGGGTTCAAGTCCGTATTTATGGTTTCAGTTACCGATCTCATCGCGTACTCGTTGAAATTGACTTTTCTTCACATAAACTTTTCACGAAATGATGGTGGTCACGCGCACTAAAAATACAAGATATTCCAAACAAGTAAGTCCCTGTCGTTGTAAGATCTTGAATCGTCTAATCATGCTCCGAATTCGGATATCACTTACAAAATTAACCCCCTACAAATGAAGTGACCCAAAAACATGACCTTTTCGATACGAATTAAGTTGTCTTTAACAGCAATGCTTCTCCTATTTTCCCATGAGGGTTGGTGGTTGATGTCGAACCCGATAAAAAAGAGTTACAGACAGAGCTTCTCAACGTATTCTAAGACATTAATAGTATAGAATAGAATAGAATACTCTTTATTATGTACACCATATAAATTACAGACATAAATATAGAAATTTTACAAAGGGTGACACAATGGGCGGTCTTATCGCTAAGAGCGATCTTAAAGCGATCTTAAAGACAACCTTTGGATAGATTGATAAGGAAAGGAGATCCAAATACTGTAGGTAGTCTATGGTGTACCATTTACACGATATAGTGAATACATACAAGCCAAGTCGAGCCAAGTCTGAGCCTTTTCATGCTGAACCTTGTACTCGACCCCTGTGATACAGGATGTCCTAGTAGTTCAGGGATCGAAACCTCAATTGACGTGTGCTGAAGTTTGGAAATAAAATTACTATTACTATAATATTACTGTGCATAGTGCAGACGTCACACAAACTCACTTGAACGTCACATCGGTTATGTGACATCTGACCGTACGTGTATGGTATGAGAGTGTTACATTCACGCGACTTTTGCGTCGTGCTTACGTTAGCGGTTAGACAAAAGGCATCAGTGTGAGAGAAACCATAAGCATGTGAAAGTGCTAAACATTCAATCTCCGTTACACCATTGAATGAGATACCTAATCACCTACATCTTAGAAACCGATTGGCTTTAGTTAATTCCTGCTTTTGCATGTGTATACAACGTGTAACGTTAAATGCGCAAAATCTCAGACACCCCAAATGATTTTGAATTCAATTGACCTATTTCAGAGAGAAAATAAGTCATTACAAAAATTGTATAGGTTTTATGGGCTGTTTTATTTCTATTGGCTGTCTGATCGTTTCATGCGTCTGCGACGACGCTCTATCGAGGGAGGAGTCGTCACCGGGCCGCTGCGCCGCGCTGACATTGGTTTGCTTGAGCTATTAATAAATAGACACTGCAACGTTTTTAATGAAGATTTTTTGAAAAATGTGAAAAATTTTTTGAAAAGTGTGATTTTTTGTAAAAAGTGGTTCAATTAATTCTGCTCGTTATTCTGATCAAACTATTTTCAGGTTTTGCGCATTTAACGTTGTATAAGTTTATTAAATTTTGGCGACGATTAATCATCACTATTACAATGTTTTTCAAATTCCAGCCAGTCGCGACTTTGCTACCAATGTCAAGCTATCCCTGAAACCCATTCGACCGCCATATGCGATCACCTGTGAGAAGTTCATCAAAGAGACCATTGAGCATGATTGGAAGCTTGGGCAAACCTTTCAGTACTTTGTCAGGTACATGGGAGGATCTAAGGATGAAGTTTCTCAGTATTACTATTTTGAGGTAAGAAGTTAACTAGGTATCACGGGTCGATCGATGACGAATCACGGGATGATCGACGATCCTAGATGTGATCCTGGGCTATGGACGATGATTAAGATTATGATAACGGTGAACTTATTTTATCAGCCTGGAGGCTTAAGATATTTTTTGAGCATCAGCATAACTATTCACAACCATCCGATAAGCTTCCGAAACGAATCGATTGTGTAAGCTTTATCTTCTCTATTGACCATCTAGTGTAGCGAACATCGAAAGCCCCACATTCAGTAAGGTTCTAGTTTATTATATGATCTATTTACCCGGACTGTTGTTGGACCGTTTTCCATTTTAAGAAGGACTTATAGATTGATTTACATTGTAGGCTATCTTCAGCCAGCCAACAGTTGCGTACCCCATACCTCAGGCTACAGTATCAGTCTTCTTCACGCTTCAAGACAAGCACATTGATCCCCCAGAAAAACGTGGTGTGCCGTCGGTAAGTCAAGAAATTAGCCCGCGTTCACAAGGACGTAAAAATATCGCGGCGGGATTTGATCGCGCACAGGATTTTCAAACCTCGGCTCTAAGCAAATGCGATGCAAATCAAGTATGCGAATATTAACAGTTGATCGCTGACTGTTCACCTGCCGTCAGCGAGTACTCGTTGGTCGCAGCAACAAGAGCAATTGAAAAGAGTATCCGTTCAGCGCCGCTCGCATACCGGGCAGAAGTGCAGAACACACGCTGCGCTGAGAAACTCGAGTTTGGACCTACATACGCATACCAGGGAGTAATCGCTCGTCGCTGCCACGCACTGGCTGCTCGATGCTCGCTAACTCGTTTTTATTTGTTACTAGCTCTATTCGCATCTCGTTAATCGCCGGCTGTAGGCCAGGTGTCTTACTAAAAAATATGTCACGGTGTCGTCATTTACCGCGGTCTGGTTGCGGTCCTTGTGGAGTTAGGCACCTCGAGCACTAGACGGCCAGGACCAAGACCAATGGCCGCAACGACCAGATTAACTAAAGAAACCATATGAACGTCGCGCACTTGGCCGCACGCCGGGTCGCCACGGCTGGTCGAGGTCGTGGCCGTCTAGTGCGCGAATCACACGACGCGACGCCGCGCACTGATGCGGCAGGCGGTGAGCGGATCTCACGGTAATCACGTTGCATTGACTTGCATGTAATCCATTGATATCTAACACACGTACACGGTACACCGCCCGACCGTACGGACGAGCGGCGCACGCGCCGCGCCACCCCTCCACGCGTAGTACCGCGCGGTAGCGCTCTTTGTAAAAGAGCTTGTCAGGGGAAGCACGTATACAAGTATACCTACCAATTTTTGCCGCTGTTGAATTGCTGTGCTTCAGTCAGAAGTAAGTGGGTGTCGATGTAATTTCAGGCACATAACATATTTCAGCTGTGTTCTGGGATGCGCACTATAGAATTGTAGACATCCAAAGGCGGCTTGGACCATCTGATCAGGAGGTTTTTGCTATCAATAGATTCCGTCAAACGAATTATTGTCAGCAAAATTATCGGTATTCACTTATAATTTACCACCCCCTTTCCAGTCATTAAACCTATTTTATTTAAAAGGTAAGTAGGAAGGTACCTAGGTAACGTCCAAGTGGGTTTTATTTTATTTATTTCCTTAAATGGTTGATATTTAACAGTTGCTACCCTAATTGCTGCCAACAATGTCGTATTGAAATGGACGTACATAATATTATAATTAAACCACGTTATAGAATAGGTACACATTGTTTGGAACCCAGCCTGTGCATTGTTGTTTGATTAATCATGGTGATACTACACGCAGCGTACATACAGTGCTCTGCGAGTACAGTATAATAACGCGTTCAGGGGGCTGTGCGGGCTGCCACGCCACTGCAGTGCTTCAGCAACGTTTGCAGAGAAAAGCGTGGATGGTTTTCATGCCATCATGTGTAAGCGATGTGCGTCTCTAATGAAGCGCATGCGAGCCAGCTCGAACAGCCTTCTGAATGTGTTCGTGGGCAGCTGGGACTCGCCGATGTGGCAGCACTGGATGCGACTACACACTGCGGGTGGTCGCGTCCAGGGCTTGGCATACTGGCACTCCTGTGCGCGCAATAACTTTGTGATTTTTATTTCTTTTTATTTCTTTCTGTGGCTTTGTTTTTGTATATACTAACAATAGCTTTATAAGGTTTGTTGTGTTACTAACAGTATATGGACTACGTCTGAAATAAATGTCTGATTATTATTATTATTATTATATTCTACATATCGACGGCGAAGTGTCAATACCTCCTAACTGACAAAGTCAAAAATTCACACAAACTGAAAGAAAACGTTCAAAATAGACACGTTTGTTTAGTTAGGAGGTACATATTTACACATTTTAATTTAATGTTGTTGCAACTAAAAATACACCTAGGCGATTTCACTAAAACATACGAATAACGCCTTTAAATTCAAAACGAAAAAAAAGTGAATTTCTCAAAAAAAAATCAGTTAGGAGGTATTGGCACTTCGCCGTCGATATAAGGTTAGGTGCAGACTTTGACTTTATGTTAAGGATCTAAAACAAATAACCCAAAGAAACATAGGTACTTCCATTTAAGTGCATTTATAGGAATTAGCATTGAGCTGTGGTCTCTTGAGTCTACGCTTTTGAAAACCACGTAATTTATAAAAGGCGCGAATGATAAAAGTAACCTCCAGGAACTTTGCCCGCGCCAACTTGAACCAGCCCTCTAGTCGTCTCGCCATCTCTTTCATAGCGTCGTCCATCTTGAGGCACTGATTGGTATCAGATTTTTGCCCAGCGATCATCGTGCAAGCGGTTGACGTGACCCGCCCAATCCCATTTCACATCAGATCAAACATGCACACACACATCAAATATGCATAAATTCAGTATGCATGTTTTAGTACGCACCCCGCTGCGTTTCGAATTTTGTTTTGTCGTAAATTATAGTTATATAACAATTTCAGATGAGAATATTTTATTGTTTCATGATTTTTAGAGCGTGATTTTTCAGTAAGTAGTCCGTTTTAGTTTTGAATATATTTTTTTTTTGGCTAATAATTCAGCAAAGCGAATACCGTTCGCTGACGCATTTATTAGGTCCTCATGTGTGCAGGTGACAGGGCATGCGGAGCAAGATGGGAGGTGACCCATTGTCTGTGCGTCTTGTACATTGTATGTCATGTGTCGGTTGTCCTTGCTGCGGCCTACTACGCTGTCAGTCAATAATCGATAGGGAGCGATCAGTCTTATCCCTATGGTAATTGAAGCCCAAGCCTTTGGTAGAATGGTAGGTAATATTAGTAAGTGGGGCGCTGTCATGACGTTATTTGGGCCATAAGTACCAACACATCATGTCTTACGTGACACAACTGTCAGCATAAATTGTAATAAAATATACATCTTACGCAAAATTTAAACAATAAATTCGTCTAGACTGATGTGAGAGCGCGTAGTGGCCTAACGCCAGCTAATAATACAATATGTAGGTAAATACTCGTACTTGCTAAAATTAATAACTACAAAAACTGGTTGCTGAATTTTGGAAATTGAAACAATCTCGAAACCTGGTCACGATGGGTTTTCATTATGTCGATACCAAAATCGGGTCAATCATCTACTTGGCTGCTCAGTCTCCTTTGGTTCCAATCTAACTAGCCTATATTGACCCACTTCAGGACAAAGGCCTCCATATCCCTTTTCCACACAATTCTCCTTTCGGTAGGAGTCAAGCTCGTCTCGCCATTTTCGTCTCGGCCTGCCGCGATGGCGCCGTGCGTGTAGTGGGACCCAATCAGTGGTTCTTGTTCTTGTTCTTGCCTATTTGTCATCTGACATGTGGCAGACATGTCCGGACCAGTCCCACATAAGTTTAATGGCTTTCTGGGTAACGCCCCTGATCTTGGTTTTGGCGCGCAGTATTTTCCTTACAAATTATACGGTCAGAAGTACGAACCCCCAGGATACTGTGCTCCACGGTTAAAATAATTTTATCTGCAGCAAAGATCGCGTGGTGGAATACGGCCCACTCCCACTCGAAGATAGGAGGCTTGTGTCCCAGCAGCGGGAACTTTATAGGCGGATTATGTCCAACAAAGATATTTTTAAGTTTTTTGTTTAATTGTGTTAATACACATATATATTTTAGGCTCGTGTTTTAGTTCACGTACTTAATTGTTTTATAATAGGTGCAAATTAATATCATTTTTCGTGACTTAATTGGAAAAGGTTTCTGCAATACGCTTAGGTATTTCCTTAATTGCGTATTTTACTATAACCACACCTAATACCTAGTAAAAAATGTTATTGTGAAACATAAAATAAACTGACATATAAACATATTATTATTGTGTAAGTGGCGCAATAAATGCAATACATTTTAAAAATGATTTATTTCAATTTATTTATTTTCGAATTGAAATGCCATACCTACATACTTTCACCAATTACACCATCCCAGTGAACCAATCTTAATTTACAAGCTTTGCTTTTTTTAAGCGCTTTTTAAAATTTCCAGATGTGGTTCAGGATTGAAGGTCATCACACGGACCACGACATGCGCTTTGTAGCGCTTCAAGCAGACTGGATCCTGGCCGTGCTTCAAATGAAGATCAAGCTGTTCAAGAGGATTGAATCTATTGGAATGTTTTAATTTTTTTGTTTATTGTAGCAGCTGTGGGTACTTTTTATGATGCCACTTACAAGAATTTCAATTGGAATTGGGTTAAAGTAGAAGTAGATTTGTATTGAATATTTGGAACCTTTGAGATAGATTCAAATGAACATACGACAATAAATAAACATTTTTAATGCCGAAATCGGTAATTTGAAGAGCTATGATCTTTATTTTAAATATTTTTACCATGTACCTATATGGAACCAGCTGTTCATGATAGCAGTTGAAAATTGTGCATAACAAAAAAAAAAAAATATTCAGACCCAATCAAATATTCACAAATTCCAATATAAGTCTTGTAATTTAGGTATTACAAAAACGATAGCTATGTATTTACAACACGAAAAAAATAAAGCGTGTTTGAAAACTTAAACACTTTTTTATGCCGTCGATTTTAATTCTAATTCCATTAACTGGAAAAATATTTTAAAGTAGGTAGAGGTACCGACATCGAATATTTTTACAACAGAATTTTCATAAAAATAAAATAGAATCGTCAGCCCCAAACGAGCCCACGCAGCAATAGCCGCCAGACTGCACCACTCCACGAAGGTTGAGGAGATCGTAGAGTACCTGCGTGTGAAGACCAACTGGACTTTGAGGGTCGAGAAGTTGGAGCCGCGTCACAACACGAACTTCAAGTCGTTCGTGGTGCGTGTTCCGACACATCATCTCGAGAAGTTCCTCAAGGAAGAGTTCTGGCCGAAGGGTGTTGTGTATCGCCGGTTTCGTGGCCGGCTACATGACACCAGTCAGCGAAACACGACGCTGACACTTCGTGTGCAGTAGTATAAGTTTATTATGTTGTATTTATTTATAGTATTGTTAAGTTCTATTATTATAGTATAGTATTTGTGATAATTTTGTATGTATTAGTTTATAAGTATGTTTTTAGTAGTATGTATTGTTTTTTCTATGGGCCTTAGTTGCCTGAAATAAAGGAATAAATAAATAAAAAAATAAATCTTAATTGGTTAAAAATTAAGATATAAACCCAAGTACCTACCTAAAACATAAACTACGGCAATAAAATAAATATACGTCAGGACAAAACCAATTACTACGAAAGAATCTACAGATGCAATGAGCAAAATTACAACATTTTGTGGTTCCATAAGTAATCGTGAGAGAATTTTCAACGAACTACTAAAAATACGAAGGCTGTATTTTAATACTGGAAAATGAGCGAGTGAGTCATGCATTGATAATGCCGGTTCTCAGAAGGACGTATGTTAATTTTGGATCGAAGCTATTTCGCAATATATTGCATTCTCGACCAAATAACCGGTTTTGAACTGGTGTCTAAGTGACGTGATATCAATTCGATTAGTTTTAGCATGATAAATCTCTCAGGTTCACGTTGACTCTTTGCATCTGCAGCTTCCATTAGCGTTTTTATTGATGAATAACTTTGATGTAGCTAAAAAAAACACTAACTTCCTATATGGATAAACTTTGAATACTAAGGGCGCATTGCACCAAACTTTTCTACATAGAATAAGTTTTATCCTGAGAATAAATTTTAATTTTTTGACAGTTTTTCCATACTAGAACTGTCAGACGTCAATTTTATTCCACGGATAAAAGATATCTGACTTTGGTAAAATCAGCCCTAAATAAACTACCAAACTACTAAAAACTATTAACAAATTAAAATATGGCGTTGAAATATTCCTCCGCATGGCTGTCGACTCGTAATGTACCCAAGAGACTGGCAGCGTTGCCACGTTGTATGGCAAAACTTAGCCCTTGACCAAGGTAAAAACCAGCCTTTGGGTCACGAGAAGTGTCAACCAGCCGCTAGCCGTTTGGAGATTTCATTGAACAAGGCATGAGCACTCGAAACCCACGGCCCGAGGGTTTCAACCCCAAACGGCTCGAAAATAAAATCACTGATAAGGTTGTTACTTATACTTCCTATGTAAGGTCAGGTGGGGTAAGAGGGACATCGGGGGAAGAGGGACTAGGGACCATAACTGTAGAAATATAACTAGTTAGGGAGAGACTGTTTATTATTAGGTACTGTTTGTATGATTAAATAAATATAGAATTATTACTTGTCGACTTCTTTTTAGTTTGCCACCCCTGATCGAATCTGTATGTCCCTCTTACCCCGAATTGATTTTTCTTCTTTTTCAATCCAAATGATACCTTATCTCATCTCTCTCATCGACATTAAGATCCAATATTGACCGAAGCAGTTCTACCTACAAATTAACGAACATTTAGCAACAAATATTTTAATTCAAACTCCAATCTTAAGAAATACAATGACTGTCCCTCTTTCCCCATGTGAGGGGGAAGAGGAACGTTTATTATTAATCTTGACATTTATGTCAATATCGTCGTAAGAACTGTTATTATCGTAATGACATTTAGCCTACGGGAAGCTAATACACAAAGGCAAGTTGTGAGTGTTTCAAAGATCTTAAAAGACTTTAGCTGTTCTTCCTAGCAGTCAAAATATTTTACTGAAAATAAAGTATGTCTCTCTTACCCCACCTGACCTTAAATGTAAAAAAAAAAAAAAACTATATTATAAAATCTTCTAGGTATCTCTTTTTATACCTAACTGCCCCTGCTTCGCACGGTTTTGAAGACTTTATTATGTAATGTACAGACGCCAGCACATCAAGCTACTACAATTTTTCAAATTTCTTTAATAGATTTTCAACTTTATCGCTAAAGTATAAGGTTCAAAGTTGATTGGGAAAATTTGACAGTTTCGGGTAGCTTGATGTGCTGGCATCTGTACATTTAATATTATGAATGTATTATTACACACATAAATTTTCCGGAATGAATTCTCTAAATGTCAAAATCCGTTGCGTACTTAAGAAAAACAACGCGGTCATAAAGACAGACACTAAAACCTATAGATATTTTCTAAACAATGCTTCAATTGGTCTATTGTTAAACATCACGATTTTACTACTGCTGCAACTGTTTTATATGCCATTTCATTTGATTACTGCTATAAAAAGGCAATCAGTGATACAACCATAATCATCGCTATCGTCATCTGCGTTTAGGAGGATATCACTGACTGTGCCCTCAAAATGTATTCGATACCAATACCTGAATCAACATCATCAACTCAGCCTATCGCAGTCCACTGCTGGCCTCTCCCAGACTGCGCCACAACACCCTGTCCTCCGCCTTCCGCACCCAGTCTACTCCAGCTACCTTCTTTAGGTCGTCCGTCCATCTAGCCGGGGGGCGTCCCACACTACGCTTGCCGATACGCAGAAACCATCCTGAATACCATCCAGATAAAATACTTTTTTACAAATCACATTTGTAAATCGACCTCACGTCGTAACAGTACTTAGCCATAGTAATTGTGAAGTTGTTCGTCGAATGATCATGAAACTTAACACCTATGTACTTGCTGCTATTATTTTTATCTCAGGAAGCGACGCGCGCTTTAGGTACTTGTATTAACCAAGTGTACAAACACGCTGTGAATATGTGCATGAAGACGAATAACGTCAGCACATATCGCACACACACTGCTCACACACTTCCGACTGCCATGATCTCGGACGGTATGCCTTATGAGGTTGTGCGTTATTTAAGTTACACCTTGTATATCAACAGCACGTTGTACACTTGGTAACCACAAGTAAAGCGCGTGTCACTTCACGCGATATACATACTGTACCTGCGCCTGTTTTGCTATCTGTCGTTCAATAGTTTCAATCATCATCGTCATCAGCATAATAAGAGTCCATCCAATGATAGACATAGGCCTCCCCAATCGTATGCCATTTAACTCAATCCTCAGCCACTCTCATCCAGTAGTTACCCTACCAACATCCCCGAAGATCGTCGCTTCACAAGATCGTATTTCAATCGTCCAAACCGAAAAACAACCAAGTTATCTCACACCGTTTTGCAACTTAACTACTATTCCCACCATTTCTAAGTATCGAATGACCAGCCGGGCGATTCTGGAAAAATCTCACCGTGATAACTAAGGTGAAGTGAGATTAGAGTGAGCTGAGAGTCATACTGATGCTAGGGATTGACACTATTGACGACTCACTCACCACTCGACTCGCTCACTTCACCTAAGTTTTCACGGTGAGATGGTTACAGAACCGCACGGCTATTCATTGTTTCCTATGAATCATTCACCGGTGCTTGCGATCAATGTCCTTGCGCAAGCGCTGCTACTTTCACTTGGCAACACCGAGATTTATATGCAAATGGCAAGACTTGCACGCGACCATTAAAACTGTGTTGCTAGTTAACAAAACGTGTTTGAAGGATAAACAAAGTATGATGTTAATGGGTTTACCTGTTTTCTCTTCATTTTGTGTTTTAATAACAATAGCTTAACAGTTATGTTTGTTTCATCTGGAGATTGTATTTTTGTTTGTAGGGAAGATTCAAGATTAGAAGATAGATTAGAAACTGGAACATCGGGAGGAAACTGTTTTCCTCCCGATGTTTTCCTTCACCATTTTGAGATCAGTGGTGATGAAAAAATTCACACAAAGTTAAGAACCTGTCTGGGTTCGAACCACAAATCATAAGAACGATGTTTTTAAGATCTGCGGTTCGAACCCACGACCTTCTTGTAAGTCGCGGTCGTTTCGCTAATTTCAAGATGCCTGAAGGTACCTAGTAGGGAAAGCCATGTGTTGCACAATTTACTTCATATTTTATTTCGATAGCTTTACAAAATATTTTAGAACGTGCACAATGGATTACTCAATGATGCATTGACATTACTGAGATTTTGTTACTGTGTACCAATAGTGTTTCAGTACTACAGTGACGAAATCCAGACAGATATTATAAGGAAACTTGAGAATAGACTAGGATTTCAGTTCTGCTGGTTTTCCGGTAAAAATGAAAACGAAACAGTAGATCTTATTCAAGATAACTATGAAATAATTTGCAATAAAAAATTGCGATTTGCGATTTGTTGATTTGCGTAAAGAACCTCAATACCTAAATATACGTTTTGGATATCATAGTCAATCTATGATGATTTATTTTATTTCTATACATATACGTAGGTTTGAGGGGCCCGTGGCTAAATAATAACAGCCGCACAGATCGATCGATCAGGTTAAGCTACGCTTGCCGCGGTTGGTCTGTGGATGGGTGACCAATTTTACATACTGGGATTCCTCCGTGCCTCGGAAAGCACGTTAACCCGTTGGTCCCGGCTGTCATTCGTTGATCTTTGACAGTCGTTACGGGTAGTCAGGAGCCTGAAAGTCTGACAACCAGTCTTACCAAGGAGTATCGAATTACCCAGTAACTGGTTTGTGGAGGTCAGATACGTAGTCGCACCATGTATAATACTGGTATTCAGCTGCATCCGGTTAGACTGGAAGCTGACCCCAACATAGTTGGGAAAAGGCTAGGCAGATGATGATGAAGTAAGTTTGTACGAGTATGTACTAACACTTTTACAAGTCAATCATATTTTAAAAACGGTTTAGTCCCATCTCTTCCCCTTTGCGATAAAAGCATAGGGGAAGAGATGGGAAGAGGAAGAGTTGTGACTAAACCGAGTTCGGACTATGTATTTCTACCTTTATTTGTATAGGGCAGTCCAGACTACGTTACTATGTAGCTTAATATAGCAAATATTGTATAGCACAATATATCGCTCAGTTTACATTTTAAATAGACACATTCACACAACGCTATGCTATAAACTACTATAAAGTACCTATTGGTTTACTGTACGCGATAAACTTGAGCGATTTTCAGAGCTTTACCATCAGACTCTCCGGTATTTTTTTTTTAATTGTAGGTAGAAAATAAGAAAAGGAAAAGAAGAAAGACAAAAAGGAAAAGGCTACTCACCCTATATGAGTCTTCGCTCGAATTAAACTTATTGATTTTGAATTTGAATTGTTGAAATCCTATTCCATATCACCGCTTGTGAGTACACACGGCATACACATCATGTAGTTGACCTCGCATTGTATAGGTTTTTCGTACAATCAGAAGTCAGCTTATGCTAGTTATGTATAGCTTGATGTATTATAGCCGTGCGTATCAAATCCATTGTGTGTGCATTTATGACGGATCGGCTCACGATCAAGCGTATAGTGTAAACGTCGTGCCATGTTTAATAGTTAGTTATAGCTTATGGTTATGACGCAATATGCTTTATGGGGTTTATTTATAAGCGATGATTAAAGTTAAGTGACGTTTAAACGTCAAAAATGTGTGGTTGAACAGTCGCTAATCACAACTCTAAGCAACGTTTATGAATAAAGAGCTTAAACTGTAGATAGCTAATAAGCAAAATATTAAATGTATATTTTTTATGGTTTTTATAACAAAGAGTACAAACAACAAAACAACAAAATCCTTTAACCACAAAAATCCGTAACTGC
Organism: Eremobia ochroleuca; assembly: GCA_949629135.1. Classification (NCBI taxonomy): domain Eukaryota; kingdom Metazoa; phylum Arthropoda; class Insecta; order Lepidoptera; family Noctuidae; genus Eremobia; species Eremobia ochroleuca. The sequence continues at coordinate 17,103,096 of OX451401.1, read as the reverse complement.
CGGTCGATTCTGGAAAAATCTCACCGTGATAACTGAGGTGAAGTGAGCTTAGAGTGAGCTGTGAGTCATGCTGATGCTAGGGATTGACACTATTGACGAGTTTGACGACTCACTCCACGCTCACTTCATCGAAGTTTTCACGGTGAGATGGTTACAGAGTCGCACGGCAGCACTCAAAGCACCAGAATCGTATAAAGAATAAAAGACGGGTTTGAAATATATCTATTCTTCTCGAACGTAACAGCTAGGAAACAATGCAAAAAGGTTTATTGCTGACCATCAAGTTCCTGATAAAATAGATAAAATCTACCTGGTCGCACCGGCTTCGCGCCATAATGACCCAAGTCCCAAACTGTCATTCAACCGCGCATGCGCGTAGCGTTCGCACGGCTATCGTGTTTTGCCACCATATTTGATTTATTCGAAGTGTAAACACGAACGTTTTTGAATTAAAAAAGTGTTTGTTGTGCAAATAGTGATAATGGTGCGTACATTTAAACTATTGGGGTGCTTCAAAGTGCCAAAACGTGGCACTAAAGTGGTACCAGCATCGAGTGGCGAGGGGATTTTCACAATCGACATGTCTTCTACCTCCACATTGGACGTTGTCGTAAGTTAATTACAAAATAAATGACCTATTAGAAGGCTAAATTAAATTGTCCAATTCATGAAGAAAAACGTCCGGTTTGTTATGACTTTAGTGTTGTGTCAACTAACAGCTGTTTTGATGTGACGTCACTTGAATGTAACTTGATTGTAAGTTTATGATAGGTAGTTTGGCTGTGCACCGTAGTTAAGTAATGAAGTTATAATTTTGATTAAATTGGTGAACAGTAACATTGTTACGAGATAATGGTCACCAAATCAACCTCCGCCCCTAAGAGGACCCACTGACCCAACATAATCCTTGAACGTCTATATAAATAAGGTTTAACTTTATCAACAAGAAATGTAAGTAAGTAACCTTTGGACTGGATGCGGAAGGCGGAGGACAGGGTGTTGTGGCGCAGTCTGGGAGAGGCCTAAGTCCAGCAGTGGACTGCGATAGGCTGAGTTGATTGATTGAACCTATTAACTTAATTCAAAAATTATTTTTAATGAATTGCTGTGTCGTCATCATTGATTGTAGCCTCATAAAAAATAACCAATACCTGCTTTGGGTCGGTGGCTAGGCTAGTCTATCAAGATGACGTTGAAGTCAAGTCATTAACAATTTAATCGTTACAGCGTGTGACGACTTTGTTAATACAATTTTCGAATCCGCGAGTTGACAATTTTTTTTTTATTATTTAAATTGAAGCTTTTTTACCTCACTAATAGCTTGGTATAAACAGTTTTTTAATATTTTTAAAAATTGAAAAGATATGAGCGTTACGAGAGAGGGAAATACTGAATTGTGACGTCATAGTTCAGTATCGCCATATAAATTACATGCAAAACTTCGTTTTGCGAGAAAGAGATAGACAAAAAGTTTCTATAGGTTATAAGTTTTTTATTTTTCGACCGATTTCAAATTTGATTTCGAATTCTATTATTGTATTACATGTGTGGATATATTATCTACTAGAATATATAGTATTCAATATCATGCAACTACCCAATTATGCGAATACCTACCAACTAGCCAGAAGCCAAGTCATATTTCACGAATTTTGTCACATTTAGCATGACCAAATACGACAAAATTCCCGAAATGGTGAGGTGGTACGTAGTTCGTACCACCTCACCATTTCGGGATTTTTTCGGGCTCAGCCTGGTGCCTTGACAGGTGGTTATTCCACCTTTTATGCCCGCACGTATGCAGTCAAACGTGTACCTACTAAATATTTTTTTCCTCATGTAATGCACTTACGATTTTGCGGGGTCTTTGACATTCTTAAGACTGACTCCTAGTTTTATGACACAATATTAAAGACTCATTTTGTCGTACGACTCAAATTGCACAAGTATCGTGCTCCAGTAAAGTCTGTTGGAATCCAGCTCAACGCAGTCAGAGTAATAATAAAGTCAAGTACATACTGTTACCCAAACCCATAATCCAATATCTTTGTTTTTATCCTGCAATAGTCCTATACCAACCAGAGGTTGTCTTTGAGTGCATTTGCATAGTGCGAATCATCCATTGGTGCCTCATTTCATTAAAAACGTTTGACGCGCCTCTGCAAGTTGGCCCTCGTACGCCTTTCAAAGATCCGGGACCCCAGGGTTCCGAGATATGTCAAAAGGTCAAGTATAGCAATTTCCCGAAGGACTACATCTACACTAATATTATAAAGAGGAAAGATTTCATTGTTTGTTTGTATTAAATAGGATCGGAAACTACTAGACCGATTTGAAAAATTGTTTTACCATTAGAAGCCGACATTATCCCTGATGAACATAGGCTACTTTTTCCGCGGGAAATCTTCATTCCTACGGGAAAACGGGTAATAGGACAAAGGGTAGTATGAATTATCCTTCCGTACTTATCTTTTTCACATAACTTCTAAACGGCTGAACCGATTGGGTTGAAATTGTACAGGGATATTTCGATGGTTTCCTGGATTATTTTAAAAATAAAATTGGGTCCGGTAGGTGGCACTGCTGTCGGTATGTCAACTACTAAACGGCTTGACCGATTGGGTTGAAATTTTGTATGTGTATTTCCATGGTTTCACAGACACGAATGTATTAAGCCTGTATATACCTTATCTATCTTTCTATACATATATAAATAAACCAATTACATTACACATTATTTAAGCAACATATTTTTAAACGGCGGGAATTCCGAATTCTACGCAAACGAAGTTGCGGGCGGATGCTAGTCAATTATAATCTGCAATAAGTATAAAGACCAAACACGATTTTAAACAAATCTATTTATGTCATTGTACCACAAATAAAGTAGAATAGCATTTAATCCTTAAACTAGTTTCTAAACTGTTATTTCCTTTCTCATTTACAACAAAACGTTTCACTTTTCGTAACTATTCAGCTTTATTTTCAGCTTCAACTACCTATGTGTTTGCATTTGCTATTCAGTCGCAAGAGAAAGTTGCCATTGTATAATGAAGGCTAAAACCACGAAATAAGTAAAGTTCAGTGTCTTTTGAAGCCTCGAAGGCGTTGTCAATATTTATCATCCACTTTATTCTTATTTATAGAACAAGCAATAACTTATTATGTCTACCACGGCCTCTGCAACTCTAAAGAAGACCTAATGAACTACAGTGCGGCTGACGTGAGAATTAAAAACTTGAATCCAAATTTTGACACCTGTCAGTTTCATACAAACGAATACATGTTTTGGGAATTTGACCTTTATTAGCTACAATAGCTACTAGATCGCACTGACAGTGTCAGGAACGCATTCTCTCGACGACCGGACAGTAATAGTAATAAACCAATGAGAAAATAATAAATAGAAATTGTATTTGTCTGGAGCTCGAATCGTCTCGACAAACTGTTCTAATCTCATATGTATTACGAACTAAGCAGAAAACGTGGTGCTGATAAAATTGTCAACGTACGGTCCCATTAAACACCAAATTCAAAAGAAAAGGGAGACTAGTTATTCCAACAGCTTAGCCCAATCATTTGCATTTTATATATGTATATACAATTGTATTAAGAAATGCTGTACCCAGACACGTAAATGTGGGCACAGGTGGGCACATTATGCCAATCACATTCGTCTTACACTCTAATCCTTACTGTATTACAAAACCTGCGTCATTGAGACAGTGATCAGTTGCATCTTAACTAGATATCTACCTAACTTTCTGTCTCTCGTTTAGATCCGAAGCTATGCGTTAAAATTCATTTTAACGATCCCAGTTAACTACAGTAATTTGCCTTTGACTATAACTAATCGGGTTTTACGGTTTGCCTCTAAACTACATTGCAATCAGGGCCGTCACTTCGAATTAAATTTTATGTTCTGAGGTCTCCTGTTGTGACATGGTTTAAAAGTTTGCTTCGGTTGTCTTTCTTTGGCCAATGAAAACTGGCTTATTCTAGATTTTTGTTGGTAGTGTATGTATATTAGTCCGTCCCCCCCCCCCTGCTAGACATCTAGGCTGCTCCCAAGTTGCGCCACAATACAGTTCTCAATACGGCTCTCCGACTTTCCAGTTGGTCACGAATATCCAAGAGAAATAACGTAAAATGACATATTATTCTATTTATGATATTTAATTTCATTCGAGCTAACTACCGCTAATCATCTGGTACTCGTACAATATCAGGAAATGGGACATGATCACATGATCCTTCTATTTCATGTCATCTTCATCCAAAATCGCTCGTTACTTGTCCACGTCATCAAAATTCTCATTCACAGACTATCTTCTTTAATATTATTGTTTACTACAACCTAAATATAGAGCTTTATCTTTTGAAGACGTATCTCGCAAGTTTCGCGTTAATTTATAATAACAATACAAATCCCATTTGTGTGACAGAGTTATTGAGTATGCTGATAACATGCGAACTTATGTAGCACTAATTGATTCAGTTGGTGCAAAATATATACATATATTGAGATCTAATATATCATGAAATTGAATATATTATCTGTCTGTATGCTTGCCGTTTCGTCTGGGCTATGAATAAGACCACTTTTATCTTTTTCTGTTCTACTCTAAGCAAGCAACATTATTGTGTCCCCAAATGCATGTGCTTTCGCTTTATCTAGAGGACACTTTGTTTCTTTAATGTCCTCATTCCTCGGGTATATAGATATTTACTGTTCTTACACTGTGTCGGGGTCCAATTTCCAAACAGCTTATTTGGCTTACCATTTACCAATCCTGTATTAGGACTGTGTGATTAGGAAAGACTAAAAACTTAATTTTATTATCGTTGGAGACTCCTTCACTATCTAGAAACGTCACGATCTCGAAAACATGAGAGCTAGTTTTACCATTAACAGTCACCAAGAAAGCAAGTGATGTTGTAGGCGATACCAATATCGTAAGTGAAAGACATAAAGACCCAATCAAGACGTGTGAACTATGATTGATTTTATAGATACTAGAGCTTCATGTTCTATTATGTTTTTCTTAGAAACCCGTCTATATTGGAGCAAGCGAGGGTGAAAGCAACATTAATGTTCTTAGGAAATGAGCTGTCGTTTGTAATGAGCTGTTGTGATCGATATATGTTAATGTTAATATGTGATTATTGCACACAGCTGTAGGTGGTGATAAATCTGCATTCAGTGTTGACCTTCATAAGAGTATAAGTATGTAGTATATGTCTGAATAGTCTGAAACGATGGATGGACTGTGTGAATGATGATAATTGGTTAGAAAGGGGGTGACTACCGAAATCACGACTAATGGAGAAGTATGGAAGAAAAAGACACGTTGCGCCGATCCCAAATAAATGGAATAAAGGCAAGAGAATGATGATGATATGTAGTAATAAGTCTGTGAAGTTTGCAGAATAGGGACCTGCTAAAAGACTTCTGCTGTTAATATTGTTGTTATGGGTACAATATCTTCCAAAGCCCCAAAAGTCCAACACATAGTTTTAACTCGGAATACATCTGAATTGCCTTTGGTTGTTGAGGTCAGAAGCCCGTCGCTGCGTATGTTTACGCAGCAGCGCACTGTAGCATATTTGTCGATCGATTTACTTTGATACGACACGTTTTTAATACGGAAGTGTAATATATTTCCAACTCTGGCTTCTACTTATAAACCAATCTGTTTGCTTGTACGATTATGGCATACATATTATACTCCTTGGCAGTTCTTGTTATAGTCCATACGATGGTCAGTGTTGTAATAGGTCAAAACAACTACATTTTATCGCTCCTTTTGTGGGCAACATTCCTGTCCTGCCTGGGCCATCATCCATCACAGGTTTTCTTAGCTTTGACACCGTCGAGGATCTATACTTTGCTACTATATGGAGAATGAAATATATAATCTTCGGTTATAAAGTTTCTAAAAGCAGTTTGCAGTCGTAATTAATTCTTATCTTATCGTTTGTTTGTGCTGCACTTAACAGACGAATACTGGACTGATATAAAATTTGTGTAATGTGTATAATCTTGTTAAAAATGGTATACTGATAACGGTGTAGAGACAGAGATTATTTTCTGAAAGAGACTTGAGATTTTTTTCTGGAGCAGAAAAAATGATGGAAATATGGAACTGATGTAGGGACTATGAATAATTCGTATCAAAACAATTGCTTGTGTTCTGTCTCGCACCGTATCTGAATATAGGCAGCCTTTTTTTCGCACTGTTGTGAGACCCTTCAAGGCTTGCTAATTAAACTTATTATTGTCCAGTTGAGTTGAGCAGCGTTTGAGAAACTTCGTCAATTTTTCTCGTCGCCTATCCCGCAATGTTTGAAGACTAAAATTTTCAACCAGTATGCCCTGCCATACAAGGTGTTGTGGCGCAGCCTGGGGGAGGCCTATGTCTAGCAGTGGACTGCGATAGAATGATTTGATTGATTATATAATAATAAATCAAATACAATGTAAATTGTTCCTGATAAATATATAAATAAAATTATTTTGGATCGTAATACCAACTTTTAGCTGTTCCACTGCAGAGACAAGGCCTCGTCTTATCCAACAAGAATGTCAAAGGCATGCGACGTTTCTTATAATATATTCATGGCGACTGGTAACCACCAGGATACCGGTCCCCCGACAAGTGTTTGTAGCAGGAAAACGATTGAAAATTAACTTTTAGGTTAATCGCTAGCTACAAAATAATTACGATGTCTAACAACAAATGCATTAGTAGAAAAAATACCATTCATCACAAATTGCTTCGACCGTTTGCATGTTTTAAAATAAACCTGCAAAGTTAAAAATAGCTTCGTTGGAATCCTTTTGATAAGCGAGCAAGACTTTTGAAATAAGTCGTGTTAAACTTACCTGGGTGTTAAATGGTCTATTTTCTGCTGTTCTATGTTTAGTCTTATCCTGATAACGGTAAGGTTTAGATTAGTTGGTGTGGTTATCAAAGGCTTTGTAGGAAATTCCTCGAACGGTTGGTATTGGGAATTCCTTTGTGGATGTTTCATAGTTTGAGGTATACAATATTGTAAAGTAGAAGCTTTGCGCTAGTACAGTGGTTATTTTAATAAGATAGACGTGTTTTCTGAGGGGTCCGTGGCTAAATATTAACAGCCGCACAGGTCGATCGATCAGGTTAAGCTACGCTTGCCGCGGTTGGTCTGTGGATGGGTGACCATCTTCACATACCGAGACCCCTCCTTGCATCGGAAAGCACGTTAAGCCGTTGGTCCCGGCTGTCATTCGTGGATCTTTGACAGTCGTTACGGGTAGTCAGAAGCCCGAAAGTCTGACAACCAGTCTTACCAAGGGGTATCGTATTACCCAGTAACTGGGTTGTAGAGGTCAGATAGGCAGTCGCTCCATGTAAAATACTGGTATTCAGCTGCATCCGGTTAGACTGGAAGCCGACCCCAACATAGTTGGGAAAAGGCTAGGCAGATGATGAGGATGGTTGTTTTCTAGTTGCCCAATATGATACAGAAAAGAAATAATGTAAAATTATAGTATATTCTGCACAAATCAGAGGCACAATTATAACGTATTCATAAAATACCCAAACTAATACAAAGTATCTAAAAGCCTAGTAAGTACCTATCCGAAAAATAAAAAATAATAAAAAACAAGAAATAAGTAATTAAAAAGTTGAAATGCCTAAGTAAACGACATGGGGAGGGTGGAATAGAAGTTACCAGTACCTTTACTGGGAATTACACGGATCAAGTTAATATCCGGTATGATTTAACGTAAGCTGCCACTAATACAATCTATTAAATAGTCTTTCTAGCATTTTATAAAATATCAAAGTCCATCTTATACACACGTTATTTCTAAAAGGAAACTGCTCAGTATACTAAGCGATGATCCAGCAATTTGCTCACGCACGGCAATCATCTCAAAGCCTAGATTATTACGGTGACTGGTTCTACCGGCGCGGCGCCAATGTTAGCGGTATCGGTGAGGTAATGATAGACTACGGGGCACATAGTGCTTTTGATGTTGCCTCTGATTATGGGAAAGGAAATTTATGAAGACACTTAAAGCCTAAATGAACTCAACATTTTTAATGAAGTTAGTTCGCGGCACAATGTTCATAACAACGAGAACGGTTTGATCCGTCATCCCGAGTTTTTGTTGTAGCTGTAAGGTCAAACTGTAAAAGATTACATATTACAATATCGAAATAGTGGGACAACTTCCTACAGGATAAACATGATTTCCGTATGGACGTCAGGCTACAATCACCCGCGTACGCACGAAGAAACTATTCATGACATAAGTGATTGGAATTCTATGGTTTATATAAACATGGAACAGGAATGGATCCTGACAAAAGCTAGGAACAGCTGCTGAAGGAACTAAAAGTTTTCTTCGGGACGCGTCAAACATACTGCATCACAAGATTCACAAGGCTATAGGTATATTTTATTAATAAATTCAAATTTAAATAATTTCTTTTCTTTTCACAAGCTTAAAAACTGTGTGACACTCATTTGTGAGAGACTAGTGTCTGCACTAGGAATACGAATACCTGTATAGCAGATTACCAGGGTCCCACCACACGGTATCTAAACATAATCAGTTTTTAAGTAAATGTGATGGGATAGGGCATAACATAAAAATCAATGATGAACTCAAAGAATTAAAAAAAAAGATGTAAGTGAAAAAAAAAATGTTTGTCTTAAGTGTATAGTTTTAATATTTATACTAGACCCGTATAAATATTAAAACTATACACTTAAGACAGCCGTCTATCCTAAACATTATCTATAAGGATCTTCAAATAGACAAAGAGCTGGATTGAAAACCAAAATTTACGTATAGTGACTGTGATCATCCCATAAAACCACTATGTTTAACAGTTGCATCCAATCACAAATGGCCAAACAACACAACAAGTACAAAAGACCATGCAGTGGGTCATCGCTTCCTGCCATTCATTTCTAACACAAATTGGTTTTGTTGTTTCGCTCTGTAGCTGCAGATATGTTTCACTAGAATAATTTCAAAGGTCATTTAAATAATTACGATACTAATGCATTATCTGACGTGGACAATGTTTTGTTAAATGGAACAGTTCATGTCTGTGAGTTTGCAGGTTCAAGGTTCAATTCGAGAGATATGGATGGAGATATATTTTTAAATCTATTTACTATCAATGAGCTACAGGTTCTGCCAAAATATGGCTTAGCAAATGGTTACGAAGCGGTTGGTCGCTTTAAATTTGAGCTCCCCAAATTAATGGTTTACTTACTCGCAATAACGGGGTTTCAACTTACAACAACGAAGAAAAATTACTTAAGTAAAGAGCCCCATCCCATAATTCAAGCCATAATATTTTTGAAATTCTTTGGTTTCGCTTAAACCGCTTTCAAGGTCGTTGACCGTTGGTTATGAAGGATCTTGAGGTATTGTGGTTCACCATAACTGTAAATGTAGATATAAATCTAAGTGACAATGCGTTTGTCTTACCCGTATACTCACAGATGGTTCATCGGTTTCGACCATCTACCATTGGATATTAACTCTCGCAAACTTACGCTCCCCATTGATCCCTTACCACAAGAAATCGTGACTGATACCATATTGTCCATCACGACATACCGATATCAATTTTATTCATAAGCTTGGATATAAGCGAACGTGACTCCAAAAATTGGACATGGAACCACAACCCGAAGACGTAATTGTATATTTGGAGTTGTATTGTATACAACGTGTAACGGAAAGGGGGTATCAACCCTGAAGGAGGTGAATGTGCTCATGAAACTCAACAACTTTCCCCAAAGAACATAGGTCGAAATATGAAAAAAAAATTTGGCCCTCCCATAGTAAATCAATCAGCTGGTAGTCAGTTTTGTAAGGGAGGGCCAAATTTTTTTTTCATATTTCGACCTATGTTCTTTGGGGAAAGTTGTTGAGTTTCATGAGCACATTCACCTCCTTCAGGGTTGATACCCCCTTTCCGTTACACGTTGTATATGTTGTATTTTTGGAGTGGCGTTCGCTTATATCCAAGTTTAGTAAGTAGAAATACTAATACTAAGTAGCTATCTATTATTGAATTCATACGAACTGCAGTATATAAATATGCCATTTTATTTAGGTAAATCTTAGTTTAATCAATGTTGAGCTGCTTTTCCATTTGGTTGTAGTATTTATAAAACCTTTTAACTTTCTAAAATATACTATCTAGGTATCCTAATTCAAAAGTGCATAGATTTGAACAAACGAGACATGTTTTATCTTTACCCTAAATCTTGAATTCATCTGTCTGATGTCAGGAGGAATTCAGAGTGATTCACTGTATTCTTCTTCGACTTCGTGTCGCTGGCACGACAGTTATTTAAACTTTTGTCGGTCCAAAACTTCGTAACTTGCACGGCGGCGTCATCGATGGCAGCGCAGAGGACACTTTGGCTGCATGTCTTGGGGCACAAAGGGCAAGGCATAATTTGGGTTGTGGTTGTCGGGTTTTTGTTTTTTTAGGTGGGGCATCATTTGTGACACAGCTCCGCATCCACACCCTGCTGACATTTCGTCGAGGTAGCCCCACTTTATGAGTTTCGATTTACATCTTCCCACTTGCGGCCGGTGACGGTTCAGGGACTTTCATGTGGACGATTCATTATTAAGTACTAACGCCAGCACGTCAAGCTACCCGAAACTATCAAATTTTCCAAATCAACTATGAACCTTATGCTTTAACGATAAATCTGACAGATTCTAGTAGCTTGATGTGCTGACGTCTGTACAATCATGATGACTATTGCGGCTTAGTCATTTGCTTTGCTACAAAACGGTAGGTTTCACAATTATTTTTATGAATTTAACGATGAAGAATTACCACTAGTGTTGAAATAAAACAATCCCAATCTCACGTGAGATTTTTCAAAATGCCTGTTTATAGTGCGTGTCGTGTGTACGGAATACAGTGAAAGGGTTAAATATTATTGTACTCGTATGTGAACGATTAGGCCATATTTTAGCGAAGAAACATGTTTTACTTAATTTGATACCATTTTTTCGCAATTTTACTCTGTTTCTTACGGAAAAAAATTACCTGATATTTGCCCCTCCCCCAAAGTAAGATTAGGTGAGATTCGGCTCGACCCCCTACCCCCTTGAACGTCTCACGTAGTTAATGGACGACCATGGATGACACATGCTTGACAATAACATAGTGCTTTTCCAAGTTGTCATGCATCATTGGCATTTTAATTGAATTGGCAAATAATTGTCAAGCTTTGTTCATGAGGGTTCCCCATGTTTGGTCATGTTATTTCGCCTAGTTAGCGGTGTGATACCCGCGTGCCTCGGAAAGCACTTTAAGCTGTTGGTCCTGCGCCTGATCTCTCTCCGGTCGTGTTGGATTGCTGTCCCATCGAGAAATGAGAGTGAGGAAAGAGTGAGCGCACCTCTGTCTGCGCACACACTTGTGCACTATAATTTTCTCCCGTGTAGATGGCTTGTCTCCGTTGAGATTAGCCGCTGTGGCTGGAATTTGGGGAGATTATATCGCCTATCCATATGAATCAAATATTTGCGTTGTTATACTATAATGCCATTGTGAAAGAGCCTCATGAATGGCATCCTCATAATTTTCTTCCTAATATGTACATTACTTTTCTGGGTTTGGTTTTGGGTCTGTAGATACTTTCTGCATCTACTGTTTTCCACTTAACCTTCTTATCCCAAAATGTGTTTAGTTAGACCACATGTCGGCTTAGTCTGCAGAAACCAATTTGCTTTCAACAATCATCAAGATCGTTAACCATGTCATCGAAAAATGTGTAAGAACATCCTCAGCAAGAATCCTTACTTTAGAAGCATTTTCATTTAAAACATCGGTATTCATCACTCATACATGGACATAAATCTTCAACCAAGTTTCCGAGTAAAATGCGTTCGTTTACGGAAACATCATGCAAGAGGGACTGATGTGTTTGAATGTATGTAGTATGAGTCATCGGAACTAGAGGCTCTTGTCGGTAGTGGGTCGTATGTTAAACCTGGCGTTATCATACATGTTTTGAATATTTTTAGAACGTGTGGACCGAATAAATGTATTGAGGTGACGCGCCATGTTTCGAAAATTACATAAGATAGGTGGGTCGTTCCCGCTCGTTAATACACCGTTGTTAACACTATTAACGACTGGGAATCTTTTGTTCCACTCGTTAACAGTGTTGAAGAACGCGACATTTTTTTTCCCAATCGTTCACCCCTAGTTCCGTGTCTAGTTTAGGAGTCAGGTGCACAGGTACAGGTACACCGGAAAAGGTTGGTGTAGTCATATTTTGTTTTAACTTGTATAGCGATTCATCAATTTGGTTTTTCTCAAAGTCTGGCGTACATAAGTGAGGCTTTTCGTCGATGATTTTATCATCCTTAAACATAATAAACAGATCATTAATAATCCATTACTAAAACATGTAGAATTTAAAAAACGTGACTATTATATGATTCAACTAATTGGCACAGTAATTGTTAGATTCTTGTATTCTAACTAGGTACCTACCTACCGATTAAAATTGTTGTCAGATGAAAGTGCGTATAAATACAAATAGACGTTATAGTGCGCGTCAAATAACTAAAACTAGTAATATACATAGTTCAACCGGTCGATTCTGTAAACATAATATCACCGTGAAATCATAAGTGAAGTGAGCTCTTAATAGTGTCAATACCTACCATTACGGAATGACAGAGCTCACTTCCCGCTCACTTCACCTAAGGTCTCACGGTGAGATTTTTACAGAATAGCACTGCTGCTCTTTTAAATAGAATTCACTTACACATTCACATAGCTTAATTTAACAAGGTACAAAAATTGTAACAGGCTGAAGTCTTGAACAAATAAATATTGTTTATTGTTTACTTACTTTGATTCTCAAAACTCCGTTACTTTGTTGACTACACCTCCAAATACATAATTAAGCCACTATTATGTGCCTTTCTAACATAGTATTGGTGGCCGCCAAGAACGGTTCCATGTTTTCTTTTTATGTACACAAGCACAGTTTGGCCACTCGAACTACCAGGTGTGCACTTAACTCCGACACGATCACATGACCGAATGCAGAGGCTAATCGTCGCTTAATGCAATATTTTTAAACCCTTTGTCTGTTAAGATACCCGCTCCGGGCTCGCTCGAAATACCGTGGATTACAAAATGGTAGTGTGCAGAGCTATTTCAAGATCAAGCTACTGGGGTGGTGTGTGTCGTCCATTGTTTGTTCCTGGTAGCATCGTCATAACTGATAAGCAATTGCCTACCTTTTGTTACTGAAATAGGTAGAATATATATATAATTAATACGATACAAAACACTTTACAGCCTTTTGCGAAACAAGGATAGAAGCGTTTTTTTTTTTCGTTGTTCATTTTGTGCATTCAAAAGTCCTGGGTACCTACCTAATTAAAGCACTTTTTCTTTAACCTATCTGACTCCTGAACTAGACGCGGAACTAGGGGTGGACGATTGGGAAAAAGATGTCGCGTTCTTCAACACTGTTAACGAGTGGAACAAATCATTCCTAGTCGTCAATAGTGTTAACGACGGGGTAGAATAACCGAGTTAGGTTAGTTTCTTCATTTGCGCGTTGCTCATATGAGATTGATAGTATTTGCATAATATCTTTAACTATTCATTTTTGATTTATTAAATGTCTTTAATTCACGGGTACTTCCTCGACTGAATCATCATTCATAATCTTTGACCCTTATAATTGACCTTATGATACTTACTCAATACGATAAAACAAAACTCACACTCGAAATACCTACACTATCAGCGGACATCTTTACTCGTATTAGGAAAAAGGTAAAAAATGAGAAGTGATGACACTAAGGGCTGATTGTTCAATCGACAGATAATCTTATTCGTGGAATAAAATTGAAGTCTGGCAGTTTTCGTGTGGAAGAACTGTCAAAAATCCAAAATTATTCCTAGTATAAAATTATCTAACGCTGGAAAAATCAGCCATAAATATATTAACTTATTGATGTAATAAATGTAAACTCTGCGTCGGTCTTCCTTTCTCTTCCTCTTTTTCTTTATTCCCGCAATTAAATCCGTATATATGTCTTCATATTGTACACTATGTGCACTCGGCTTTATACACCAACTGCATTAATTGCTGTTTCTTTCAAACTTCGCAAACTCTGATTTCTAAATCTCAGCCTTCTAAAGTGAAGAGGTGCGAACGTAAACAAGGTGTTAATTGCCAGCAGTTTACGACTATGTTTATATATGTTTATGACGCTAATTGAGTGAATTAACAATCAACGATAGTTTCTAGACATATCACAGAGATCGTTTCTATTGATAGACATGCTACAAGGCAGAGCTTTGCTGTCTTATATGTTGTTAAACTTTCTTAATTTTTACGGGGGATGAGCAAAGAAAATTACATTGTCGTGGAAAAACGTTTTAAATTACAGAATACAGATACTAAGCATGGATATACAGCGTGTAACGGAAGGGGGGTATCAACCCTGAAGGAGGTGAATGTGCTCATGAAACTTAACAACTTTCCCCAAAGAACATAGGTCGAAATATGAAAAAAAAATTTGGCCCTGCCTTACAAAACTGACTACCAACTGATTGATTTACTATGGGAGGGCCAAATTTTTTTTTCATATTTCGACCTATGTTCTTTGGGGAAAGTTGTTGAGTTTCATGAGCACATTCACCTCCTTCAGGGTTGATACCCCCTTTCCGTTACACGCTGTATAGAAAGCCTCAAGATTTTTTGAAGTGATTGGCTGTTTATTTATTTATTTATTTATTTATTTTTCTTCAACTTACATCTATCATAACAGGTAACAACCCAATGCGATAAATGCGCTTATCCTACCTTAAACTAACATCTATAACTAATTACAAATAATGCATTCCTTGTGAATTCACCCAGAGTACACCAAAACAGATCCGTCTCACCAGCAATAAGGTTAAGCGTGCGAAGTGCACGCGTCAGCGGCGCCTCCCCTAGCAGGTTGGTCCGACCGCGTTAGGTTAGGTTACCTCCATCTGTAAGTACTGAAACAGTACGCAAAATACGACCATTGACGTGGAGATGCGGACACCAGCCTGCATTACCTGTTACCCAGTACTGAAAGAACAATTTTAAGGCATTACCTATAAACGGGGTGAATAGGGTTGCAGGGGTGAATCGGGACGAAACTGATACAAGTTTCTTGCCAACGAGTGTATTTAATTATAAATCCGAAAAGGACTCATAATGTGCTTATTGTATATACATATAATACACAATATGAGTCCTTGGCAACAAACTATATTATTTCAATGTTAAAATCCCTTTTAGTTTCGTCCCGATTCACCCCAGCATTTCTATTCACCTAATTTGACGGTACTTGGTATACCAAGTTTTTACGACAAGGTAGGTTCATGTACCTAGACATGTTATTTACCGACGCTCGTTGTATAAGTACCTAAGTACATTACCACTTCTTCCGTATCGGCTCGCTGTTGTTATTAAGGGACTTGATACTCCCATAGTGAAGAGCCAGTATGCAGTATGGTTAGTAGCGAAACTTACTGCCCAGGGACTTATTTAACCATCGTTAGCCATGATGGGGGGGTCTCCAGGGCACCCTAGCAATTTTAGATATTCCTCAGTAATATATGATATGATATTCGTCTACTAATTTGAACTTTTAAGTGACTCAAGAATCTGATATAATTTTTTTTTTTTTTGGGTGGGAAATTTTCAAATAACTTCTCCCGCTCTGGGCGTAGCGGGAGGGTGTGTCAGACTTTTACTGACTAAATCCCACCCATGTTCCTTCAGTTGCCTGTGCCAAGGGACATGGTAACTCTTTCGAACAATCCGCGACCCTGGCAGGCATCGGCCCTAGCGGACCCCGTCAGTTATTGCTGACATCTCTGAAGCACGCGTGGAACACAACGCGCCGTCGACCCGGGCCTGGTCCTTTATAAATAATCCTTTATAATAATCAGCCTGGAACCAGATTTTTGTAAATATCATTTGATTCACCCAATCTGTTCCAGTCATGGATGACTGGTCCGTAAATTGTATTGTACCAAGAAGTAGAGAAAGATTTATTTCCCAGAAGCCAGCTGGCTTTCCAATCCATATTAGTTTGTATATCAAGGTGTTGAAATTTGCTGACAGAACTGGTTGCTGAAACCGGTCGGTCATTGCCAACCAGCGGTTGATGCGTGGCAAAAGGCTTTAATAGCTGTATATTACCTGTGTGTAGCCAGTATTTTGTCATGGATGGTCTTTTAAGTTAAATCAGCCACACGATTCAGAACCTAATGATAAATTATTTGTCATTCGATTCGTTTAGAAAACGTTAACCTAAGTAGACGTCATATCGAAAGTTATGGTCAAGGTAAATACATGAGTGTAGCCGGATTTATATTACTGTGTTGTATCGTGTCGTATTGCCTTCTGACGTAGTTGTATCCAATAAAATTATTTGTGATTTTACGTAGTCCTGATTCGTTTAATTGGTGTATTCCGCGTCTAAATAATAACAGCCGCACAGGTCGATCGATCAGGTTAAGCTACGCTTGCCGTGGTTGGTCTGTGGATGGGTGACCATCTTTACAAACCGAGACCCCTTCGTGCCTCAGAAAGCACGTTAAGCGTTCAGCTGTCATTCGTAGATCTTTGACAGTCGTTACGTGTAGTCAGAAGCCCGTAAGTCTGACAACCAGTGTAGGGCTATCGTATTACCCAGTAACTGGGTTGTGGAGGTCAGATAGGCTGTCGCTCCATGTAAAATACTGGTATTCAGCTGCATCCGGTTAGACTGGAAGCCGACCCCAACATAGTTGGGAAAATGCTAGGCAGATGATGATGAGTCTGATTGAATCTTTCGATTCATGCATATTATGATTAGATTTATTGAAGTAATGTTCTTCGTGTTACATTTGACCTTAACATTTAAAGGCGTTTGGAGTTCACATTGGAGCTGCTATGCGTCAAAAGGATAATAAACCAATTTCGTACGCAGATTTGGCAGAGTTACTTCTGCCTTATTATAATAGAGTCTTCAGACTAGGTATAATGACTTTGTCTAATCTTAAATGAAGTCACGCGCAATCTCTAATGTTATTTAAGTACATAGTTGGAAGGTATTTTACCTGGCTCCTCTTACGCGTATTGGAGGTGAAGTTGTGATCGAAGAGCGGAAGTGAAACTCCACAAAAAACGTATTATAGTTTAAAAGTAAGGTACATACACTATTTAGCACATATAACTAATTAAACTAGTAGGGTAGGGACAAAATAAACTAATTACTCAACATCTAATCCGTGCCCCGCGACTGTTGGCAAGCAAGATAATTATGCGTCCATCTCTTGCTTGTCAAACGTCGCAGGACACGGAAGTAGTACCGTCCTACTTAAGGGACCACGGAACAGATATTCCGTGTAAGGGACGGATGGATGGGTAGCGCCCCGGATTGTGGCTTAGCGTAGCCACTTTAACAAGGGTACGTTCCTAACTTATAAATACTTATAAGAACATAATACAGGCGGCGCCACGTATTCTATGTTTGCATTCACAAATGCACAATACGTGACGCCACAATTATTTATATGGAAGCGAATTGGTTTCGTTAAGTTAATGGTTATCTATGACTTGTAAATTCTAGCAAACAATAATGTTACAAAAAATATCTATCTGATAGACATTTTACGTTATTTTTAAAGGAACGGCTTTAATAACATCTTTTGATCGAAATACTTAGTTAATTAAAATTGGTCCAATGTCGAAGGTCAAAGTAAGCTGGGGCAAAAACCAGTTTGTATTGAAATAAGCAAGTCTTCAACCTCGTATAACATCTTGTTCAAAGGCATACAACATTCAAAATTATTCATAATCTTTCGAGGAACCGACAAACAGACAGATTGAATTTATTTTAATAGTTTAATTAAATTTTGAATAGATTGTTCTGTTAGACAAGGGAGAAGATTCCTAGAATAAGAATGAGTTGGATTTTAGTAACCTACCTATTGTTTAGTGACAATTTTGGATGTATCATCGCGATGTGTTCATAGTTTGAACTATTTATTTATGCGTGTGTGTGTGGTGGCGGCAGAGAACCAAAGTTGTCGACATAGCTCACAGAATAAGCAAGCTGGAGTGGCAATGGGCCGGCCACATTAGCCGTAGAACCGCCGACCGTTGGGGTAGACGTATTCTTGAGTGGAGACAAATCGGCAAACGTAATGTAGGACGCCCTCAGGCTAGGTGGAGCGACGATCTTCACAGGGAGACTGGTAGTAGCTGGATGAGAGTTGCCGAGAATTGTGCTGGATTGTGCAATTGGAGAGGCCTATGTCCAGCAGTGGACTACTGGATGCTGATGATTATTTGACTGCTAAAAGGTGTAAGAATTTACTCCTCCTTGTATTAACAGTTATTTACGTGCATCGTAAATGCGATGCTTTATGAGTTTGAATACTCGATATCTATGGAACTAAGTATTTAAGTGCTAAAAGGTTTTAGAACTGACACATAACTGCACGCCTTGTTTTCCCGAAGGGTTAGACAGAGGTTTACCTTGCACACCTTGTTTTTCCCACAGATCTGCTATATAAATCCTGCAATGCTGACGGAATGATCTAGTATGCATATCTAATACAACCTCAAAACATGTCTTTGTAGAAAGATCTTTAACATTATTAGGCCCATTTCTGTGCAATAGATTAGTATCTATAAACTAAATTACTGTAGCTGGAAAAAAGTAAATAAATATTCACTAACCATCGACTATGCACAGACAGAAGACCTACTTATTGTCTGCAAATAGAACTGCTAACGTGCTATTTTACTTAAGCTATTTTGCTATTTACCTAAGTTTTAATTTAGTTTTTACGTTATACTGATTGTTAATTTATTATATTAAGTATTTATGCACTTTCGAGCCTGAAGCACAGTTTCAACCCAGTTCAAGCAAATTAGCAACTGTGCGCTATTTTAAATGTTAAAGTATTCAATGTAAATGTATGCCCTTTTTAAAAATAAAATATTTATTCATATTATTAATACCGTCAAACAAGCCAACTTTGTCCGTTTTTTTAAGAAAGTCGAATATATTACAAGTTTTTTCTATAGGACTTAAGTATATTTTTTCATTTACTACAACTATATGACCATATGCACGCATTTGCTATGTAAAATATTTAAAAAATTAAAATTTAAACCAAGATTTGTTCGATTTTGATGGTGGGCAAAATAATCCGGACTTTTAGCCAACATTGCCCACTTCGATTTTTGACGCAAATCAAGCTCTTATAAATACGTAGAAAGCACCACGACTACAATTTAAGGCAATCTTAACCTAAGTTTTAAAATACTGTTTGTAGTTTAAATATTTTCGTGATAAAAACAGTGGGCAATGTTACCTAGCGGTTAGTGCCCTTTTCCATACAAGGCCCAACAAACGGTTTAAGATTTTAAGGGTTGTCACATTGCAGTAAAATGATTAAATAAATGTTATTTTCACTTTTATACTGTAGAGAATTTTTTCTTAAATATTCATGCACCAATAACTTTAGATCGAGTTTAGTTAGGGGGGATCCAAAATCACTTGCAAGACTCTCACAATTTTATTTTCTTCTTCACTTGAAACTTGGGTGAAATTTTAATCACTGTTTTCCTCTTACGGGGTCATTGCACTCATCATTATGTACAACATTTACTATGGAGCCAATCCTGAAATCGTGAAAAATAAATCAGCTGTTCCCTACATTTATGTTCGCATAACTCGTGAAAATGTAGGGAACAGCTGATTTTTTGTGATGAGTTAATGATGAGTACAATGACCCCTTAAGAGGAAAATGGTGATTAAAATTTCACCCTGTATAAATTATACATCAATTGCACTCGGTACAGATGCCAGCACATCAAGCTACCCGAAACTGTCAGATTTTCCCAATCAACTTTGAACCTTATGCTTTAGCGCTAAAGTTGAAAATCTATTAAAGAAATCTGACAGATTGTAGTAGCTTGATGTGCTGGCGTCTGTACTAATATATTTTATAAAATAAGAAATTAAGTACTTTATTTTAAAGCCGTTAGTTAAGAAATATGTAATTGAGGTGTTTGATGTTTGGTTTCTGTGGTTTTGCGTTAATTCAACCTGTTACAAAATAACTAAAAGTGACAACCCTGAGTGCTTTTTGATAACGGGCAATGTTGGCATGGAAGGGTCTGAATAGTTTAGGGTAACTTTGCCCATCATTAAAAGTTTTGATTTATAAAGTCCTGAATAATGAAACTATATTTAAAATACTCAACAACTGATATTCTATAACATACAGTAAATACACTTACCTGTGTTTTCGCCATGAGGTAAAATCCACAAACACTTTCCCTAGGAAATTTGCCCGCAAAAACATACACCGCACTCGACAAGTTCTAAAAAGTTACTAAATGAACTTTGGAACGAATGCGTTAGATAGTTTTGCCACAAATATAATCAACTTTCCACCCAAATAATAAATGTTGCCCTAAAACTAAAATTGTTTCTTATATTAGCGGATTTGCTTAAAAATTGCTTTTAGGGCAAAGATACCTTGATTGGCAAAGTTGGCTTGTTTGACGGTATCCTTCAAAATGATTCAGATTGTGTTTGAAAGTGTGTGCAATTATAGTTCGTTTTCTAATCTAATGTTTGCGTTTTTTTAGTATACAACGTGTAACGTTAAATGCGCAAAACCTGAAAATAGTTTGATCAGAATAACGAGCAGAATTAATTGAACTACTTTTTAATATAGGAGAGATTGTGCCCGTTGAGTTGGAGGGACCAAGCCTTAGATTTCAAAGCTACCTAAGAGTTTAATATTGTAAAAATGCTATTTGCCACTTATGCAATAATTTGAGCTACTGAACGTATACGAAGTTATTTAACGAAATCTCCGAAGACCAGATGGACAGTCTGGTTGAAGGAGTACCTTACACTAATTTCTACTTTAGAAATATTAAATTTGATAGTCTGTAACATGATTTGTTTGAGAACGATCCACCATAAACGTCAAATCCAAGACTTGGTCCCTCTATCTTGACGGGCACTAATTATTTCATTAATTTCTACCAGACGGATGATTCGTGACGTCATCCAAATATTATCTACGATTATTTTAAAATAGGTTGTAGTTTACGCGATCCCACGACCGAGCACCAAAAAAACGCCACTAATTCCAATCGTGTTAATACAGTTTTCGTCACGAAACCAATTGAGAATTAGGTTTAATGATCGTAAATGTTAACTGGGAGTTTATATTTAACTTATTTATGAGTAGGCAACATTACTCGATGTTATAGTATGCCGATAACCTAGTTACGTGTTGATTGTGTTTAGCGCACTATAAAGTTGTTCGTGTAGCTTGTGGGACTAGGAATAGTATAGTCCATCTTGTTGGTTTCGAAACTGATGGGTAATTAGATCTTTGTTGGCAGATGAGTCATACGGCATACCGTGTTAAAAATACTAGCAAGGCAGGTAGAAATAGACAATACAATCCCGGGGTCCTAATCCCGGGATCCCGGGATAAGATATTCGGGATTTCAGGTTTGCCACTCCCGATAATCCCGAGCTTGACCCCGTACAGTCTCGGGATTTTTGAGGTCAGAAAACAACCAGGATCCCGGGTATCCCGAGATTAGGATCTCGGGATTATATTCTCCAGGTAGGAACCAGGCTGACTGGAAATTGCAGCATACGTACTTTTTTATTAAAAAGTACGTATTATTATTTATATTATTATTATTATTTAGCGATGTTTCACTAAACTCATAAGGGCAAGCTTTCATGAAGCTATGATTCGTTCCCTCAGACTGTTTTGTGGGGCATAGGTAAAATATAACACAAGAATAAAATTCCGTAATCGCTCCACAAATAAAGAAACAAAATAAAATAAATAAAAAAAGCTTGCAAAGTGGTTAATGATGTATAAAACTTGAACTTCATGCCAGATGAAAACACCCCAACAAGTTTATAGGTTTAAAACTTTTATGAACTGCGTAGCTAAATCAGCAGGCTAATTGCGTAACACACTATCAGTAGCAATGGGTTTCATTTTGACAGTTCAACAACATTCATTGCGTTATTTACGTTGTTGAGCAGACACATCTTTCGAACATATGGAGCAATGTATTAGCAATATGTTTCAAAATTATTCAAATTGAGAGTAATAGTGTGTTACGTAATTAGGGTGCTGCCTGTAATGTTCCCACTGCTGGGATGGGACACACGTCTCCTCTCTGTGACAGGGAGTGGACTGTAATCCACCACGCCGGCTCGGTGCGTGTTGCCAAAAAGGTTAAATTTATTAAGCCAGTTTCTTGGGTAGTCAGGCCTGCCATCACCTTCTAGCTAAGTAAGTATTAAATGAGCCAGTTTAGTAGGTACTTACTCATCATTTTACCACGCCATGAGCTATTGCATATTGTTTAGCCCGCACTGACTTCACAAAAGATCATTTTAAATCTTAATTCTTCATCACAATGACACCTCCATACTTAACGATAACTTCCAGCTAAGCAAATCTGTAAACAACTACTTACTTAGGTAAAGTAATTGCTTAGTGTAACTTAATAACTTGGACAAATGCAGCGATGAGCGCACAAAGACTTCTGGTTAACTATTAAGTCATCTGTTGGTTATTAATAGGTAATTATTACCTTATGAAGATATCTAGGATATATAAGTCAGTATCTAAATATGGTGCAATTCTCCTGAGCAACCTTTTAAGGGTTACTAAGTGGAGTTTGTCATGTTCCGGCTTAGGCATTTTATAAGGTAACCTAAGGGCCCTTTCCTACGGCAAAATCCCGGAAAAAACCGTACCTTGAAAAAAACGGGACCTTGCCGTGGGAAAGAGCCCTAATGTAGGCACCTCAATAATAACTTGACATGACAAGTCTCGAGATCATCTTGTATTTTAAAAAGCGTTTTATACACTATCATATCACATTTTAGGGGTAGTTTTTGGAAATCTATAGAGAAAGGTATTTTATTGTTGTCTAATATGCGAGATCTAACAAAATGAAACCAATGCTGACGATACCACACTGCGAAAAACTGCAACCTGATTCTAGAATCCTTATCATGCATTCGCTTGGCAAACTGCTTTGCGAGTTGTGTGTGACTCGCATCAACGCAAGATTTTCGATGACGACATGGCAAAAAGTAAAATCAACGACGTTTTGGATATTTCCCAGTGAACATAAAGATTAAGTGGCAATAGTATTTGTATTGTTTCTTTAATTGGTACCAATAATGCTTAGCTATGGATCATCGAAAGCACTAATCATGTAAAGCATTTTTGTGATCAGTTATTAAAACACCAATTTTACTTGAAGTAAATATATAATTCACATTACCAAATCAAAATCCACAGGTACACTTAATTATTATACAACGTGTAACATTAAATGCGCAAAACCTGAAAGTAGTTTGATCAGAATAACGAGCAGAATTAATTGAACCACTTTTTAATATGGGTCACATTTTACAAAAAATCTTCATTAAAAACATTGCCGTTACTATTTATTAATAGGTCAAGCAAGCCAATGTCAGCGCGGCGCAGCGGCCCGGTGACGACTCCTCCCTCGGTAAAGCGTCGTCGCAGACGCAAGAAACGATCAGAATGGACAGTAAAACTAAAACAGCACATAAAACCTTTACAATTTTTTTAATTACTTGTTTTCTCTCTGAAATAGGTCAATTGAATTAAAAATCAGTTGGGGTGTCTGGGGTTTTGCGCATTTAACGTTACACATTGTATTTATAAATGCGAAAGTTACTCTCTCTGTCTATGGCCTTTTCACGCTTAAACTACTAAACCGTTCGTTATGTTTGCTAGGACTTGGAAAAGGACATATTATTGTTATTCAATTTATTATAAGCCTGTGTTGTCCCATTGTAGGGCAAAGGCCTCCCTTCCCTTTTTCTAATTTTCCCGGTCTACTGCGATTGCGGGCCATACTTTTTTTGTATTAAAAACAAAATTCACGCAGATGAAGTCGGCAACAGCTAGTATTGTATCATTAATGTGTTCAATGTTTAGGACTCCTAATCAAAATTCATAAGCTCAGTACAAGGCCAGACTAATCTTGCAGAAAAAACGCGGTTCAATTGACTAGATGTTTTTTATTCTTATTAATCTCATGAGCTAGACAATTTGTATGTCTCCCATTAGTCTAGCTACTAGACTTTTCTGTTCGCGTCTTTAATAGATCATTAACTCATTGGGCATATAAATATTTATGATGCCTATGAACGTTAATTATGGTTAAACTTGTCTTGATATCGTAAGCATAGTGATGACGCAAGTTGCATCATAGGGGGTTCGTAGCTATGTAATAAATAATATCAAGTATTTTTATAGTTGTTAAATTGCATGTAATAAAACAATTCCTAACAAATCTATCATGTTAGAAAATGATCTTGACTTGTTGCTCTCGCATTTATAGCGCCACCTAGCGGCGAGTAGACTAACTAAATATGTAAACAATCCAGTTGGCTTCTGTAGCGCCATCTAGTGTGCAGTGGAACAAAAGTTTTACTACTTTCTCAAATTCCCATTATTATGATTTTTTTTAGTCGTGTGTATGATTGCTTCAGAAGTGAATTTAAAAGAAAGGTTCAATTCAAAAGTTTCTTTTTACGAATTTCAATAATGCGTTGTTTATCTTTTATACAGGATGTTCATAACGGTCAACTCCAAGACTGTTTACATTTCTAGGTTCTGCAAAGTTTTTTTTGTCAAAGTCGAAAATATAAACAGCGAACATCCGTCCCAGGTTCTGTGGAGTGTGTGTGTAGCGATCCCTCCAATTTTTAATCTCACACACAATCACGGGTTCACTTCTTCAGACCGCTATCGAAACGCAACATCGCGTCAGTCCACGATTGCCCAGCGCGCTCAACGAACGCGCGACAATTCCCGCGTACTTTCAAATTCCGAACGCGATCGAACATAAACACGATAATTTTGAGTTTTATCTGAATTCGACCTTTTTATTCCTGTTGTATTTTTAAACTTTTCTTTTTGAACAGTGAGTGTTTAGTGAGGTGGTTTCTTTTTTATTTTGAGATAAAATAGTTTTTTTCGAAAATGTTTGCGGACACGCTTTGCTGCATTATTGGCTAGTTAGCCGGACAGAATATTTTTTGGTAAGTGTAAATATTGTTTTTAATATTTTTACACTTCGAAAGAATTTTTTATTCTTACTTTAACTTAATTTACTTAGAAGTTTCACTTTGAAACCCTGTTCATCGACACGAATGTTACTAACAGTGGAAGGGGAATTGATAACAAGTATTATATAATCTAATATACAGAGTTGATATGACAGAGGGGCATTAAATTAAACTACGTATACCATACGTGTTTAGTATTAATTCGACACGGTGTAAAAATAAAAAGCAACAAAAATGAGATTTTTTTGTTTTCAAACTAACTAAATAGCTTACAAATCAGAGTAAAACGCAACCACCCTTTGTAACTGACCTTAGATACTTAGGCAACAAAGCGGCAACGTCGCACGCGCGCCGGAGCGCGGCATGTGTTATCTCGTGTCAAGGCGGGCGGCCAGTGGTGGCGCGGGCGAAGACTTAGCCCTCCGCTCGCGTTTTCTTTTATGATAGGTAAGGTTTTGAAATAGGTACGCACACAAATACACTAAATTTTTAAACAGGAGAACACATCAAGAGTTCTCCATTCACATTAATGCACAAATTATACCGACGGAGAATATTGTTATTTATTTTTGTAATTATATCACTGTTCGTCGCTAAGGACTTTAATTTGTGAAATGCTAAAATAATCCTATTTTTTAGTTCAACAATTGTATTACCTCTGAGGCATACACTTCACCCTTAATGTACCCCCACAAAAAGAAATCCATGGGAGTGAGGTCTGGAGATCGTGGTGGCCACCGAACAGCTCCCAATCGACCGTTCCATTGCTGCCCAAACATTTCTGTGAGCCGCACCCTGGAAGCCGTCACAGAATGTGGAGGCGCTCCGTCCAGCTGGTACCACAACGTGCGATGAACGGCTAAAGGCAGTTCGTCTAAAGGCTGCACGAGGCATTGTTGAACACTTTAATTACACACACACACAACCAAAGTTTAATTACGTGTCCTATCACAATAAAAAAAAGAAATACTGTCTTAAACTTATTTAGTGTCCTATCACAATAACAAAACAAAATCACAATTATTGTCTGCGCGCGAGTTCGGCAAAACAAAAGCGGCGCAGGAGCTTCCGTGACGTAACATACGTTCCGAAAGGATAGCGTCGGCGCACTGAGGACTTACCGTTCGCAAGGACACACTGACCTATTTCTATTTCTTTTACGCGCGGGATGTTTTGCTATGATTGTCACTCTCGTAATGAAAGTGCAAGTGTGTGTGTATTTTTTATTGCTTCCTTGTTTGCTTTGCCATCTTTTTAGCGAGAAATATTTGGTTGTACTTGTGACTTGCGTCAGAGCGGCAACAACGCATCGTAGGTTATACTCAGATTTATCGTTTTAAGGTGCATGACCCATGCGTATAGACATAATCAGCTGTTAGGAAAGATACATCGTGTTCAAACGGGGCAAAAACTTAAAAAATCATTTGCGACTAAACTACTGCTCCTATTTAATTGATTTTTGGTACAGAGCTTCAAAATAGTACCTAGTATAGGCAGTTGAAAGGAAAGCCCCTCTGTCGTATCAACTCTGTATACTTGTTTCTAATTATAGTTATTAAGAATTTCATAATATAACTATTACCGTATGATTAGTTGCACTCATTAGTAACTTAATAGTTGCTTTACATAATCGTAACATACACTAAAACTTATTATACTCACTTACAAATATCCTGCTAGCATTAAAAATCATTAATCAGTTTTTTGCTGCAAATTGCAACAAGAAAACTGTCTTAACTGAATCCATTAACAATAAAACAAGAACATAATTCAACCATGTAAAATTTCATTCGAAGCTCAATATCGTTTAATTCCTTCTCAGAAAAAAACAACGTACACAATTTACAGAATCAGTCTTGCACTGATGAACACAGATTTTTTTGTACATTTACCATTTCTCAGATTCTTTCACTATGCTATTATTGTACTTACTCAAATTCTTATTAAACTAAACAATTTCGTTTTGAAATAAAAATCAAAGCAATTTCAAAACAAAGTCCTTCAACTGGCATTGAAACAAGAAACTCCTCTTTTTTTGAAGTCAGTTAAAAAACGCAGTTTCCCTTCGGATTATTTCAGTGGCATGCTTTAGTTAACTACCATAAAAATCTTACAAACTTACGATTTGCTTCTAGTTATTTAAAAACTGCTTTATCCACTTAATACAATCTCAAGTTCTGGAGGGTCCTGTCTCATTAGGAGTCATAAATTCATATTTTATTAAAATGGGTACCTTCCCAACCAGTATAGTCATACAAATTGCGTACAAATAGCCAACCAGAACTCTTTTTGATTATTTGCATTTTGTAAATTACATTACACACACAGTAAATTCATATATTTATATTTACTAAAATAAGTAAGTAGATACATGCAAATTATGATTACTTTGTTGCGGAAATAACAAAATTTAATACAAATAATAAATATATGAAATAACACAATAACAAATATTAAATAACAGTCTAATAAAAAATAAATTCCCAATTTGTTCAACAACATTCTAACAAACAATGCCTACAACATACACATCACTGACTTAAAAGTAACCCTCATTCCCCACAAAAAGTGCCCGTATCATAATGACCCAACATTTCTTCTCGATAAGGGGACAGCACTATGTTATCTCCGCCTTGACCCCTCACACGTTGACTGACATTTGAATGATATAAGAACAAACAGTTCCGTACTTAGCACTTGTGTTTTTGCGCCAAAATAAATGCGCTAACCTTTATATAAATAGAAAAACAAAAATGCGATTGTGACAAACGATTTTTTTTTTATGACAAATATAATTATAATTAATTGCGCAAAAAAAAAAAAGTTAAAAGTCCAACTCGAGTTTAAAAAGTTACCAAAAATTGTCTATGGTATTAAGCTACCGATTGAGAGAAGTTAAAAATACAAAATACCTAATCACTTATCTTAAGCACGGATTAATTATTACACAAACAGTAATACAGTGTATATTGTGTTGCTATTTTAAACTGCCATAAAACGGTAATACCTACGTGATAAAAAAAAAAACCTTTGAACTCGCACGTAACACAGTATTCCGTCATAGCAGTAGGTAAATGGGTCAAACATGATTAAACCATAGTTCGGAATTCAGACACCTAAATCTGAAATAAACTTTAATTTCAGTAATTAGACCGACTGAAGTAAAACAGCGTTCAAGATTCAAGATTGTCATTTAATTATCAAGATGCCGAGAGGTGCATTTTTTACGTTTTCAGCAACAATACTGAGAAGCCTTATTTCTTCAGTTGATTTACCATTTACATAACTAGTCTTTGGCTGTTTTCAATTAGTGTTTACGTAAAAACTATTTAAAAAAGTCTTTAAAACAGTAATAAAATGTAAGTCAATGTTACGTCGATATCCCAACTTCAATTTTCCACGACATTGTGCATTTTTATAATTTCTAACGTGACGTTAAGTGGATGTCTACGGCATCACGAAAACACAAGAAAGTAAAATGTATGGAAATACATAAAGACGCTTTAAAATTTCCGTCCACGATAACGTTATAACTGACACGTGTTTTTATATTTTATAGACGTGGAACAAGCAATGGACAACATTGACCACTTTTTATATGCTTGAGTGGCTTTTGAGTACTTTGTACGTTTATATGTCATTTTTTTCTTATACGTTACGTTAGAAATTATAAAAGCGCACATTGGATTGCGGTATGACAAGTTAAATCATAAACACATGTGCAATGCACATTACTATGAAATAGAACCAGTAGCATTGACTCTTACTGCTCGCAATGATAGCACTTGAAGTCTTGAACGTCATCCGTCAATCCAAGATGACATGGAAATATTAATTGCAGTTCAAGAGCATTCAATCGTAATTGGCATTAAAATTGCGTTGATCGAGACATATGTAACATATTAAGTTACGCGAAAGAGCTAGAAAATCTTCCTTTGCCAGAAAATTCTACTGTTATCCTGTAACTTTGACGATACTCTGTGGTAAAGGCCTTGGTCTAAGGATTTTCCAAGAAATCCAAAAGCGACGCTGAAACGTGCCCGAAACATCTAGAAATTTACAATGTATTCATAGTAAAAATATCTGAATTAACCTCGGAATTCTTTTGAGAGTACTGCCCGAAATAAAATCTAGAATCTAGTAATAAAGACAAATCTGAATAATTTACATTTACGGTATGAGTTACATCGTTTCAATTACAAAATAATATGCACACAATAAAACGCGCTTTACAAGGCATTTAAATTCCTGCGTCTGAACCTGGAATTGTAAGTCCTTATAAATAGGCAGTTACAAGGTTTCAGTTACAAAATACGCTTAAATTCTCGAGTAAGGATTGTAAGGAACCATTTCCCTAATACAATAAAACTGGCGCGGAAGTAGCAACATGTATTAATGAGTTATTGTTTTATGGTACAAATATTACCAAGACACTAGTAGCTACTAGCCATGAATCCCACTTTTACAAAGGAAACATTATCGATTATGAAATCTTTATCGCTCATGACTCCTGCACCCTAATGGCGTCACACACTACCAATCTTAATCTGAATAATTTTGAAGCTTATTGCTAATCCATTGCTCCATATGTTCGAAAAATTTGCCTCCTCAACAGCGTAAATAACGCAATGAATGTTGTTGAACTGTCAAATTGAAACCCATTGCTACTGATAGTGTTACGCAATCACCCTGCTGAACTATTAGTTTGTAGTTGATTTTTACGGCGGTCTTTTTAAACAATACATAACTATGAATATAATTTATATAAGTAATTACAGTAATAGATAACCCTTTGTTTACTTTTTACTGGAAGCCGACACCAACTTCTAAAGATAATAGATTTGTATGATGACACCGGTATTGTCATTGCATGACGTTATGACCTCAAGACAAGATCTAGAGTTTCCAAATTTCTAGATTCAGAATAACTTTGAGCCATCATGGAGATAATGGATGACAGCGAAGTAAACTATTATTTCGCTTGACGATTGTGTTTTGATGGTAGTCTTGTCATCAGAAGCTGATGATAATATTTCGCAGTCACGAGAAAAATATCATACTTCTTAAAACATTATTATTTTAATGTCTGGAGAAGGAAAATACCATTACTCTGGGACGATTTTAACAAACACAAAAAAATCCCATAACACATGAATCAAAAATAAAAATACAAAGAAAACGAACACGCGGAAATCTGCGTGTTATTATTTGTAAATTCCAATCGATTGTATTGGCTTCTGGCCGATAAGTTTGTAAACTATCTAAATATCACGACAAGGCCGGTAATTCACATATGCGCAGTAAATGAAGAAACCTAAATAATTGAGGGCTTCAATTAGATTAGTAAACTTCTTCAAAAAGCTTAAGGGAGGGTCAGATTTAAATAAGGAAGCTCTCTTTATTTCAACCGATAGTAAATGGTCACCAAATTAAATTAACCTGCCGATAATAATCAAACACAAGATCTATAAGTTCGCGAATGATACAGAAAATATAATGTTTTAAACAAATTCCTTCAGCAGATTCAGTATAGACATCCATACTCCTGACTCCGCAAATCCAAAACTGCAATAAAAATCACTTCTAACTTTTTTCTGTCTCCGCTTGTACCATATTTCAAAGCGTGCTATTAATCCAACCGACGCAGCCATTTAAATAAGTCTACTTCGTGTGAATTCGTCATAAACTCGCTTGTAACCCAAGCACCGACCTAATTAGTGTTAATTTCATCGTCTCATCCGATAATGTGTCAAGTATCGCACTGGCATTTTAACTACCAGCGGGGTCAGTTGTAACATTTGGATTTGATGGCTTTAAACATTTAATTATGCAGATCTGTTGGTTGGTAGTTCATGAATTAATAGATATACTTAACATTAAAATAAAACAAATGACAATTTTGCTCAAAAGCAAGTACAGAAATCCATTTTAGAGCATAAAGGCCAGTTACCGTTGAATACAAGCTAATATTACAAGATAAACAAACTAAAAGTAATACATCAGTAAATAATAAACTGATCGAAAAAAAATAATAAAAAATCGATCAATCAATCTTAAAAATATCGAAACCAATCGACTAAAAAACTAACACTAACTGGCCGGCTAGACTCTCCAATAGATAATAAAATAAATGTATTACTTTTTTTTATGAATTGCAATTGGCTACGGTAGAATCGAAGGCGCGATGACCCAAAATATAATGGCTGGGTCAAGAGACTCTGTTATCTACATATCCAAACATGGGTCAGTTAATGAATCTAAAACCACTCATTATAATGCTTACTTATTATAATCCTATCGCTAAATCTGACATTTGAAATTCGAAATCTCATAAGAGATGAAATCTTGGTTTTCAAAGAGAAAGTTGCATATCGAAAATAGCTTTGTTAATTCAGTAACTTCTTGACTGTGATTTGATTTTTAACAAACAGATTTCCGCGTGATGTATGTACGTTTTAAATGGAAGTATAAAATGGCACTACCAAACTATGGTTTTCGATTCTAAAAAAGTACAATAGTATTACGACACATTCCCACCGATCGTATAAGCCGATTCTGTCGAATCGAATGTAATTCGATTCCAATGGGTAATGTACTCCTATAATTATTTTTGCATGCCCAACTTTTATGATTACTCGTACATTGATTTCTTCATCTACGAGTAAGTTTGCTTATCTTCATTCTGGAAAGTCTCTTATCTTAAATATCTATCTTCTAATTCTGGCCAGCCTAACCTTAACGCAGGTCAAATTCGTAACGTGAAAACATTCTCTCAAACAGTTTATTTTTAAATATGAACTCTTTGAAAGATCTTTACAATCAGCTGCTATTCTTGTTAACTAAATGTAGCAATGAGAATAAAACGAAAATCTTTAATGTCCATTACACAATCTTGCAATTAAAACTATACTACGTCCATCCGCATATTTTGCAACTCACATATAAAACTAAAAAAGAAAAACTTTCTCACAGGTCTGTGGTTCTTACGAAAGGGCATTGTCTGTTTGTCTTTACACTTTAATCTCTTGAACGGCCGCGTTTCACGGAAGCTGTGGTTTATCATGTGGAACTTTTATGGTTCATGTTACGATCTCCTGTTTAGCTAGTGCCTTCTGATTATTATTAGTTGCTTCAATAGTATCATTGCTCTCATTTGCATCATCGTAATATATAAGCATCATATTCCTATCTTGTAGATCTCTTATTGCAGTTGTTACCTTTTTCCCTTTATGAAGTATCACAATTGTTGATACTTTATTCACATTACAATGTAGCCTATATGTAGTTTGTAAGTAATTTAAATATAACTTAAACAGCTAAGGAACTATCGTCCAATAACGTCTTTCTAATTCGCTATAAGTTAAGGGGAAAACGCTTGATTTACGTGTTCTTTATAAAAGTCAACACTTGCACTACAGTTTAAGTTCACTCACACTACCCTAAACTAACTCAAAATGTTTTACCCTTTTTAGTCCTCGCACTAATTCAGTGTTGTCAAGCATCATCTCGACATTCACGTGATGATGAAGTCTGTGTTCATGAGCTTCTGCATATTTTTGTATAACCATGTTTACGACATCCATCTTGAGGTCCCGGTAAAGATCGCTGTTTCTGATGTACCAAGGCGCGTTGATTATATCCCCTAGTACTTTGTTTTGAAGTTGATTGAAAATTTTAAAAACACAATACACGATTGTTTTCCTTTAGTACTAATGTATAGTCTTTCTTTATCATTATCATCATCATAAGTCTATTACCCTTAAATTACACTCCTGTCTATGAGTCAATTTGCATTATTTCATTTGCTTAGATGCATTAGTGGTCTCTTCATTTGGTATTGTGCAAGACTAGTCACGTTGTTTCTTAGTTGGTCTTCATCATTATCATAACTGGACTGGAAGTATGTAATTGTTCAAGTTTATTTTTAATTTAAACAATTACCTGCTAACTATACTTATGGTGTTCTTAACGAAAGATAAATACGGCGTCGAGAGGCACAATGACTTGTAGGGGAGTCGTAACAATCAATTGAGAAAGACGAGGTGTACAGCGCCCCCTGTCAATGGGGCGATGAACTTGGCAGATGTTTGAGAAGGGAAGCTGATGAGTTTATTACGGAATTGATTGACACTTATACTGACGTTTATTGCGTTTGAAATTAAGATTACGTGCCTCAATAAATATGACGAAGATGTGACATTAGGGCCGTAAACATCACCGTAAAAATCACCGGGACATATTTCTTGTAGATGTTTCCTAATCTAGTTCTGGTATATTAAGTACTTACTGAGAAGTGATGGTCCAGTGGTAACGGCCGTGATGAGTTGCAGGTCGTAGGTTTGAATTTCAGACGAAAGATGTGAATTGTTGGACAGAGGCCTCCTCCAAGCACAGGCGCTATACATTGTGAAAATTATACAACGTGTAACGTTAAATGCGCAAAACCTCAGACACCTCAACTGATTTTTAATTCAATTGACCTATTTCAGAGAGAAAATAAGTCATTGAATTTTTTTTAAAGGTTTTATGTGCTGTTTTAATTTTACTGGCCATTCTGATCGTTTCTTGCGTCTGTGTTGACGACGCTTTATCGAGGGAGGAGTCGTCACCGGGCCTCTGCGCCGCGCTGACCCTGGCATGCTTGAACTATTAAGAAATAGACACCGCAACGTTTTTAATTAAGATTTTTTGAAAAATGTGACCTATATTAAAAAGTGGTTCAATGAATTCTGCTCGTTATTCTGATCAAATTATTTTCAGGTTTTGCGCATTTAACGTTACACGTTGTATACCTATCGCTATTGCTCTCAGAACGGTGTAATGCCGGTTTGCTCACGATGTTTTCCTTCACCGCGGTGAGGAAACCGACATTTTTCTAGAACCAAACATTCGAAGACATGTGGCATGTACCCGTACAAACCCGCACTGGGCCCGCATGGCAGATTACGGCCCACTCCCTCTCACTGAGAGGAGGCTTGTGTGCCAGTAATGGGAACATTATAGGCTGATGTACTTACTAGTAATATTCACTTATCACACGACTCTAGGCTAAGAATTAGTAGCTACCGACACAAACCAAATGCTTGATAAATCAACTTACCTAGCCTATTTCCAACTACGTTGAGGTCGGCTTCCAGTCTAACCGGATGCAGCTGAATACTAGTATTTTACATGGAGCGACTGCATATCTGACCTCTACAACCCTGTTACTGGGTAACACGATACCTTTTAGTAAGACTGGTTGTCGGACTTTCGGGCTTCTGACTACCCGTAACGACTGACAAAGATCTACGAATGACAGCCGGGACAAACGGCACAACGTGCCGAGACACAGATGGGGCTTGATATGTAATGGATGGTCACTAGAGAATACAATCCCGGGATCCTAATCCCGAGACTGCACCTGGCCAACTCGGTATTTTCGGGATTGCCACTCCCGAAAATCCCGAGACTGGCCAAGTACAGTCTTTTCGGGGTCAGAAAACGGCCGGGATCCTGGGATCCCGGGATTAGGATCCCGGGAGTGTATTCTCTAATGGTCACACATTCACGAACCGACCACGGCTATCGTAGCTTAACCTTCGACTCGTGCGGCTGTTATTATTTACCCACGAGTCCCAAATACTTGATAAATAATTACAAAATTATATTCGAAAGTTCTAGCGACTCATTTCCTTTGTATCTTCAAGTAGTTTTCTAAATAATAAACACTTAACTAGATCAAATGACTCTAGTGACATACATTTAGTTCACACAGTTGCAAATCATCGTCATTACTGGACCAATTATCCTGGAAAGTGATGATTATGCGGCAAAACCCCTGTTGTAAGTAATGAGTTCTGCGGTTACTTACCGCAGAAGTAATCTGGAAGAAATGAAATTACCCAATGAAAAATCTAATGCAATAGACTTCAGTCATAGCGTTCTGTCATGGCATTGTCAAGATTATGTCCGTAATTTTTTTTACGGACATAATCTTGACAGAATTAGAAACTAAACCAATCAACCCTATACTAGTAGGTACCTATAAAATAAAGTCGCTTTTCGTGTCTGTGACCGCTTAGAGCTTCTAAACAACACAATAGATTTTTCACCATAATGTTGTTTTCGCCATAACTTATAGCAATTATTCCGTAAGGTTTATGCATTAATATAATAACTCAAATATAGCACAAATCTTGATGTTTTGATATGAGAAGCAGGGGTAGGTTGAATAAAAAATAATGCCTGAAGTCAGCTTACAATGCCATTAAGAACACAATATTTTATAAACTTTCTTTTGTTTTTAAGAATGTGTCAGCACTAGAAGATGAGGGATTCCCACAACCGTAAGTGCATGAAAAATATATGGTGTCTCTGTTTTAAGACAGTTTCCATTTTACACAATGATTCATTGCGCAACAAGACACCTTGAAGAAATGATTAATTACTTCTTACTGAAGATGTGCAAGATATTTATGTGCATTGAATGCATTTTTAAATTCATTTTTCATTTTAGAATGTTCGAGTCATTCTTCATCCTCTAAATTATAACTGGTCTCAACATCGTTCATAGGGGCAATTTGTCTTTGACTAAATTAAAACGTCATCTCTCAAATTCCATGTGTGACACCCCTCATCATCATTCTTCTGCCCTTGTCCCAATTTATTTGGGATCGACGCAACATTCCGTTATCTTCTATACTTCTCTATTAGTCTTTATCTGGGTAGTCACTCCCTTTCTAAACATATAATCTTTCATACAGACCATCCATCGGTTTTTATTAACGCCTTTTCATTCTTTTTGATTTAATCATCCATTGCAGTGTATCCTTATCCCCGATGAAGTTAAGTACCAATAACTCTGATTACATGTCAACTTTTCCAACCGAAGCCAATCTCCAATTCAATTATCTTCCCAAGCAAAATATGTACGCACTTAATCAAGTGTCAGATCTTAGTATATGCATTTGACCTAAAGGTGCTAAAGTTCCGCTACATCTTAGATGGTGCAGCTATCTCCAAGCATGATTATTATCTGTGCATAGGATCTCAAGATCAACGATTCAGCTACGATCTTCTGTCGAGATGCGCAGCCATTTCTATGCAATGATGGAGTAGATAGCTTGAATTGGAACTGTACCTTTAGAGGTGATTCCTTACAAAGGCTGGCACCAATACGTTTGTGTAATAAATAATAATGCTGTTTAATGTCCATCAACTCTGCCTTTGATTCGGTGCTGCCTCTGAGTGCACTTGCGTGCAGGGCCGGACTTGTCGAGCAATTTACAGATAAATTCGATAAAAATATTGAATGATCTTGATAAGCATAAGCTGGGGGACAGGCTGTAATCTATGACGTGGGCCCAGATCTAACAATGATCTTTTATATTATTTACAATTTGATGTTTTTAAAATTGATGCTGACAATCGCTTAGTATGCTCGGCATCCAGTTATTAACTAAATGACGTTTACTTTGGTTCTAACGAAGTTTGAGAAACCTAAGTTTTCTAACTAACATCCGGCTGGTGTTTAATTACCGTCTAGTTAATTAGCAGGAAATTCAATAGGTGTCATCAATGTAATTATTATCCCATGCATTGTATAGAATGGCATCCTAACAAGACGTGTTCGTGAATAAAATGACATGAGGCAATGTGATTTAATAAAATGGCATCGATATCTCGTACCTTACAGCTCAAGATTTACACCTATTTATGTAAATAGTGGTATTTAGTCGTCGCTTCAAGGACATAACTGTTTTCTTCACACTCTTTCCATCTTACGAGGTAACGAGAACTTGCAACGGTGTTATGATAATATCTATGAACACTGCAATTGTAAAGCGCCTTTTTAAGGTCGAATTTAATACCTCTAATCTTAAGGATAGTCGAAATTTCCATGTTTTTTACCAATTATCTTGTTTATCTCGTGATTTCTTTATTTGAGGTTGGAAAGTTACCTATTATTAAACTAATTAGATTAGAAATCTGTTTATTTTTCTTACTTAAAATATGGCAGTAATCTTTGTTTATACTAGATACCTAATTAGTAATAAATATTATTGGTATAGGGATATCTAATGTCCTGTGCCATTGTAAATATTTGGTCTTTTTATCTAAACATTATTTTTCTAAGTGCAAGTGCAATGGTTTGTTTACTTAGTTACTCTTTGTTTCTTTATTTCATAAAATAGTACAGACGCCAGCACATCAAGCTACCCGAAACTGTCAGATTTTCCCAACCAACTTTGAACCTTATGCTTTAGCAATAAAGTTGAAAATTGATTAAATAAATCTGACAGATTTTAGTAGCTTGATGTGCTGGCGTCTGTACAAAGCGATACGAAGATACATTTTTTATTTTTATTCCCGGATATCAAGAAATTTAATTCAAATAGTTATTTACGTTGCCCTAAATTCTTTGAACTGTGCGCAGACAAAATGTCTTCTGTTGTCAAACAACGTTATCTTGAACATGGATTTGTTTTTATGTGGCCGCTTTACAGCGTTGATAAACTATCTAATCACAATAAATAAAGATTTAACAATGCTTATGAAGTCAACAAATGCGCTTTGTTCAAGATGGTGAATAGAAAGTTTTTTTTTTTATTTTTATTAATACCTATTCTAAAGAATGGGTTTATCTCTATGGGAGGAATTTATGGGTTATGATATGATTTACGTATGGGTTGTTATTTATTCACGGTACGATTAAGTAGATCGGTGTCTTTATTTTATACTATGCATTGGGACTCGATAAATATACGAGAAAATATCCTACAGGATTGTTGACAGTTGCGTTAAACAACGCCTTAATATTTTCCCCTAAACTCAAAGTATCTACATGTGTAAAAAAAAATCACTTGATATGCGCCAAACTTTTAAACTTTTGTATTCAATACAGCATGCTTTTTTTACCGTCTCCAAATTTTTACAGGGTGTTCCACCCATGAATATGAATAACTTTCACTATGGAACCAACTCTGAGATCACGAAAAAAAATCCGCTGTTTCATACATTTTGGTCAAGTAGGTATTGAACTTTTGTACCTATTAAACAGCTGATTTTGTTTTCGTGATTTCAGAGAAGTTATTCATATTCATGAGTAGAACACCCTATACAAATTTGGAGCCTGAAAAAAAATCACCAGTATACTACTTTGTACAATACCTACTGATTAGCTAGTCTCTACATATTTATTTACACAGGCAACAAACAAAACTGATCAAAATATAGCAACACATATAAATTGCACTCCAAAAGTGCAACAAACCTTGACTCCCTGACTCCCTCCCTGCGCCATCTTACATCTTTATACATATAATGGTTTGTTCAGCTGCAGCGCACAACCGCGACAGACGCCATGAAATAATGGCTTTAGACTTTTGATTATTGATTTATCGGCGCCATAGGAAGGATCATTTATTTTGTTTAAATGTCAGCGCAACCTTGGTTTCGAAAGGAGAAATAGATAAGTAGGTCACATTTTGAGCGGTCGATCTTTCTGAATTAACAACGAGGAGGCAGTATGCAATGTGTAGCACCATCAAATCTAAAACAGGTTTTGCCCAAAAATTTTATACTTTCCGAGGACCATCCGATTGATTCTGTAAAAATCTTACCGTGAAATCATAAGTGAAGTGAGCACTTAATAGTGTTAATCCCTAGCGAATGACAGCTCACTTCACCCAAGCTTTCATGGTGAGATTGTTACAGAATCGCACGGCTGAACTCTGCAATATTTTAATGAAAGAATTAGGTATTATTAATTACAATAAATATAAATGTAAACTTATATTGACTTACCTACTGGCTACTAAATTTGAACTACACAAAAACAGAAGAGCTACAAGTCATAAAAACGTAATAGGAACTATTCGTCTAATTGGACATGAACCCAATCACATACCCTCCCACCCTCTCAACACTACTCACACACACAGACAGACAAACACAAAATACATCACACCCTCACCCACATCCAACATGCACCTTGAACTCCACTACACTTTATACAAATTTAAGATTTAGTTTATTTTATTTTTTCTTCTCTTCCAACAAATAGTTTGTCAAGATAACATAAACATGTAACTTTCAATAAAAAATAAGGTAAAATTTTTTTTGCTAAATATGTTAAGTTTGAACCTAAATTTTAGGTATTTAAAAGATGATATTTGTAGCTTTCCTGTAGTCAATCGATAGTAGGTAGAATGATTCAAGATGAAAATAAAAAAAACCTGTACTCGAAAAAGTTTTCATTCGTAGAAATGGCATGGAAAAACTGATCAAAGGTAGAGATTTTCCAAAATTTCATCAAACATCAAAAAACTCGGAAACCATAAGACTTTTACTATGGCCTTTTTTTATCGGTAGATCCCAAAGTGGCCCATCAGCAGGTAAAAGGTAATCCATGACTTTTCGGACACCCAGTGTGTTGGTACGCGCGAGGGCGGTAAGCACCGTTGTCATGTTTGTATCGAAACGTGTAGTGTCATATCGTATTTTTACAAAATGCCAAATTGCTATAATAGAATTGCATGTGTGCATTCAGTGACTGTATCTATACTTTCAAGTGCCCGCCCCTTTTCAGCACGTGTGGGATAAGATAGCACAAAAATGTTACGCTTATTATCTTGTGTGCGCGCCAAAAAAGCCGCCCCTTTTGATCATG
The DNA here is from genome assembly GCA_949629135.1 of Eremobia ochroleuca. Taxonomy (NCBI): domain Eukaryota; kingdom Metazoa; phylum Arthropoda; class Insecta; order Lepidoptera; family Noctuidae; genus Eremobia; species Eremobia ochroleuca. Next base: position 17,063,203 of record OX451401.1, on the reverse strand, counting down.
TGTGCCGTATCTATTTCTTTTATTTTTGTGTGAGTTTCCGGAGTGGCGAAAATGCGGCGACACTTGAACAAATATGCATTGAAGGCATGATATGATATGATATGATACGATATGATATGATATGATATGTAATATATATATATATATATATATATGATAAATAAATGATAAATGATAAATGATTTATTTTCTGTAAGTAGGTTTGTACAAACACTTTTACATGTCAATCATATTTTTTTTAAACTAGGTGAGGTATGATATGATATGATATGTAATATATATATATAAGATATGATATGATATGATATGATATATGATATGATATGATATGATATATGATATGATATATGATATGATATGATACTATGATATATATATATATATATATACTATACTATGATACCTACCGACCGACCCATAGGTAGGTATATTATCTCTACCCTATATTTTTCTTTTAAAAAGGTTAAAGCAAACAAAAGTCCTAGTCCTTGACCAAATAGTATTTGACGATCCAAAAGATGCGTTACAGCTTCCGCCCTTTATCTCAGGGTCGAAAGTTCGATGCCCGTGTCGGCCAAATATTAGTTTGGCCTTAGACATATGACTCTAGTCAAGTAATCAATCTGTTTGTCTATGTAATGGCACCCGTCATTTATGTGTTTATTATTTGGTTTACGTGGACATTTAAATTCTTCACTTGTTTCTGTTATGTATTATTCCATAACACACAACTTTAAGAAATATTCCTTTACTTATTTATTTGCTTTAAAATCTTAACTCATCCATCAAGCATTCATTAGTTTAATTAAACATAGCTTTCATAGGTACTTACATCTATCTCAAAAAGCCTACCCTTTTTCCAACTATGTTGGGGTCATGTTGCAGTCTAACCGGATGCAGCTGAATACCAGTGTTTCACAACCCAGTTACTGAGTAACACGATTCCCCTTGGCAAGACTGGTTGTCAGACTTTCGGGGTCCTGACTACTGTTAACGACTGTCAAAGATATACGAATGACAACCGGGACCATGCTTAACGTGCTTTCCGAGGTATAAACAAGGTGGAGACGACAATAAATGAAACTGCCTATATCTTATGTATGACATTCCAAGTTGGCACACGAAAATTGAATAAAATATATTCAATAGCTTAGTCACTATAACTAGTCAAAGATTAGCAAAATCCGTAGTCGGCCCATCACTGCTATTTACGTTTTTAGAAAAAAAAAAACACTTTTATAATTTCAATGTTAGTATTTATTTGATAGTCTAAACACTCCTATGTATTAGTATTAACATTTTTTTCATTTATTGTCGTATCGTCATCTTCACATTGTATATCTATCAAATAAATAAATTAGGTTATAAAATCGTTCACCCCTATATCTCTTCAAATCTAAAAATAGTTACCAATCAAAGCATTGAACTTGAACTTTACTCAATCGTAATTATAATAATTATTCATTAAAACGCTGACTCATTGATTGACATAATTACGCTTTATGATTTTTATATGATTTCATTAAATCATTCATTGTTCCTTGAACAAATGACTGCAGCGTTCGTCTAGTGGTCGCAAGCGCTAGTGCTGAGCATGAGGTCCATCATTTTGTGAACGGTTGGAGTTCGAAATTGGAACTCTCTTTGTTCGAAGTTCGAACTCAATGCCTCTTGCTTGCCAGTTAGCACCACAGCTGTTGGGATGTTATCTTGTTACCTTTTCAAATTAACTGGGCAAACCATTTTTCTTCATATAATGAAACACGAGACACAAAATGCTATTATAAGCAGTCGTACTATCATGTTTCCCCATTCTTTACTTCCAAGATTTACATACAGTTTCAAGCAGTTTTTACCTCACAATCCGCAGAAACTGTGAGAATGTCTTATAGGTGTCAGTGATTCTTTCCCGGGACTTCTTACGCGAACAAAATTTATCAGAAAAATTATATTCTTTATGAAACTGATTATCTTTTAAATATAATGTTTCTGTTTTAACCGACTTCAAAAAGGAGGAGGTTATCAATTCGGATGTTTCTATTTTTTTTTTTTTTGTTTTCGTTCGGGCATAACTCCGTCATATATGGACAGATCTGCAAAATTTTTGTTCGATAGAGGTTTCTCCCGAAATGGTCCCATTTAAATTTCGTAAAGATCTGGTGATGAGTTTCGGAGACAGACAACGGAACTGTTCAATAAATACCAGTAAAACAACCGCGATTGCTGCTATCGCATATGTATGCATTGTTTACGCGATTGCACAACATAACATCACGTCTGTATCCTATAAACCCAGATGCAGTACGCAGATGTGTTCAGTATACCACCGTACAGCCTCATTTCTGTCAAAGTTGTTATTGGGGTACCTCTAATCTTGCAAGTAAATTCTGGCAAAACATACAACATATAACTAAAAACTGAAAAATAAAAACTTTTTTTGTAAAAAAAAAACAACCGACTTCCAAAAAAAAAAACACCACAAAGTGAAAAATAACTTTAATTTCGGAACTCTGTGTCAAAAAAGGAACATGCGGAACCAACGAAACCGACTTCCAAAATTAAAGTTATTTTTCACTTTGTAGTGTTTTTGTTGTATTTTTTTTATAAAAAATAGTGTTTGTTATTGGCTTAGTCTGCGGCATTCAATCTTTCACATGATCAAACACGAAACTATCTGTAGTAGATAAAATTATTGCAAATTATTGATTGTCCACCATTCACAAGGTTATGTTGCCTATACCTCAAACCTGTGCATTTTCCCACAATTGTCTCCCTAAGCCCCTTTAAACGACCATGCACGATTGGCGTCACACAATAATTGAATTATTATAGTCGGTAAAATGAATGCAGTGTTATTAAAAATAATTTCAATGTCACGCAAGGTGACTTCGATCCCTGTCATCTTTATTAACCAAGACCTGCAGCAGTTACGATAGTATAGTCTTACCTACGAATCATATAACTTGGGATCATTCAAACCAGGAATGTATTAGGACCCATAGATACGAGTATAAGAAAGAATGGATCTCTTAGGCAAGCATAATGCCATCGACGACCCAATCATCGCTCAGTATCAGGCGCGAATAAAAGTGGTCAAACACAAGCCAAAAGCCAAAGCAATGACAACTTGAAGGAAGTCAGAGAAGGAAAAGCTTTAGTAGAGCTTGTCACAAGTTTTATAAAAGACTAAAAACTAGAATTAAGAAACAATACAAGATAACGTCATGGCTAAGAACCAGCTCCGAACCCAAGTGGGAAGACGGAACTTTGTAGTTACATCTTCCCACTTGGAATCTGTTGTCCTCGTAAAGTAGGAGTACCTCTACTGAACGGCAGTAGGCTGTGTATGTGAAGCTGTGTCGCAGTATGTTCCATATCCTATCCTGCCCTCTGCGCCCCGAAAAATGTAGTGAATGTGACCTCTGAGCTACCTCTGTCGATGCCATGGCAGTGACAAAGTTTTGGGCCAACACAATTTATCCATCGATACGATGAAGAAGAAGAAGATCATAAGCTGGCAGGATAACAAACCACCAATTGTTTTGCCTGAAGCTACTAAGAAAGTAAGAACTAAAAGCAATGAATGATATTCAGAAGGCAAATGTGAAGGAAATGGACCACTGCTCTTTCATTCAAGCACTAAATGTAGGCACAAAAGCCATAAACAATTTCCTTCACACCTCTAACCATAGAGAATATATACTCAAGCTTCCATTTATAGCTTTAGTAGTTCTAAAAATATCTTCTCTATGATCAGCACGATTTATGAAAGATAATAACAGGTTGTTATCACAAAAATATTTAGTTTCCAACATTTCTCGTTGATTGCTTTAATAGTCTTTTCAAATCTGTGCCCATAAATCAATGTAATGAACTTATGAGCTATTCATAGTCCCACACTTCGAAGCAACACACTTGGCGCCAAGGGAATTTGTCAATGTTATATTTACGTTTACACATAACCTTATCTTTGTAGTAGTAAGAATTAAAATAGCATTTCTGAATTGCATCAGTTCAGTGGTCTATCCAATTGACTTACAGACTGCATTACGCAGTTTTAAACGACTCTATTCATTTTGAAGTATGGCTCAAAATTGATTGGAATCTTCTCAGTGGCATGGTCTTGGGTTAATTGCAGTCGTAATAATGACTTTGTAATAAAGCTTGTGCATTGTTACTCGTTGCTATGGCGACCGGATCTTTTTAATTTCTAACTTTGACCCTTGTAGTTTTATGGTGTTTTGCGTGTTTAAGTTTCCTCAAGTTGATTGCTGATAAAAGTATTAATACTTTCCAAGGTTCAATCGTTTAAATATTTGTCCTTCATAGGTGAAAGGCTTTTTGGTTTGAAGTCCCTTTAGTTTTTACCTATATACTTCAGTACGACCCAAGGCATGCTATGACCTATTGCATAAACCATGAATACCTTATTCAAGGGTTTAAGGGCAATATTTCACATTTCTCTTTCTTGTTAACAATAATGTTTGCGTTTGCGCGTGACCCTTACGAGGTTCGGCCTTGTTAAAGTCCAAGGGTTTGTACACTTTGGTAAATATTTTTATGGCCTCCAATTATTTGATTTTAGTCTTCCCTCATATTACTCAGGTAAAACAACCATTCCAATATTTTAAAAAAAAATCTTAGCAAAAGCCTGACTTTCCTCGATAAACCTACTGTCAAATTGAGCAGTGGAAACAGAACAATCAAATACAAACCAATTACTTAGCCGACAATAACTGTCAAAACAATGACTCTCTACCTTAGCTCTTAAAACGACTTCAGCTCACAGTTATTTCTAAAAATAAAACACTACTGCACTCGGAGTATTTACGCTTAAAAATAAACCGTCAATTCCAAAAGTACATACAAACAAACATTTTATTACACAAATAAATCAGTTAGTACATCACTATTAGAACGCCCACTTGCTCTTGTGCATGTCTAAGCTAGTTACTGCCACAAAATAGAGGCAGAAATATCACTCCATATAAGTAGTATGAAAGAGGGGTCCGTGGCTAAATAATAACAGCCGCACATGTCAATCGACCAGGTTAAGCTACGTTTGCCGCAGTTGGTCTGTGGATGGGTGACCATCTTCACATACCGAGACCCCCTACCGAACCAGTTTTTTATAGACTAAAGTTATTGTTGTAAACAAAGCCCGGGTTTCGGAGATTTAAAAAAAGAATTGAAATAACCTAAAAACTACGTACTTTATTTTGTTTGACATATCATACGCGAACGGCCATTATTGCTCCAAAAAACAGTGTAATCTGCGCCGTCAAACTGAGTAAAGCGCTCGTTGAGTCTAGAGAGCGTCTTGAACAATAACACTTTAATAATCTTAAAATACTATTCATGAAAGACACTATCGTGCATGCCCATATAGTCGTCGAGAATCGACTAGGTTAAGTGATAGAAAAAACAAAACAAACAAGTCCCTTATCCAGATAAAAAAGTGATAATCGTTTAAATAAAAATTGTATTCTACTATTCTAGTTATTTTTAATTAAGTAATGTAGAATCGGCAAAGTATAATTTTGTTACGTTTTTTGAAAGACCTGATCTACATCATCATCTTTGTTGTGTTACTAACAGTATATGGACTACGTCTGAAATAAATGTCTTATTATTATTAACTAGCGACCCGCCCCGCCTTCGCACGGGTGCAATGGAGAAACACTGATAATTTAGAGACATTATTTCTCGTAAAAAGTATAGGATAAAAAATGGTTATTGTGGGTTATCCCTAAGATATAGACATATCGACCTTTTTAAGGTGTACAATACTGTAGTACATTATTTTGATCTATCTCGACGGGTTCAGCCAGCGTTTACAATGTAAGCGCAAAAAAATGTGTTTATTTACGACATTACATTAGAAACCTCTAAAATTACCAGTGTTTCGCTACTATATTATGCATGTATTATACATATAAACCTTCCTCTTGAATCACTCTATCTATTAAAAAAAACCGCATCAAAATCCGTTGCGTAGTTTTAAAGATCTAAGCATATATAGGGACAGACAGACAGGGAAGCGACTTTGTTTTATACTATGTAGTGATCATATCATTTGAAACGGAACGTCATGTAAAGGGAATAAAACAATGGTGCCGAGTCCCTTGTTCACAAACTAAACTAAATTTAAGTTCAGCGCATCTTTTTCTATCTATTTCATTAAGAAAAGGACAGAAGATAAATATTAGTTTAGTCCTGTCAAATTAAGACCAAAACGCTCGCCCTTCACCACTTCCTTGTTCTTGAGGTGTGAAGAAGAATTGCTGCAACAAACTCTCCAGCAGCACGGCTCTCTGTTAAGTTAAAAGAACTTGATTTCGATGGTTCACCTTCTGTCTTTCCCATTCCATGTGTCCACGTCTTAATCACGTCTCTCGCCCACCGATAGCGCGTTACAGCGTTATTTGTAAAGTGACATTTACATTAAATTGTACACATTTATGTATCATACATTATGCATACGAGTATATGAGTGATCTCCTAAGACCTCTGTATAACTCGTTGATTTTTCTTTCTTTTTTAAACTGGTATAGTGTGAACTGTTTGTAAATGTGGGAATAATGTGTGAGACCTCCCCTTAGTTTGATATCATTATTGTAACATAAGATTGAAAGGTGCTTACTGCAGGAAATAGCTTTCATGAGACACATGCAGCCAGGTTTGGAATAATTTCGTAGAAATCACACTCAGCCATTTTTGCAGTACTTGCAATTAGAACTTACGTAGTACATATATGTATATAACATCACGCCTGTAACAGTATTCCCTGAAGGATCAGGCAGAGGTGTACCTATTATAGGTGTACCCACATTTTGTCAATTATGTTCAAGTCCATGTACTCGTAAAAGAGGGTGAACTTACCTGTTAGTTTTACGAGATTCTAATAAATGAAAAATTTCTTCCGACACCACTTGAATTATGATTAAAAGAGGTACTTATGTGACACAACTAGGGCAATCATTTCAAGAAACTTCAAGAGAAACGAAAAGAAATCACGGAAACAGACCATCATTCTTGATTTTCTAAATGCCAGCTTTTTTTCCCCGACACTCAAGGTGTGTTCTCATTAATTTTTCAACAAGCCTCAACAGGTTCCAATTTTCTCACCTCATCAACTTATCACCTAGGAGTCTAGACAAAGTGAAAGGGTCCTCGAAAGCCGTTCTGGACAGGTAAACGGCAGCCTGTCAGGGTTAGCCAACGTAATCTGCTGCTATCAGCAGATTACGAAAGTGAAAAAAAAAAGAAAGTGAAAGAAAGTGAGTGAAGAAAGTGAAAATGAAAGTCAAACCCCTCATCTATATGAGGGGTTTGACTTTCATTTTCAATCATTTTGTTTGAAAATTGTCGGGTACAGATGTCTCGTAAATAGAAGTGAATGTACCGGTTCGTTGTAGTACTTAGTAGTGCAGTTTAGTTAAGTTGAAGGTTTTACATTCACCTAGTGGCTTCTAAAGTTAAATGGGCTTTGAAATCTAAGCTTAAACAAGTTAAGAGTTCATTTTATCAAAGTACAGTGGGTAAAATATTTATAAATGATAAATTATTTTATTTATATAAGTTGGTTTGTTCAAATCATATTTTTAAAACTAGATGAGGTCGGCGTTTTTTGACTACTCTGAGAAGAATGGTCAAACTTAAGAAGTAACAGTCTCTTTTAAAGTCCAGACATAATATTGGTCAGATCATGTGAAGAATATGTAGATTGGTCTTTTCAGGAAAGAAGCACACAGAGACAGTCAGAGCACGCATTTGTCAGTAATCGTGCAGCTCAACTCAACGATTAGACGATTCAAAGAAAGGGCATTTGGGTAGGCCGCATAAATCACTCAAACTGCCAGAGATTTTGAATCAAACACTTGCTATTCAGTTACAAAGTAGTTTTATCCTAAATATAGCAAATAAGAAATGCCATGACTGAAACAGTACATACGTAGTAAAATGTTGATAAAAAACTATTGAAAAATTCATTCAAAACTCCCATAAATTTTTTCATTCACTATTTTACAGTCACGTGTTTGCAAAAGTCACGCGAACGACAAATACCTAAACAGTTTTGATATCCGGAAACATACATTCAATAACACACATAATACAAATTACTTATGCTATAAAGTATTGTAACATTATTTCCATAAAATTTTATGTGCCTAAAGAATATAATAGTTGAGTCAAACAGTTCCTAAAATGCCTTTCACGCTCTGATATATTTTGTTCCAGGTACAATCTTTACGGAAAAATCTATTTCTTTAACACAACTTTTATCATAATAACTTAATACCTTTTTAAAATTATAGGTACCCTGTGGAAATATTCCATGAATATGAATATTTCAATTAAATATAACATTTTATAAAATCGATTGGGAGCAAACTGATGCACACCCCATCACTCATAGTATTCATGCATGTCAGTGAATTGGCACCCCTGATCATCAATCATATCGAGTAGTAGTCTAAAGTAGTCTAAACTAACCTATTATATACCACATAGTAAGGTACCAGTCAACCTTTAAGTGGTGTAGAAAATGCCTATGGCATTAAGTCCGCCTCTGTACATTTATGTGCTTGAAGAAATAAATAATATAACAAACACCACCCCCCAAAGGGTTAGGCAGAGGTGTACCTATAGCACCCCCCCCCCCCCCCATTTCACTAGTTACGTAATAGGGCACGAGTCTATTGCCATCATCCGGGCACAAATCCAGACTCCGGGACTGAGATATTCCGGATATAAAAACCTAATAACAAACTCAAACTCAAAGCATTTATTTCAAGTAAACCAATTACAGGCACTTTTGAATTGTCAAGGGGTCGGTCAGTCAGAAAGATGAAGCTAGTTGCCCATTCCAAAGCTTAGTAGGTACCTGTGGAGAAGAACGGGCAAAAAACTCCACGGACACTCTTTTAAATCATAAAAATCGTTACAAAATTTTGGTTACATCATTCAAGTTGAAATAATACATGTGAGAACGATGTAGAAAGACGTGCACTTTGCCGATCCGGGAATCGAACCCAGGAGTAGCGCTTGCGACCAATAGAACATCGAGGCAGTCCTATTCTATATTTTATTACGATATTTCGTTCACAAAACGGTCACAAATTCATATTAAACCTAGTTTGTTCCCAAGTGATTGATAGAATACATAAATTGAAAACTTTTTACGACCATAAATAGTGAGGTGCACACGATTTTAATTTAAATCTAACGGTCTACCATTTTATTATCTCTCACTGCGCCCGCGCAACCGATTTGTATAAAAACGTTGAGTTTTGAAGTGTCACATGGTTTTTTATTGGTTCTTTTTTTGCGGTTCAAGTTGAAGTTTAAAGACTCAATATTCTGTGACATCATGCTTCATTTTTTCAGCGGTTATCTCATTGGTCAGTTACTTACTTAGGTACTCGTATAACATCTTTCAGACAGAAAAAAATAATATGTAGGTTATTCGTCTTTTCTTTCATCATTCTGCTCATTTCTTGTAGCCAGACTATTTATTCTGTGCTAGAATTGGCTAGGTAACTGTATTTTTTTACTGGCTGTGATTAAGATGACGACTTCGAGTAATACAGAAGTATGGAAGAAAAAGACATGTTGCACCGACACTAAATAAATTAGGATAAAGGCACGAGAACGATGGTGATGATTGTAAAAGATCCAGCAGGGTAATTGCGTAACACACTATCAGTAGCAATGGGTTTCATTTTGGCAATTCAACAACATTCATGGCTTTATTTGCGTTGTTGAGCAGACATATTTTTCGAACATATGGAGCAATAGATTAGAAATATGCTTCAATATGATTCAAATTGAGAGTTATTGTGGGTCCACACAATACAGACTTTCATACAGACTACAGACTTTCATACAGACTTCTATAGAATTTTGTCTGTGCAAAGACTAAGCAGTACAGACAAATGTCGGTGTGATAAAAAGTCGCACAGACAAAATACTATAGAAGTCTGTATGAAAGTCTGTATGAAAGTCTGTATCGTGTGGACCCACTATAATAGTGTGTGTGTTCGGGTGCCGGTCAACCATATCAAAATAATTGTGACTCTTGTCAAAATAAGTCAATGTGCCACAAACGCCATAAAGGCCACATCAATCGTCTGTCAGTCATATTTTTATATTGCTATCAGTTTACTACCGAGCCGCGTCCGTAACAAGAAGGAGCTACAGTTATTCATGGTTTATTCATCGCAGTCAGTCGGCGAACACCCTGTAGAGAAAGAACAGAAGGTTAAACTCACTTGTTAACTATTTAATTAACGGGTGAGTTTTTTTTTTTTTTTTTTTTGAATTTAAAGTAGATCACAGTTACTAAGATAACATTCCAAAACACCGTATTGCAAGTCTTCTTCTTAGCGTGTTGATGGCAAATATACGAGTATTTTTTAAATTGAAAGAATGAAAGCCTAGTATTTTTAATGAACAATTCTGTAGTAATTAGGTCGCTAACCAGTTTTGTCTCAAGTGTCAGTTTTGTGTCAAGGCCTCCCACCATTCCTTCTCCTTCTCACGATGTTACCCTTCTTCTTGCTATATTTTCTTTCGCCTCATCGTCATGAACGGTGTCTTTTCTGTCAGTTTAAAGTTCGAAATAGAAATCCATGTTTAGCAAAATTACCTATCAGTGCCTATTTAAATCCTAATTCTCAAACTAGTTTCAACGGTAATATCATACAAAGTACCTCATACTTCAATGTATTACCAATTTGCATGCACAAATACTACGTTATTTGCACAGGAGCTAGGAATTACCTAATAATTAGCGTCAATTAGCATAAAATTCACGCTAACACATACTAATTATGTTATTAGATACAGACTTACTAGTATTTACGATGCATTTATGTATATTAAGGGGTGTTAGCGCTTTAGAACCGGTTGAGTTAGAAAAGGTCACCTCAAGAATTAGTGTTTGATGACTATAGATTTTCTAAAGGAACTGTTAAGAGTCCTGCGGTGATCATTTATTTTTATAGAAATGACTAGCATCTGCTCGCGACTTCGTACACGTGAAATTTTGGTCCCGACCCAGTGCGTCGTAACTTATCGCCCGCTCGCGCTATTACTCCGTTTTCTGACTTCTTTTCATTTTGCTCGGCTCCTAACAGCCATAGCGTGATGTTAAATAGCCTATAGCCTTCCTCATAAATTGGACTATTAAATGCAAAAATAATTTTTCAAATCTGGTAGCTTTAGAGCTTAGCGCGTTCAAACAAACAAACAAAAAAAAAGACAAACTTTGTTGAAGAATTTGCTTGTCTATCTGTATTTGTTTGTTCGCGAAAAAAAATCAGCTGTTCCCTACATTTATGTTCGTACGAGTCGTCAAAATGTAGGGAATAGCTGTTTTTTTTTTCGTGATTTCAGGTTTGGTCCTATACTAAAAGTTGTTCATAATGATGAGTACAATGACCTCTTAAGAGGTTGTTGGTGTTTTACAAATAACGCTGTATATGTAGATAGGTAATTGTCCGGCCCAGAAAAAAAAGGCGGCGAGACGCCCTAAACGCGTACCGTATTGGGTGGTTCTGGCTCTGGAAAAGAATGCCTGGAAGGATTTGAGGTAGGCCTTTGCTCAAAAGTGGGATAAGCCCTCCTTCTTTTCTTATGATTATTGGCACGAATTGTATGAGAACAGTTTATATTGGTTAATATACCAGTCAGTTATTAAGATGGTATTGGAACTGACTATCTCCTGGTGCCTTAAATATCGCCACTCCTGGAGGCCAATTGTAATGCATTCCTTGATCAGCCCTGTGGTTTTCTGTGGAAGTCATTAGATAATTAGATGGTTTTCATGAATTTAAGATTAAGTATGCACATACTGATATAATGACGATTACGAAGACTTACCTAACAATAAGTGTGAGCTGATAATCTGGCTAGCCTTTTGCCAACTATGTTAGGATCGGCTTCCAATTTTACTGGATGCAGATAAGTACCAGTATTTTATATGGAGCGAGACTGCCTGTTGTGATGTTGCGGTTTGGAACAAAAAAAAAATGCCCAGTACAAAATGTTTCTGCATTAAGCGGCTTCTGTATGGATCTTATTATTATTTTTTTTTCAATTTTGAACTTCTGGAGCTCCTCTGTCTTACGTCCCAAACAATAACACAGCATTATGTTATACAAATAGAAAAGCATTTGATTTGACAAACCAACAAACCCTTTGATGATCAAAACGTCAACATGTTTGAAGATCGTTCAAGAAGCCCTGTCTCATTAGGACATATGTAGAATGATGGCATTTGAATGGACCTCTAATTCCCAAGCTTTTTAGGCGTGGAAGATAAATATTTTGGTTAAAAACCGGTTGTAATCAATCTTCACCGTGTAAATGTGAGTTGTGATGAATCAATCACTTGATTGAGAGTTGATTGGTTTAAGGCAGGTGTGTGGGACCATGGGAACTAAGGACTTTTGTAGTTTTAATGTTTAAAATATGAATAGAGAGAGAAATATTCAGTTTAGTATTAGATTCGCTTTCACTAAATAGTGCAATGATGAAAAATATCGAGTGTTTATCAGATATTCCTTTCCCAATATTGCCGGATTATCTACATGATACGAATTATTATATAAAAAAGAGTAATATGGCATTTTTTTTATTAGCCCGTGCTGTGCCACTCCCGGGCGAAGGCCTCCCTCCACTCCTTCCATCTTTAGCGAGCGCGCGCGTCCTCCTTCCAGATTTGACGGAACCTACCCAGCTCTTCTCGCCATATCCTAAGTGGTTTGTCGCGACCCCACCTCACTGTCTCAGCGCACTATTGGGAAAGGAATATCTGATAGATACTTTTCTCTCATGTTTGCTCCAGCTACGCGACAATCTCTAGTCAAAAGCTAGTGGGCAACCTTGTCAACGAAGCTGACTATCCACGGTACCCCCGACGTACCTAAATATCGTCACTTTTCAATGCATAAATGAAGTTTAAGTTGTCTTTACCTCTACATCCATGTTATAAATCCTCTATAAAAGTTTCTGAAACAGTTAGCTTATTGCCAACATTAAAACAACCAGTGTCATAGTAACCATAATACCAAGGGGTATCGTATTACACAGTAACTGGGTTTTGGAGGTCAGATAGGCAGTCGATCCATATAAAATACTGGTATTCAGCTGCATCCGGTTAGACTGGAAGCCGACCCCAACATAGTTGGGAAAAGGCTAGGCAGATGATGATGTCATAGTAACCATAAATCATGCAAGCGAGTGTTATAATGTTGTACTAAATTTCATTATGGAACTCCTTTGCTTTTTCGATCCCTTCCTTACTCATCCAATAGCCACATTCTCAGCGATCTTTTAAAGACAACCTTTGGATGGATTGAAAAGGGAAGGAGAGACAAATATTGTAGGTAGTCTGTAGTGTACTAAACCCACTTTTGTGTTTTAATACCCCTTATTATACAAGATTTGCATAAATAACTAATCTGAGCCTTTACATTCCAGTTCACTGCTAGACATAGGCATTTCCTAAAGCTCGTTGTAATTCTATCGCGCCAGGCACCCAGTCACCCAATTCCCGTCATTCTCACATCCTCATTAAATGGCGCTTCGCTGCAAACATACCCAACTAGCTTATGCACTAAGCTAAAAATAAATCTCTTAGGCTATAATTAAATAGCTATATCTCCAGTAAACGTGTCAAGTCTTAGTTAAGTTTCTTCTAACTTATGTTTATCTTCTTAGTAACTCGTAAATGTGGAGTTAAGTATGTAAACGGTAAATTTATTTTAATTACAATGTTTGTACAGTTAGCGTAATATGATACATCACGCCTGTGTTACATACATATTGCCGTCACAGGGGTAGGCAGAGGTTTACTTCGCTCTACTCATCTCTACTTAGGACGATGCGCTAGGTAGCCCGCGAAATTGAAATTTTGCGACCGTAACAAATATGAATACACAGAATGATTAGTTCATATACGCTCGCTAATCATATTTTGTTCAACATACAACCCGACACAGACCTGCAAAATAGGACGAATTTCACCTATAAAACTGAACGCCATCAGCACATCTTAACAAGAACAATGGTAACAACAGCCGTGCGATTCTGTAACCATCTCACCGTGAAAACTTGGGTGAAGTGAGCGTGGAGTGAGTCGTCAATAGCGTCAATCCCTAGAATCAGTATGACTTACCGCTCACTCTAAGCTCATTTCACCTTAGTTATCACGGTGAGATTTTTCCAGAATCGACCGGCAGTTCTTGACCATGGAGTAGATGTGCGCTTTCAGTTTAATTGGTGTCATAATTTGCCGATAGTGATCCCACTGCTGGGACCCAAGCCTCCTCTTGGTGAAAGGGAGTGGGCTGTAATGGATACACGGACTCAGTGCGGGTTAATAGATGTCACTTTGGTGTAAATTGTTGGTGTCTATTGTTCACTGGTGTAATTCGCCCTAAATGTTATGACTGTTTTAGCAACACCAACCAGTTAGTTTTCGCTTTTACTAGGTTTCTGGGGTAACTTTTGTCCAACATTTTAGAGGCTGTTTCCTAAAACTAGGTAAATGGATAACCGGGCTATAACTCGAGATTGAACTGATGTCTTGAATGGTCTCCGTCGAGAGTTCGAGACTACTTTTCCCGAAAATATAGGTCAATGAGGTACCCTAAAAACACTGGAGAAAAAGTTTTACGTACTTGTTTTCCATTCGAGAACTCGAAAGTTCCAGACTGATGTTGTTGTTTAAACACATAGGAAGGTACTTGGATCTTTTATGTCACATCATAAGGTGTTTTCATGAGCAGCCGTGCGATTCTGTAACCATCTCACCGTGAAAACTTGGGTGAAGTGAGCGTGGAGTGAGCTGTCATTAGGGATTAACACTATTGACACTGCTCACTTCACTTATGATTTCACGGTGAGATTTTTGCAGAATCGACCGGATGTGTGTATTTATATCAACCAATCAGTAGTTAACATCAGAGCCCTATATAACTTTACAAATCTACAAAATTGTAGAATATAGTATTGCGTAACACATAACTTACGAATATACAACGTGTAACGTTAAATGCGCAAAACCTGAAAATAGCTTGATCAGAATAACGAGCAGAATTAATTGAACCACTTTTTAATATAGGTCACATTTTTCAAAAAATCTTCATCAAAAACGTTGCCGTGTCTATTTATTAATAGGTCAAGCAACCCAATGTCAGCGCGGCGCAGCGGCCCGGTGACGACTCCTCCCTCGATAAAGCGTCGTCGCAGACGCAAGAAACGATCAGAATGGCCAGTAAAACTAAAACAGCACATAAAATCTTTACAATTATTTTAATGACTTATTTTCTCTCTGAGATAGGTCAATTGAATTAAAAATCAGTTGGGGTGTCTGAGGTTTTGCGCATTTAACGTTACACGTAGTATAATTGTAGATTGGTCAATAATACAATTATTATATATAATTTACAATTATTTGTAAGATTTTTCCACAATTGCAAAGGCTTAGAATTTTGTAGTACAGACACTTGTAAGATTTACAAATTTGTAAATTGTAATTGTAAAGTTTTATAGTACTTATAGAGTCCTGATATGACAGCGTGTTAGTTTACTTTGGTGTTGACTTTCAGAACCTTCCCAGAAAACATAGCGCAATATCCTACACATAAAACCGAAATCATGACTCTCGAATGCACTATTTACTATTAAGTAATATGAATGTCATCATAAGTACACAGCGTCCCATTAAAAAAGATGGAAAAAATTTAACACAGCGCTCGATACATCTAACCAAAGATACCATAAAAAAAAACACTGAGTTAAGTGATTTTATTTTGACCTAAAATAATAAATTGACCGCACATTAGTGTATTTTCGTTAGCTGATTATTTTTCTTGTAAGTATCTAATGCGTTTTTCTTATATATTTTTTTTTTTACCATTGCCCTTATTTTGGTGGTCTGAAGGATTTCTAAAAGTTTGTCCATCTATTTTAATGGGACCTTATACAGCATGCTTTTTTTTAACGGCTCCAAATTTTTAGAGGAAGTTCCACCAATAAATATGAATAACTTTCACTAAGGAACCAACACTGAGATCAAGAAAAAAAACATCTGTTTCATACATTTTTGGTCAAGTAGTATTAGTGTATTAAACAGATGATTTTGTCTTCGTGATTTCAGAGTTGGTCCCATAGTGAAAGTTGTTCATATTCATGAGTAGAACACCCTATAAAAATTTTGGAACCAAACAAAAATCATTCAGTATAAACTAAACCTCGATATTGCTTACTTAATAATGTCCCAACGGTATAAAGTATAGGTCTACAGAGGAAGTTGCATCACACTATTGCATATAGGCTAATTTTTATTCCAAACAGCTGATACTTATATCCCTTGGGTGATTTGAAGGATCATTATTCATGCTAACTGAATATATAAGGTCCCATTAAAATAGATGGACAAACTTTTAGAAACCATTCAGACCACAAAAGTAAGTACAATGGTAAAAAAAATGCATTAGATACTTTCAAGAAAAATAATCAGCTAACGAAAATACACTAATGTGCCGGCAATTTATTAATTTTAGGTTAAAATAAAATCACTTTAACCGGTGGTTTTTTGCTTGGATATCTTTGGTTAGACCTACTGAGCGCTGTGTTAAAATTTGTCCATCTATTTTAATGGGATCCTGTATATAGATTTGGTCATTGGATCTTTTGGTACTGAAATGTTATTGTTTTTTTAAGCTCTATAGTCAGAATGTTTTGTTACATGTACAGACGCCAGCACATCAAGCTACCCGAAACTGTCAGATTTTCCCAATCAACTTTGAACCTTATGCTTTAGCGCTAAAGTTGAAAATCTATTAAAGAAATCTGACAGTTTGTAGTAGCTTGATGTGCTGGCGTCTGTACATATATGGCATTCAAAATAAAAAAATAAAAAATATTCAAATTACGCTGAGAATCAGCACTTTTTGAACGTGTAAATGACGTAAGACCGTCCCACGAAATGCCCGCCACTTCCTAGTGCTTTCGCTGGGAAGAAGTGCGCCACTTCTAGTCTAACAAACTCTCCAGCAGCATAGCTGTTCAGTTAGAAAAACAATGAGACTAACTGTGGTGATATTTTGTTCTGTTTGTATTGTATTATTATATATTTTATTTCTATTTATATACAACATGTAACGTTAAATGCGCAAAACCTCAGACACCCCAACTGATTTTTAATTCTATTAACCTATTTCAGAGAGAATAAGTCATTAAAAAAATTGTAAAGGTTTTATGTGCTGTTTTAGTTTTACTGGCCATTCTGATCGTTTCTTGCGTCTGCGACGACGCTTTATCGAGGGAGGAGTCGTCACCGGGCCGCTGCGCCACGCTGACATTGACTTGCTTGACCTATTAATAAATAGACACGGCAACGTTTTTAATGAAGATTTTTTGAAAAATGTGACCTATATTAATAAGTGGTTCAACTAATTCTGCTCGTTATACTGATCAAACTATTTTCAGGTTTTGCGCATTTAACGTTACACGTTGTATACCAATATCTTGTATAAGTCCAATTTCAAATCCCACCAAAAGGATTTGATGTAAGATATACGGTCTTCAACATTGTCGTCACTCAATTCAGCAACACATTGCCAATCACCTAGCTGATGCAGGTGTCCATAGGCCACTTCCTGGACACCTGCGAACCCAAACAGATTGCCAATAGGCAGTGGTTAGGACCGTAACCACTTAGCATTAGATGGGCCGACAGCCGCTTTGGCAACCCATAACATTCTTAAGGAAAATCCCTGCATTAATTTGACAGGAGATCCTAGAACTGCCTTTAATTGCTATTGGATACAGGGTTAATTTGAATTAGCTAGCAAAACTGCACAGACGTGATTACATGTATCTAATGATGATAACAAAAAAACCTAAACTCATAATTTCAAGTCACTAGGTACATCTGATTTGACGGGGTCAGCGGCCGGTGGTAATTTAATTAGAATTACTTGAAACGATGAGATGAAGAAATTATTATTATTATAATTTAATTTTTTTTTAACTTCATTATAATAAATCTACACTTAACACGTCTGTGAAGGTTCGTCCAACTATAGATAAGGTATACAGGGTGGACATGGCCGAGCAAGCTGATGATTCTAGTCCCCTGGCGTAAAAAACTCTCGGTGGCTATAAATAAATAAATAAAAAATCAATAATAATAATATTTTATATTCAAACAACTAGCACAATGTTAGTTACAGTTTACAGATTATTTGGTGACTATGGCATTAAGTCCGCCTCTGTACATTCATGTGCTTGAAGAACTAAATAAATTAAAATAAAACTGATTTTTGATAGAAAAGCGCAACGCCGTCAAAATGTTTGAAACATCATTTTTTTTTATAAACCGAAAAAAAGCAAAGGAAAGTGATAAGGTCGTCCATTGTGTATTTTGATGTATTTTTATGTTGTGTATTTTGGTGGTGTATAGTAAAGTATATACAACGTGTAACGTTAAATGCGCAAAACCTGAAAATAGTTTTATCAGAATAACGAGCAGAATTATTAATTGAACCACTTTTTAATATAAGTTACATTTTTCAAAAACTCTTGATTAAAAACGTTGGCATGTCTATTTATTAATAGGTCAAGCAAGCCAATGTCAGCGCGGCGCAGCGGCCCGGTGGCGACTCCTCCCTCGATAAAGCGTCGTCGCAGACGCAAGAAACGATTAGAATTGCCAGTAAAACTAAAACAGCACATAAAACCTTTAAAATTTTTTTAAGGACTTATTTTATCTCTGAAATAGGTCACTTGAATTAAAAAACAGTTGGGGTTTCTGAGGTTTTGCGCATTTAACGTTACACGTTGTATAAATAAATAAAAAATATTTCAACGCTTGGGGAGTTCAGAGTAACAAGTTTGCGAGTAGATGTCCCTGCCAGTATACCCACTTCCTTGCTTTCTATTTTTCTAATCATTGTAATTTTCTTACAAAATCAAAGGTTAAAGACCGACAAACTTAGCCGTGATCCCACTCACTGAAATGCTACACAAGCATAAAGCAGTACATTCTTGCACTCCTTAAAATAGCTTCTCCCTTTATAGGTCTCAGGAAATGCCAAATTAGTGGTAATTATTTATGGCTTGATGTAACCGGCGCGGGCGCAGGCGCCTGCAGACGGTTGGAATTAATGATGATAGGCAGATGTCTGTCCAAGGTCGGTGCAAGGCAATTAGTACGGAGGGTTATTAAGAATGTGCAATGACATCTGACATCCAGTTTTACTAAGGGGTATCGTATTACCCAGTAACTGGGTTGTGGAGGTCAGATTGGCAGTCGCTCCATGTAAAATACTGGTATTCAGCCGCAGCCGGTTAGAATGGAAGCCGACCCCAACATACCTGGGAAAAGGCTTGGTTTGTTTGGCTTGACTTGGATGTTATTAAGAATGTGCAAATTGTTTGGAGAAGAATAATATAATAGATGGAAATATCATCGGACCTGAGGCTGCGTAAAATTCTCTATCAGGGATAACAATGATAGAAGAGTCAAAACTGTATAGATCATTAAGTCATATTTATTGAAGTAGGGTTAGTACATTCTCTGGGGCGGGTCCATTGTGGACTTCATATGAAGCAAGCGCACGTTCTGCCAATGCTTCTTGAGCAGGGACACTAGGAAGTTAATAGACAAGTGCATGTTCTGCGCAAGCTCATCGGGGGTCATGTCCACGTGGCCGACCTCCAAAAGTAAGATCAAGGCTCCCGTAGATAGGTGCGACGCACGACGTGTCGACTAGCAGAAAAATTTCTATGAAAACTTCATGGAAATTATTCTACCAGAATCACGTGGCACTCACTCACACGACCGTCGCGTCGCGCCAGACCTTCGCCGCTCAACAAACGGAATGTCTATTGAAGAAGTGGGAAGAAGCCAGTAATAAAGGTCTTATTGCCCATGACAGAAAGGTTTCCACGCATTAAACTTCAAATTGGGTTCACTTCTCACTGGCGCCTGCAACTAAATTACAAAACAAATATAATGTACCCGCATGACGGTGGAGACAGAAGGCCCAATGTCAAAACGCCTGAAGTAAATAATTTCTGCCTCGTTGGTCAAGTGGTCGCAAGCGTTACTGCTAAGCATGAGGTCCGGTTTGATTACCGGATCGAGCAAAGTCGGAGTCTGGATTTGTGCCCGGTTAATGGCTCGGTAAATGGAACTTCTTCCTAACCCTTAAAGGAATATAGGTGTAATCTGAGAAAGAATATAAGAAAGAAAGAAACATAAGAGAATACATAATAATTAGCCATAAGAAACAATATTTAAACTTAATGAACACTGCCTTGGGCAATAAGCACGGCTCAAATATTTGACTAATCTGGAGGACTGGATCCCTTGGTGAGTACCCGAAATCTGGTATAAAGATCACTGGTTTTGCATACCTACTTAGTCGGAAAGATAGGTGACCATGGGAATTTGCCAATTTTCTCTTCTTCTTTAGAGGCTTCAGTAAACAGTAGGGCATAATAGGTTTAATAAATTAGGTAGGTATTACGAATGTTTGAATTTTTTTGAGAAGAATGCATGACTGTTAAATAAATTATAAATGTTTAGATAGTGTTTAACGGCTTCGGCCGTTCTACAGCCGCGAGCAAAAGTATTAGGCACCCTATTGAACTGCCAGTTTTACGATGGTTTAGTATAGGAAATGTAAATAAAATATATTTTGTAACTTGTATGCTTTATTATAATAACATAATTGATATTTCGTCGGTCCACCTTTTGATTTTATAACAGCAGCCACTCTTTTCGGCATTGACTCTACCAACTTTAAGCAATCTTCTTGGGACAATTGTTGCCACTCTTTATTTAAGGCAGCCAGTAGTTAGTTTTTATTTGTAATGGAGTGTCTCCGTATCTTTTTCTTCAAAATAGACCAAATATGTTCAATTGGATTGAGGTCCGGCGATTGTGGTGGCCAGTATAAAAGGTCTATGTTGTTTTGAGCCATCCACGCCATAGAATGATCAGATTTGTGGCAAGTGGCGTTGTCTTGCTGGAGTTTTATTCCGTCACTATCTGTATCGCCGAAATCTTCGTTATTCACGGAGCTAGAGCTGTTTCTGGGACTTCAGTGTATTTTTTACTGTTCATTCGCCCCTCACACAGCACCATTTCACCCATGCCGTCGGCAGTCATGCAACCCCAAATCATAATTGAGCCTCCGTCATGTTTAATAGTGGGCACTACACATTCTGGGTTATATTCTTCTCCCACTCGGCGCCTGACATAGGTCGCACCGGGAGTTCCAAACACCTGTGTAGAGACAAAAAACTGGTTAAATTTATGATTTCATTATTTTCGTTACAGAATTAGTTTTCATAGATTTCGTGTAATTTTAATGTAAAACATAAAATAAATAACCTTACCTTAAAGTTAGCTTCGTCTGACCATAACAGGTTGGACCAATCTTCCACTGTCCAATCTTTATGTTTGAGGACCCACTTCAACCGATTTTTCATATTGTGTTCCAATAGCCATGGCTTCTTCCTTTCTTTGCAACCTTTTAATCCAGCTTTTAGAAGCCTTCTTCTAACGGTATGCACACTCACAGTTCTGCCTTTTGCTTCAGATATACAGGCAGCGAGGTCAATAGCTGTTTTTTTGCGGTCCTGTAGAGACTGCCTAATCAACAATCGGTCATCACGATCGGTAGTGACTCTTTTTCTGCCTGTTCTTGGCCTGTTTTCATGGGAACCGGTCTCTTTGAAGCGATTTATTGCATATTGCACTGCACAACGCGAGCACTTCACTTCTCGGGCTATCTTTACCTGTGACATGCCTTGTTCATGCAAAATCTTAATTTTTAAGCGCTGTTCTGCACTAAGTTCCGATTTTTTTGGCATGATTCACACTAAAAATGTTATTCTCTAAGAATATGACAGAAATATTTGCGCACAAGACGTGTACTCACTTCAAACTCTGAAAACACAATAATATTCCACATTTTTTTAAATTGCTAATTCTAAGAAATAATTTGTTATTGCACACCTGCATGTCATGAATATTTGTTACAATGTTATTTCTACGTAAACGCACCCCCAAAACAATAATAAGGCCATAAAAAGCTTATCTGTACATGATTTTTCTATACAGGTATAAACAATAGAGGTGCCTAATACTTTTGCTCGTGGCTGTATTTAAAATAAATAAATAAATACATAAAATGAACAAAAATGACTTCCTCAAAACAAAAGCTGCTGCTCATGATTTTGTTTAAATACTTTTGCGGTTTGGCAGTTGTGGAACATAATTTTTCTCATTTTCCGAGTATTTGTTCTGAGTGGATTTTCTATCAATCCTAACCTACTTGTATCACAGTACCTACCTCACACTCAATGCCACTGTTAAAGTAAACTACTAAATCGGGTTATAAAACAATTTGTGTTACATAAATAAGTACGTGGGTCGCCTAGCCAATCAGGACCGTTGTTTGAATGCAAAGTGCAGTAAATGAAGAATTTAGGGCAATTGTTTAGGTTCTTCTAATTGTCCAGACGTGATGGGAGTTCTTTGAGTGTCACGTTGTGGCATTCGATGTAATAGTCGATGTGTGTGTTTTACTGAAGTAGTCTTGTGCTGTCTTATGCTGCATTTATAAGATGGCATTCGGGGTAGGTACCTCTGTTACCAACCTAAGCCAGGTTGAGTGACTAATAATTATTCTAATTCTTTGTTTTTCTTGTAGCTGTTATTCATGTTTAGTTATATTTTGATCCCTAGGAAGTATTCACCGATAAAAATACACTCAGAGTGTTATAAAACGACTAGCTTCTTTTTCTTTATAGGAACTCGATCCTAGTGCTAAGGATCGTGGCCCATTTTGTAGTATCTTGCAGTTAAACAACTACATAGCTAGGCTATACTAATAATAAATCTAAAGAGTTTGTTTGTTAGTTTGAACGCGGTCATCTTTGGAATTGCCGGTCGGATTTGAAAAATTATTTTTATATTGGTAGCTTAAATCTTGAGGAAGGCTATAGGCTATTTAACATCACGCTATGGCCCTGAGGAGCTGAGCAAAAAGAACGAAAGACAGAAAGAACGCTACACTAAAACGTAATAGCTCGGAAGGATCCAATGCGATGGGGTAGCAGGAATTTGTACGCGGGAGAAGTCGTTAGCAGAAGCTAGTAATGTATAATGTTCTAGTATGCTAATTGATAGTGCCGTGCTTTCCTATAATTTAGACACATGCGAGATCTATGTATACTGGGTGTCCGAAAAGTCATGGATTACCTTTTACCTGCTGATGGGCCACATTAAGATCTACCAATAAAAAAAAATGACCATGGTAAAAGTCAAATTTTGGAAAATTTGATCACTTTTTTCCATGCCATTTCTACGAATGAAAACTTTTTGAGTACAGGTTTTTTTTTTTCATCTTGAATCATCCTACTATTGAATCATCATAATAGCAGGTAGAAGGTAATCCATGACTTTTCGGACACCCCGTATAGTATGACAAAGACTTTGCGTTGATGTTGTGTATGTGAGCGTAAGCCTTTATTTAAATAAATAAATGCTTACATTGGGAGCCAAAAGCCAGTTTTGACCCGCCGAAGACGATTTGAGTATCACAATCATGTTTTATATAAATGCTGCCATGTATAAACTTCGGATCAGCACTTCCGGATGCCAACGAAGCTTTAATTCCAAAGTGTTCCAACGTAACAGGACCAAGACAAGGTGTTAGCATACCTTATTCAATTATGTGACAAGGAAGCCGCACTTGTGCCTAATACCGGCTTACTTAACTGCAGGCTTGAAGGGGGCTTAGCAACAGCGGTTTTGTTCACAGGACTTAGCCCCCTTGACAACTGATCGTAACCGTAATAAGACTTCTTTAAATTAAAAGCTCTATATTTCGTGGGGCTTTTATAAAAAAATCCTGTCTATCGTGTAAAAATCTCACCGTGAAAACTTAGTGAAGTACTTAGTCTTTTTTTTTTTAATTTTTCCCCACATTGAGGGGCTTGTGGCTGATTAATAACAGCCGCACAGATCGATCGATCAGGTTAAGCTACGAGTGATTCTATTTTTTTTCTCTTAAGTAATAAATTACTCTCAGTGGTTATAACGATCGATAAAGTTCATAAAAGTAGTTTTTATCGAAGGATATGTCCCATCTCTAATATTAGTTCCACGGAAGCTCACGTTGCTATCAGCGCCAAAATGGCGAAAATCAAATGCCCTCAATTTTGTTATCGATAGTATGAAGTTCAGCGTACTTGTATAATATAGGTCAGTCCTCGTAGCAAAAGCATCGTATAGGGCAAAAGTAACGTTTACAACGTGAACGTTTAAAACGTGAGAATTGTGTTGGTTTCTTGTTTGTTTGTTATGGATAATACACAAACAAGAAACCAACACAATTCAATACCCCTGTCGTAACTCGTAAACCACGAGTAAACTTTAAATATAAACTAGAGTACATTCGCGCTCATAATAATTGACCAATAACATTATAATAACGGTTATTACAACTTCAAAGTGTTTGTTATCGTTTATTCACGAGAACATAAATAACAAAGGTCGGAGGTGAACGAGACTTCGCTCCGTGCGACTGTACTTGCAAGTTCAATTATTGTAGTGCAGCAGTCTGACACTTTTCTTTTTAGTAGTAAAAAAAAAAGAAAAGAAACTACGTTTATTTGCGGTAATACATGACGCTAAGAAAAAATACAAAAAGAACAAGTGGGGGGGAAATATGCGTCAAATAAAAAAAAACAAAACTGCAAAACAGCACTTAAACTCATACCTATGCGAGCCACAGCGCTGATTTTCAGTGACAGCCGGCTTTGACGTGATGGTATCAATCGGTGCAATAGTACAGTCTTTTTAGAGTTATTTTACCTCTGAGGCTTTGACAGCCAACTCAATAGCAACCCATTTGTAACGAAAATACCGAGCGCAGTGATTTTGACAGTGATGCAAAATCAGGTAAAGCTTCTGTGACAGGACTGTAGTAGAGCTTTCTGTGTAGGACCTCTTCCGGGAAAGTACTACCACCATACTTATTTCTGTTGCCAAGCAGCGTTGCTGTGTTCCGGATTGTAGTTTATGAGTGCCTGTGTAATTATTACAGGCACATGAGTAATATCAGCTATGCCTTTGGAACGACAAAGCACCTGCGACGCCTCTGCAACTACCGAACTACCGAAGGCCGACTCTTTATCTGTCATCCATCATCATCATTAGCCTAGAGTAGTCCACTGCTGGACATAGGCCTCTCGTATTGCATGCAATTTAACTCGATTTTCGGCAACTCTCATCCAGCTTCGAAGAGTGTCGAAGATCGTCGCTCCACCTAGCCCGAGGGCGTCCTACCTTACGTTTGCTGATATGCGGTTTCCATTCAAGAACACGTCTACTTCATCAGTCATCGGTTCTACGGCTAATATGGCCGGCCTATTGCCACTTCAGCTTGGTTATTCACTTACTTATTATTTATCATCCAATAGTTTAAAAAGTAAACAGTTTAGAATGCAACTGTACTTTGTTTTTTATAGCTTTGGACGGACTTGAACTTTCATTACTTACGCAACTCTGAGGTAATATTTTAAAGCCGGTTTTGATAAAAGAATAATTTACGGAAGTAGTATAGTGAATAAATGATGAAAGAAATTGTTGCTTCTAATTTGAAGCGAGTTACAAAAGCGAATCGAATTTAATTGTTCCTAGTGTTCTTGTGAATGGACGAAAGACTGACCAATTAGTTAAGGTCAATTTTGACTGCAATGTGGACCAGTCATCAATCATCTGAGGGCTATTTCAAGAATTTACTACTCCATAGTAAAGGAAAAGCTTTTACAAATAACACCTTGCAATGTGACGATACGGAAAAGAGGACTAGCAGTAAGCAGTCCTTAGAGAGTAATGATGATGAAGATGATGATAAACCTTCCTATCTTTTACCCAAAGATGTCTTCAACCAAACCGGCAACTCTTTCAATCAACACAGCCTACCATTCTGCTCACAGCGTCCACTGCTAGACATAGGCCTCTCCCGAGCTGTGCCATAACACCCTCTCCTCCGCCTTCCGCAACCAGTCTCTCCCAGACACCATTTTAAGGTCGCTGGCAACTCTTTACCAGCATTAAATACCGCACTGACCTGTCATCTATGTACCAGCCTATCCGTTTCAATACGACACCTCACGTGCGCCAGCTATTCAAACGTCAATCGTCCGTACATACATATATTCAGTATTCTATTACATTGTCTAACCTAGATACTGTGGCTAAGTAGATGGCGCCTGCGCCGGCGACGGTTTGAAAGCGTATCGCTAATAGACTCATTGGCCTAGTAAGTGGTTCCTTCCTGAGTTTTTGCTGGTCAGTGCCAGGTTCGGTGGAGAAAGGTCGCTGTGGAGAGGAGGAATTTAGCTCAGGAGTAGAAATGGGTTTTTTGGGGCTGTGTCAAGCTGATATCAAGACGCTACACTCGGGTGAATGTTCATTTTTGTGTCATTTCACGTTCACACGACAGCGACAAAATTACATAGGAATGAACGTCCATCGGCTCATTCCATTTTCGGTCATTCGGTAGGCGAGTGATAGATGCCGAATACCGAAATCCAATCTCAATCATTTACTAATAAATAAATTTTTCACTTCTGATTCATTTTTGGTTCAGACGTTTCACTTAAGAGTGAAAGACAAAAAGTGAAGCGTCTGATATGTCTTTTAATCTTAGGTACGATTGTCTACCTCTCTGGGTTAACTTAAAATAGAAGTCCAGCGGTTTGGCAGAAGGGTTGTCTGCTGATAAGTCTTCTTCTTTTAGTGCCTTTCCAAAAACCGAAGGCTGGCCATCAACCTCTGCGAGGTGGAACAGCACAGCAGCGCTCGTGACTCTGGTTGAGTCGTGTTTCCTGAACTAGGACTTTTGCTTAGTAGAAAGTGTTTACCATGATGTTATATCCAGGAGTGTTTTTCAGTATAGGAAATTACCTAGGGAAAGCTGTGAGCAATTCACTTTAATTACGTAAATCATGAATATTAAAGTCGCAGCTGTGAGAAAATGGAGAAACTTTCAAGCTGCTGCGGTATTGTTATAGAGAAATTGCAATAAATGTAGCAGCCTGCAATATCTAAAGTAAGTGTAGAAGTTCTACTTTTCACAAAAAAGCGCTACCTATTGAATATCAACGGTGAGTAAATCCCTGAAACGAAGAGAAAAACTACGTTGTCCCGTTTTATGGTCTTTTACCTTTTCCTTCATCAGGATATCATTAGGTATGGTAGCATTTTTTTTTGACATTTAATTATTATTAGTCATTACTGTCCTAGTTTTGTTTTAAGTGCGTGTGTGATCATAGTTTTTAAGTTTAATATTCGTATACAATTGTAATTGATCAAGAATAAACAAAAATAAAATTAAAATAAATAAAAAAGTTCGAGTGTGTAACTTCTTTTGTGGCAGCAATGGACCTAGCTTCCCATTTTTTGCACTATTAGTGCAAAAAATGGGAAGATATTAGAAAGAAAATGGGGAGATGTTAATTCATCTTAGCAAAGCATTACTTTCTGATTCCTAATAGTTACGTATTTTTATATCAATTTATCACCTTCAGAATGCGCTCCTTAAACTACTTTATGGCATCCATATTTATGGTCCCACATCACAGAACCATTTATAAATGTATCCGAGTTTGTTATCCTCAGTTATTTCTCGTCTTGTTGTTTGGCTTCTGCTTCTTCTTCCATGGTGTCCACAGCAGCTTTCAATCGTTTTTTATGGTGTATTAGGGCATTTGGCACGTGCAAGATCACGGCAGGCCGTTATAGCGCTCGAATTTGCGCTTTCCAATCATATCTGTTGAATATTGAGTGTTAGTAAGGAGCTAGCGCCATTTGTAGAGGATAGTAAATTTTAACGGTGTGATAGCTTGTCGGATTAGTATTAGTAGATCATTGTGGCTGGGCTTAGTGTTGATTCCATGATCATAACACCACGCCTGGATTCCGCGTAGGGTAAGCAGAGGTGTACCCATATCTCCTATACCAGTTATGCTTAATTCCCATGTAATAGGGGACAAGCCTATTGCCACCAGCCAGACATATATCCAGACTCCGGGCTGCTACTGAGAAATTCCGGAGTTATTTTGCCCGACCCGGGAATCAAACCCAGGACCTCATGCTCATCAGTAGCACTTCCGAGCACTAGACCAGCGAGGCAGTCGAGTAGGAAGTAGAGTAGCAGATTTTTCTTTGTTACCTAATGTATCATCTCAGCTGTGCTGTATTAAAACCATAAATAAAACAAGCTCATAGAATCATCCAAATAAAGTAAAAAATTGATTTATTTCTCGTGTTCTCTATAAAAGGGAAGTCTTCTTTTCCACGAACTCATAAATATCATTCTCATTCATAGAAACTTGGCTTCCATGAACACTATAAATCTCACCTAGCTGCCACTATTATATCCCTTTTTAACATCGAAGACATCAATATAGACCAATGATCAAGCAGAATGTAACTTTTTTTAAATATTTTCGTAACGTTTTCTAGATAAAAACTCATTTTTTTTTTTACTTTTTTCATTCATGTTACTAACGCAGAGCACGGCCACATCCCTTTCGCTTTTTAGTTCATGTTTTTTGTCATTCTTTAATTTACCTTTTTTGTAGTATCTCTAAGTCTGTATCGTTCGAGAACATCATCAACATTGTCCTTTATTTTAATTATAACAACCATTATAATTTACCAGCTAAAATAATAATAATAATAATAAAACTTTATTTCAGACTAGGTGCATAATATTGTTAGTATTTTGGTGTTAGTAACAATTATGCTTATAAGTAAATAGGTTAGTATTGTTAGTTTTCAAGACAGTAATAAAATTATTAATAAGCACACCATCGATCGTTACCGTTAAACAAATCGCGTGCAAAAACTGCGCAGGATTAACATTAACATTGAATGGAAGTGACATCTGTTGTAACGGTTCTCTATAACTTATCTATTCATCTTACATATACTGTGTTACACACTGCCTAGTTATTTAACCGAGTCATATCTTATACCCTATACTAGCTTTGTATGTGGTTCTGTCTGCGTATTCAATTGTTTATCATGATCAGTATCAATAGCTCCTATATCATCATCAAGAGCCCCTCATATATAACTTTATCAGTGCTGGGTGCAGTACACATTATTCGTCTCAATCCTAGGTCAATTTCATTAAGGTTAATCCTACGATTTTAAAAATATTTATTTATTTTTATTTATTTAGTTAAATCTCCCTTACAACTATCATTACAGGTATCCCTAATGCGATAGCGCGGTCTTAAAATTAATTTTTTACAATATAAAAACTATGAAAAGAAAAAAAAATAATTAAAAATATATAAAAATAGTAAAACTTATAATAACATCTAATAATAATCTTAGCTTAGCCTAATCTACACTGTAACATAAAATAAACAACAGTATTTTTGCGAATTCACTCAAATAGCACGTAAAAACATCGATCTTGACATGCAGATCGTTAATAACCCGAATTGCGCGGGTCAATGGTGTTTTCGCTAGAAGGTTGGTCCTGGCAACCGGCACGGCCAGTAGCGGCGGGCGGCGCCGCCTCCGCACATAGCGGTCCGGTACACATAAACTCAGGCGCTGCAGCACTCCTGGGTTATGCTCAATGCCACGAAGTAGCCTAACCAAGTACGAAACAAGCGTGAAATCCCGTCGCACCCTCAGTTGGTTGTACCCGACCATACCGAGCACAAACAGAGTGGGGTACATCAACGGGTAAAACGGATATACCCCATATAGCTTTTTATACAAGTAGCGCGTGAACTTGTTCTGTACGCGCTCCAGCATTACCGAGTACTTGGCCTCATGTGGAGCCCATATGACAGCACTATGTTCTAGATGACTCCTGACCAGTGCGTCATACAGGACCCTGACTGAAGCGATGTTACTGAAGTGCATTGTCTGCCTCAGAACAAATCCCAAGTTTCTAAACGCCGTTTTACAGATCCTCGTAATGTGCTCGCGAAACGACAGTTCAGGAGTGACAGTAACCCCCAAATCCCGCACCTCAGAGACTCGTTGCATAGGCGCGGCACCCACTACGTACTCGTGTACTAAAGGGGCACGCGCGCGCGTAAAGCTCATTACCGAGCACTTTAAAACGTTGAAGAAAAGCTTGTTGTCCTGACTCCATCCCACTACCCTATCTATATCCTCCTGCAAACGTTCACAATCTGATTTACCATTAACCTCGAGCAGCAACTTAAGGTCATCCGCAAATAATAAGCAGATGCCATGTTTGACGACTTTCGGCAAATCGTTGATCATTATGATGAATTCGAGAGGCCCCAAATTGCTACCTTGACTCACACCGGACCAGGTGTAATATGGGTCAGATTCATACCCATTATAATCTACGTACTGCTGTCTATCCTGCATATAGCTGGCGAAGAAGTGCAATAGATGTGGTGTGCAGCCGACTTCTGCGAGCTTCGTTAACAAGATGTCATTGTCTACGGTGTCGAAAGCTTTTTTAAAATCAAAATATGCAACATCAACCTGCCCACCAGCATCTACCGCCGGCACCACCTGCGCCATAAAGTTCAGCAGATTGGTTGCAGTGCTGCGCGCCGGCCGGAACCCGTGCTGCGCGTCAGCCAGTTGTCCGCGCACTTGCTCCTGCATGCATCGCTGTATAGCAGACTCGAACACCTTGGCTGGCGTCGACAGCACGGCCACCGGTCTATAACCTGTTATGTCCGATACCGCCTTCCCTTTGGGTACAGGAATGACCCGCGTGACCTTCCATTGAGTGGGAAACGTCATCGACTGAAGACACTTATTAAAAATATAAAGTAGTGGTTCTGCAAGCACCCTACCACAATCTCTAAAAAGAAATGCCGGTATACCGTCCGGGCCCGCTGAACGCTTCGGTTTCAGGCGCTCGAGTGCACATCTGACGTCCTCCAGACTAAGTGCGTCAAGATGCACCCACGCACCGCTCGCCGCTCCCGCCGCCGCCGCCGCTTGAGCGTCTAACCGCGGTGGCTGATCGCTGTATATTGATTTAAAAAAGTTCGCGAACTGTTTAGCACATTCGTCATCCGATAAATGCTCACCATCTTTTTTAATAGTTTTCTTGTTTACCGCACTTTTCTTTGATCGCATGTATTGCCAGAATGACCTAGGATCTTTAGCAAACTGACACTGGATTTTATGTTGATGCAGTTTGTGAGCAGTTTCTATAGAAGTTTTAATAAGCGCTCTGCATTTAGAATATTCTTCATAATCCCTACTAAGTTTAGTTGTTTTAAATTTCTTGTGAAGTCTAGATTTAGTTCTTAAGTCTTTTTTTATTTCACTCGAGTACCATTCCGGATAAATGTACTGCGAATTTGGAGTAGGTTTTTTCCTGGGAACACAGTCATCCAAAATGTTATTAAGAGTACTGTAAAATAAATCCAAAATTGCATTCAAATCGCTCATCTCATACATGCTTCTCCAATCTACCGACCCTAACTTTGAATACAGCAATTGATAATCCGCTTTGTGGAAGTTCCACTGCGGTCTTATATTACGTGCACACGAACCGGGCGCACCAGCGGGGCAATCAGCGGGGTCGGCGACGGTGGCGGCGGGGACAAACGCGTTCGCTAGCGGCACGCGGACAGCGAGCGGTGGGTGATACCCGTCCACCGGCACGAGCGGCTCGTCCACCGCTACCACCGACACCTCACCGTGAAAACCAGAACTTAAAACCAAATCCAGCTGCCTGTTTAAACAATTGGGCACATTATTACTTTGAGTGAATTCGCAAAATGACACGAAACATTCATAATAATTAGTTACATTCAAAGGACACGAATGCAAATTAAAATCCCCTATCACAACAATTTCCTTATATCTAGCGCACAGATTTTCTATTATACTAAACAAAATCATGTAGTCGTTCTCTGAACTACCGGGCGGAATATAAATTACCGAACACAAAAACAAAAATCTGTTATTTAAGTGTACTGTCGCACAAACCATTTCAAAAACGCAGCGGTTTATCGAAACGTCCGTAATATGTACTTGTCGCAGGTCGAACCGGTGTGTGGCCACTAAAAACGCGCCTCCCTGTTTTCGACCATCCGCTCGATCACAACGCAGTATTTGATACCCAGGTGGGATAATTTCGAGATCTTCAATGGAATCATTGCAACCCGATTCCGTGATTGCATATACGTCGAAATTCAAAGAGTCAATGCTATTTCTGAACTCGTCCAGCTTTGTCCGAAGACCACGTACGTTTTGATAGTATATATCAATACTATTCATTTGGCGTTCTTTTTGTTGACTTGCGAAACCAAATCCACTCATTAAATTCTGCGTTCATCGGCCAGATCTCCGCTTGATTTAATTTACCAAAACAGTGTTCAGATACTCCAATGATAAACGACGAGTAATCTCGCTCCGTTTTATGCTTGATTTTATCTACCTTAATAACTGAATCAGGGCCACATATACTTTTCACATGATCAGTTACGGCTTCCAGAGTGGTGTCCGGATGCAATCGCCATACGTGCAGGTGTTTTTTCCGTTCGGTAGCTTGGATGACCTTCAACTCCATATTTGTACCTACTTTCACATCTTTAGGTTGTCTGTTAGATTTTTTATTACGTACAGGCGTCCACCCCGATTCGTTTTCTTCAATCTCTGGCTTCTTTACTTCATCTACCGCTAGTATGTTAGTAGTAATGCCCGTAGTGCTTTCCGCTAATACCGCAGACTTCGTGGCCCCACCATTGTTTACCTTTTTGGCGTAGGTATTCTTAGAAGAGCTTTTTGGTAGACCAGCAACTTTTGCAATAGTAGATGCAGAACTAGAAGTAGAAGCAGGGTTGTCAGGTACGTCAAGTGTGAAGGTGTTTCTGGTTGGCCTATCCTGAGACAGCTTTGCGTCCACTTTTTCTTCGAGTACCTTCATGATCTGGACTACGTTGTCCAATTCTGTTTTAGTTTGTGAAAACTGATTCAACAATAGTCTCCTCCACTTCTAGGAGAGCAGTGGATCTCCAGTGCTTCTTCAGTTTTTCAACGTTTCCTCCTTCCTACTATTTTGATGTGCAAGGCCATAATGATCTCACAAAATTTTAATTTACCATTGTGAAGTGTGATACACAGTGTGTCGAAGGTTCGTCATAATTACACCTTTTGATGTTGATCTGTAGCTTATATAATTTGATAAACTTCAAGTACAAAATTAATTCGTCATACAAATAATTCAATTTTTAATTCATTGATCCTTCCAGGTCATTAACCTTCAAGCGGTCGCGCGGTAATTTGTAACGCTAGCGGTCGCGCGTAACCTAAAAGACCTATAGGATATTTCAGGGATTTAAAACACTAAGTATTTAATATTTTTTGTATTTATCACATTATCATTATGTTAGGACATAAACAAAATTATAAAATCAAATTAATATTCTAATTTTCTTAGCATTTGTAAGCAATTTGGCATCATAAATGTATCGAGAATCGATCGAACCGCGGTCGATTCGACGTCGCGCGACTGCTTGAAGGTTAAAATGTATTCACATTTCACGCCAGCGTAGGCCTCCTAGTAATCCTTGAAAACACGAATTAGAAATAAGTAGGCCAAAAGTACCATAGGTGCAACGGCAATTGCTGATACCTAAGCCACAGAATAGTACAGAAGGTCAGTTTCATACAACGAGCGTAAACGGGCGCACGCACACATACAACGTGCAACGTTAAATGCGCAAAACCTGAAAATAGTTTGATCACAATAACTAGCAGAATGAATTGAAGCACTTTTTAATATAGGTCACATTTTTCAAAAATCTTCATTAAAAACGTTGCCGTGTCTATTTATTAATAGGTCAAGCAAGCCAATGTCAGCGCGGCGCAGCGGCCCGGTGACGACTCCTCCCTCGATAAAGCGTCGTCGCAGACGCAAGAAACGATCAGAATGGCCAGTAAAACTAAAACAGCACATAAAACCTTTACAATTTTTTAAATTACCTACTTATTTTCTCTCTGAAATAGGTCAATTGAATTAAAAATCATTTGGGGTGTCTGAGGTTTTGCGCATTTAACGTTACACGTTGTAGACGCGTACGTACGGTGGGTACAGTGGATTTTCAACTCTCGGTGTTGAGCGAGCATTGAAAATCCAACGAGAGTGCGTCCCAGCGCCTCAAAAAACATACTGTTGGATTTTCAAGTTTCGGCGCTTAGGAGAGCGTTGAAAATCCAGTGCGCGGAAAAAATAGCCTGCGCGAACTACGGCTTAGGGTGTGTTTCCACAGAAGCGGAGCTGCGCGGAGCTGAGCGGAGACTTGTAGGAATCGTCAAATCACAGACGAGACGAGTGACGCGATGAGGATTTCAACCATTGTGATTAGTCGATTCCTGCACGTCTCTGCTCCGCTTCGTCCAGCTCCGCTTCTGTGGAAACGCACCCTTAGTCCGCAAGCGTATTTATTATCGCTCAGTGTATGCAGCGGACCTTCTGAATCTATAAATGTTGTGCACAAGCATTAACATAGGAATGTGAACCCACGCCTGGCGCCAATGTTGGGGAGTTAGGGCCAATGTTTGAATGCATGCCAGGATTAAAGACAGACAATTATTTACATACGAAAGTGTGCAAATTGTTTGATTGGGTTTTAAGCGTAGTTTCTGTTTCGGATGGGCAATAGAATTAAACATGATCTTACTAGTATTCAAGACGTACATACATAGTAAGAGCTGTCAAAGAAACTTGTTTGTAGTTTTGGATGGAATTTAAATGAAAGATTACATTAATGTATGAGTATTTAATGATAGCATAATCTGCCTATAATGTTCCCACTGCTGGGACACAGGCTTCTTCTCTTCGAGAGGGAGTGGGCTAAAATCTACCATGCGATGATTATTTATTGATAATTGAGATCAATTTAAACATGACGAAAAGCGACTTTAATTCAAAATAATGTACAAATATATTTTAAACTAGCTGCACCCCGCGGTTTCACCCGCATAAGTGTCGATCCCGTGAGAATATCGGGATAAAAAGTATCCTATGTGTTAATCCCGGCTATAAACTATCTGTGTGCCAAATTTCAACCAAATGCGTTCAGCCGTGAAGAAGTAACAAACACAACAATAATAATAATAATAATATTCCACAACTTTCACACAACGCCATCTAGTCCCAAACTAAGCAGAGCTTGTGCTATGAGTACTAGACAACTGATAAACATACATACATACATATATAATTCTAAATACATACATATTATAGATAAATTACACCCAGACAAAGAACAAATGATCGTGCTCATCACACACACACATTTGTCCTAGGTGGGAATCGAACCCACGACCAGCCAGGGCCACTGATCACTAGACCAACAGGCCTGCCATACAAACACACACACTCACAAATTTTCGCCTTTATAATATTAGTGTGATTAAAATGACTTCTCGTGTCTGTCTGTGTGACCGCGTTGTTCTTTTAAGCTCCGCAACAGATTTTGACAGGTACGGTTTTCAGCATCATTTAGAATTTATTCCGGAAGGTTTGTGTATATACCTAAGAGGCTGTTCGTTTATTATGTAAGACAATTTTGACCACTTTCTGATACCTTCCCTACGTAAGAAAAAATAAGACTCAAATGAACCCCCTCCCCCCTTTCAATCTTACATAATTAAGATCAGTATCTACCAAAATTGCAACGAAAAGGATCAAAAAAATTAAAAACTTAGAATTTCTGCTTACTTTTGTGATCTTACGTTAGAACAATCTAGACCCCCTCCCAACCCCACGTAAAAAATAAGACTGGTTCGGACCCCCTCCCCTCTCAAATCTTCTTTAGATGAACAGCCTTTAATAAGAAATCTCGATGTTTTGACCAGCAGTGCTATTCTGTAAAAATCTCACCGTGAGAACTTAGGTGAAGTGAGCGGGAAGTGAGCTCTGTCATTCCCTAATGCTAGGGATTAACACTATTAAGTGCTCACTTCATTTATGATTTCACGGTGAGATTTTTACAGAATCGACCGGCTGTTATAAAACTGTGCGAAGCAGGGGCGGGTCGCTAGTTTATAACTTTGCCCTGAAGCAAGAGTTTTACGATTATTGTTTTAAAAATAAATTAATTACTCACATTGCTGAAGGTATTTTATTTCAATAAATAATTTCTGTATAAATAATAACTACTCTACTCATTTATAATCAATTGAATTTATTATTATTGCCAACATAATTCGTGAAATAATTAAATTACTCAAGCAATAGTTTATCGCTTTAGTAATTAATTTACCTACCTATAATTAACTATGCGATCGCTAATGCATAGTTTATGCCTTTATCGTACTGTCCTGAATAAATTAAGCTGTCACAATGGAAGAAAATATTACTAAGACACGTTCAGAGTTAAGTAAGTAAAAGCATTTGAGTTAAATTAATAAAGTCGAGACAATAATTAATAATCAAGCTGTAGGTATCATAAATTTAAGATACCTACTAAGATGAAAAGCGTATACATATGGAAAACAATAAGAGATACAAAAACAATTCACAGTAATAACATAAATGCAAAAGTAACTCTGTTTATCTGTCTGTCTACTGAAGCCGTGATAAGTGAACGGATTTCGATGTGCAACAGGTAGACCATGACCTGTCTTACTTTTCATCCCGTACGATCCCGTGGGATTATTTTCGACCCCTACATAGGCGAAGCCGCGAGTATAAGTTAGTTATGAATAAAAGGAAAATAATAAACGTTTCTAAACAATAAAACCCTGATTAAAACTAACATAGATTAACACATTAATAATTACATATAATTATCATTAATAATTTAAAACACATTCCTATGCCCATCCCATAATTACTCAGCCATATTTGATCAAACGTTTGACCAAATGTTTGCCCAAACTGACAGTTATACGAGTTACTACTAGATTAATATTAAAGGCTGAACACGAAGATTGGCTCGATATCAAAGGCAATAAAACACTTGTGTTGTCCGAGAAATTTGCGAAACTTCACCATTTGAATAGTAATTTCTATTGGCTAGCATTGCTGGAGTTTTATTGCAAATTACGTCAAAGTCAAATGACTCTGTGCTTGCCAAAGACACCTGTTACCTGTAAGTGTCTGGGAAAGCTAGATATTTCTTTTACGATGCTTTTCTCTGTCAAGTTCTAGTGGTCGTCATGTTAATTAAGGAGAGATATGGTCTCTGATTTCGTTGATGACTTAACCCTTACCCATAAGTAAGAACAACGTTGCATTGCTCTTATAGCAATATTTGGTCCAACGTTGGACATAATAAAGATGGGCTACCTGTCAATTCACATCTTATCGTTAACTACTTAGCTTCAAAAGGTGAATTGACAGGTCTTAATATATATAATATATATCTTAATATCTATTTATTGATTTTACTACTGCCGTAGATTTGAGCGCTACGCGTGATCAAACGCCGTTAATAACATTTTATGACACTACTTCCTCCAAAACCGGTGCAGGAGCAAATCAAAGATAATAACTGCGTAGTTCCGTGATTGCGGCAGACGAAGATACAGATCATTCAGTTTAGTTTTGATTTCCTATATTTATTTATTGATTGCCACTTCAAAGACTTATCACTAAAACATATTTACATATTATTGTCAGTTTAAGTTATTGTGAATTCATCACTTATAGTCAGAAGTGCACAGTAATAGAGGAGAACTTAATGATTAAAAATAACGTGTTGAATAACATTGTAAGTTACAAAATGAAATAAACTGAAAATGAGCTGCAAATAAGACGGGAAATACAAAGTATTTAATCAAATAAAATATATGCTATCTCACTTTCCTTGAGCGACTTTACCCATGACTACTGTACTTATACCGGGTGCTATTTTTACAGGCTCCAAATTTTTACAGGGTGTTCTATACATATACAGTTGATGCCAACAGTTGACGGTACACGAATAGTTATAACATCAATGGAGAATGCAGTCAAATATGGGTCGCCCTGTACAACACGTAAAGTCCGCTGTCACAACCGAACCTAGTGTATTTGGAGGAGAATTTTCTTTATTATCTTTTCTTTAAATGCTTAAAATGTATTCCATAATAATAATTCAAATTAATGCGACGCAACGCGTGACCTAAAGATTTTTTGACACACATAAAATATGCCTAGTAAATAGTATGTCGGTGTCGGTAGGTACTTACAAATTATCTTCTTCATTTAAATGTTTGTTGGCAAGTACATACCTATATTTTTTTAAGTAGTAGCAACTTTCGGAAAAAAAATGCAATGGCAGTGACATAAGAGAAAATACTTAAAAACTTAAATAAAAATACTTTTATTTTTCATGTCCGAAATCCGGGAATCTTTAAAAGCGTAAATCTAATTTAAAAAAATATTCCTCGCAAGTTCGCATTCTCCTTTACTATTTATATTTGTCTGGCACCTAAAATATGTGACGTAAACACAGAAGTCTGAGTAATTAACACATTTACGATTTGATTAGAAATGAATTGTATTTTAATTAACATTTAATGTTACAAAACATTTATTTATAAAATCTCACCGTGAACATTTTAGTGAAGTGAGCTGTCAATAGTGTCAATCTCTATAGGTATCAGATGAAATGACAACTCACTTTAAGCTCGCTTCACCTAAGTTTTCACGGTGAGATTTTACAGAATAGATCGGCTGTTTTATTTATTCACATCGGTTACTTCAAAGTGTAATCAATAATCAATAAACAATCAACAGATCATAAAATAATTACTCGTATTAATATACACAGAACCAGTACAAAACAGTTAGAATATTTTATTATTATTCATCTAACAAACGTAATTAAGGCATGCGTTTGCGCAGCTCAAAGTCAATGACAGTTTGACGGCGCACCAAATATGGCCCTGACGGCTACTGTCAAGCGATCCCCAGCAATAGGGCTGTCAAATTTAAAATATTCTTTTTTGTATGGCACTGACAAGATGGATGACGGAAAAAAATGTTTCTTTTATTATATTTCGATGTTATGTTAAAAAGAATAACCAACGTGAAGTGATGTGTTATTTTGGAAGAAAAATAAAAACGTTGAGCTCTTCTCTCCTTTTTTGTATAACATTTTTGTTTTAAAAATAAAGGTACCAACCAATCATTTATAATAATCTCTTTTCCCTGCGTTTAAGTGAATTCCTGGATTATAATTAACCTTTTGAACGCCAATCACTTGTATAGAAGTTCGTTGTACACAAGTGATTGGCGTTCAAAAGGTTAAAATAATATTATCGTTTGCGGTTTACCTACTTATACATTGTTTCTTTCCCGTTTTAGACAAATGTTTAGGTTTTATTATAAGAAATACCTTATAAGTTTAGGTTCTTTCGAGTTACGGGAGCAAGGTCTATTATTTGAGGTAACAAATTAATAAATTATTTATTGAATTGAGAGGGATCAATTTATTTTTTCTGGGAATTGATTAATTGAATTTACTGTATTTATAATACCATACCTAGTTTCATTAAAAACTATACTGCAGCCGACGAGAGAATGCGTGTTTGGCACCGGTCAGTTTCATACAATCGAAAACGTGTTTTCCGAATTTGGTCTTTATTAGCTATTAGAATTGTTGCACTGACAGGTGTCAGGAACGCATTCTCTCGGCGGCCGGACTGTAATCAAATTACTCCTCAATACGATGCCAAAGGTGTGGGTATTGCACAGTTAGTTAGCCCACCATCAACTGTCAACCCAATAAACGGACATAAGCGCCACAGAGTCTAATTCTATCACCATCAAAGGATTAACCCCATTGACGTGACGTTGATTTAGCCCATTGATTCCCCACTTTGGGAACCCAGGGGTCCACGGGAGACTCGATGGGGATCTACGTTAGATCTAACCTTCACATTTTTTGTCAAGTTTTGGGAATATGGTAGAAATGTCTGGAATGTCTGGATGTCTGTCTGTTGTATGGTAGAAGGTCCACCAGAGCCAGCAAAGTTTTTAAAGTGGTCTATGAGAGAAAAAAGTTTTGGAACCTCTGATTTAGCCCAATAAACGGACATAGGCGCCACAGAGCCTAATTCCATGACTAAGCCCATTGTCGTGGCGTTGATTTACATTAAATTCAATCACGAATTAGATATCGAGTTCGCCAGCCCTACCGTTAGGCCCATACCTGACAGCGAATCGCAAATTATCGATACACCTGCCGATTGTTATTCTAGAATGACCTCACAGCGATGACCATAGATTAAATATTTTTAATGGACATTACATCTAGACAATAGCCCCTTAATGCCGGTTTCTTGATCCGTAGTCAAACACCGTATAACAATTTGTTAGATTAACTATGTCAACTGGTCAAGTAATAGTTAAAGGGCTATTTCGTTTTCCAATATATATTTTAAATATAGATAAGCTTAACCGTTGGCTATTATTAAATTGCCAGTGTAATGAGAAATTATTTTCTAAAAAAAAAAGATTGTTTTTTGGGCGTAATATTTTTCTATGTGACAACACTAGCCATAATGGTAGATTACGTGGTCTAATCGGCCTTCTCATTACACGTACTTCACAAAAATACCATCGTCTGATGAACTATCCGACATATCATAATATCTAACTATGTAAGTATGTATGTATGTATGTATGTATGTTTAAATCCATGATAAACAATACAAACAATATTTCAGATATACGACGTTGACAACAAGAAATTTGGGTGGTTATTTTTTTTTAAACTAATATTTAGTTATTTGACCATTGGATAAACTAATATTTGATCAAAAAACACATTTTGCCAAAATTTAACCATTAGTTACTATTTTTAACAATTTGTTTGAGTTAACTACGGCTCCAATTCGGCCCTAAGTCATTACACTATTATCTTTAGCCCCCGTTATAATCGGTCTTGTTAAACGATGGTTAATTCTAACTCTAACCACGTACGCTAACAGCCCGTTAATCATGGTTTTATAAAATACCGCTGTCGTCGTTTATGGGGTAGGCTGTGGCTTTTAGAAATACGTGGTCTGCTGATATTTACTCGTAGTTGGTAGAAATAGGCCTATACATTTCTATGACTTATTATATTTACGTTAACGCAGGTCATTGTGCGTCATTCAATAAAAAAGTTGACCAAAAATAGACATATCAATTCTATTTAATAAACTCTGTACAGAAATAGATGGATACGAACCCATAAATAAGGCTGAGTGTACCATATAGAGTGGAACAATGATTTAATCTGCTGGTTTCGATTAGCGTCAACAAGAGACTTTAAATGTTATAAACTAGGTTATTGACACTGGTCTAGTCAGTTTGTTTGGTACCTGAGCTTGATTTATTTATGTAGAAGTGATTTGTTGCCTTTATTATTGACCACTTCAGTAGTTTAGTACCATTCGGTTTGCTACGGGTCTATTGGTTGTAGTATTATTAAGTTCAATACGGAGAGATTAGAATCAGTTGTTTTAACTTGCTTATTTATGCTGCTATTTTAATCAAAATACGTATCTACTAACTAATCTAGAATTGAATATTTAATAACCTATGAATATTAAAATTCTTTGGTTTAACTTTAGTTCTAGCTTGAGAGCAATACTTGCATACCAACCATATTTTTAGGCACGTCCGTCCCAACTTTTAAACTAGCTATTTGTGTTAACTGGAGTTAACGTTTGA
The DNA here is from genome assembly GCA_949629135.1 of Eremobia ochroleuca. Classification (NCBI taxonomy): domain Eukaryota; kingdom Metazoa; phylum Arthropoda; class Insecta; order Lepidoptera; family Noctuidae; genus Eremobia; species Eremobia ochroleuca. Next base: position 17,021,465 of record OX451401.1, on the reverse strand, counting down.
AGAGGTTAATCTGGGTTTACGACGGGCCGCGACGAATTCGTTTGTTATAGTGCAACCCACCCAATGTTGCTAGCACTTAATATTGTCAAAGCTACTTTTTGTTAGCAACAAACTTTAGAGCTTCTAACGGTACTCTAGATTCCTAGGCGTTTCTAAACGTTAAGGGTTTACTTCCAATAGTCATACCAGCCTATTACTGTCCCACAGCTGGGCAAAGATCTCTTCTCATACAAAGAAGGCACGAACATTGATTCCCACGCTTGCTCAAGACGGGTTGGCGATTTCAGACTTATTTATATTAACCATAACCAATATATTTGCGAATGATAACTTTAATACGACTTGCCTATTCTTTAATATGAGAATTTCTACAGCAAGATTTTCAATTCCTGCTGTACTTTTAAAGCTTCGTTCCGTTCGTATGTGTTTCCTGTCACTCACTTTGTCATTATATTTTTAACAGTGCTAATAATATTGTCCTCGTTGTTACAGACGGCATCGGAGCAGCGAGCGTCCGCCCCTGAGGAGATGCAGGCGAGGCACAGCATACTGTGGCACCTGCTTATTGACCTGCCTATATTGTTGTTGGGTAAGTGTTTATTTAAATACACAATCATACAGTTCTCGACCGTTTATATGGCACATTGAATTTTGGCGTTTGTAAAAAACGGCGTGTATTGAAAAAGTTTGGCGTTTTTAATCACACTATATAATATTATAATAGCGAAAGTTTGTGACTTTGTGTTTGTGTGTTTGTTACTTCTTCACGCTCAAACGTCTGGACAACATTTGAATACTTTTCATCCCGATATTCTTACGGGATCGAGACTTACGCGGGTGAAACCGCGGGGCGCTGCTAGTGTATCATAAACGTAATGTACCTCATATGTAATGTATCTCATATGTAATGTATCTCATAAATGTCGTCATCCCTGCTGTGCCAGTCTGTTCCCAAAACTGCATCTGTTTTACTATAAACGCCTATGCAGTTTCGTGTTAATCATATCCATGATTACGTCTTATGCTGTCTCGGTGACAAAGAAAAAATCGCCAATTTGACTTGGATTCGATTTAATTAATTTTACCTACCCAAGATCTTTTATCAAGCCTGATCAAGTCTCTGATCACAAAGATATACCTACCTACTGAAAATTCGGCCCTAGATATAAGAAATCTACACCAAAGACATCCACTTCTAGATAAGAAGAACTTACTAACTAAGGTTTTATTTTAATCATCATCTGCCTGCCTTTTCCCAACTATGTTGGGGTCGGCTTCCAGTGTAACCGGATGCTGCTGAATATCAGTATTTTACATGGAGCGACTGCCTGTCTCACCTCCACAACCCAGTTACTGGGTGATACGATACCCCTAGGTAAGACTGGTTGTCAGACTGTCGGGCTTCTGACGACCCGTAACGACTGTCAAAGATCCACGAATGACAGCCGGGACCAACCGCTTAACGTGCTTTCCGAGGCACGGAGGGGTCTCAGTATATAAAGATCAACCCATCTACAGACCAACCGCGGCAAGCGTAACTTAACCTGATCGATCAACCTGTGCGGCTGTTATTATTTTTATTTTAGTAAATACTTTATACATATTACACGCTGCCTCAATCTTTAAACACCACCAATGCAACGCTCAGCTTCTCGGCTCTCAAAACTTCTATAATTTTATCATTTTAAAATGATGGTGATGTACGATAAATTATTTATTACCCGGCTGTATAAAGTGCAGTTTTAGCCGTTTAAGGACCGTTTCCTTATCATGGCGATTTTATTATTTTATGCATGACTTTGATGTCCAACGGTATTAAAGTTACCGTTTGAGGATAATAAACAGTATTTATGGCACATGGCTATTAGTGAACATGTACCACTCTCGATAATCGTATAGCTACTGGTGGAACACCGTATGAGAGTAGAATGATTATCTCAGACTTCCTATGATATCTGTAAGCGCCCCGGTTTGACAACCTCAGAAGAAATTAGTCTTACTTTCATAACAATTCCCTTACTTGGCGGAAAAAGAAGCAGGTCGTCCTGCCAATCCGGAAGGGTTACCTACGTACAGATTTTGCTTTTATTTATTACATCTACCTGCGAATTTGTTCGCGTGAAATTTCTTGTTTTGACATTCGATAATTAAATACTCTATCTTCCCATTATAACAGAAAGAATTTTCGGAAACGGATCGGCGGTTCCCAAGATTACCTCCTACATACAAACGCACAAAATGTAAGTACTTACATCTTTATAGTCTGTATTATAAGTGTAAATCTCGTATTCATTATCTCGATAATCAGATAGATTGCCGATAACACCAAGTTAGATAAAGAAACACGTATCCTTATTCGCCTTTTCCGACATCTGAACTGGTTTTATTCAACATCCATGAGATGCCCCAAGGTTCCCTATAAATTAATTAAGTTTTTGATCTACATCAACACCAGCGGGCTAATTGCGTAAAACACTATCAGTAGCAATGGGTTTCATTTTGACACTTCAACAACATTCATTGCGTTATTTACGTTGTTGAGCAGACACATTTTTCGAACATGTGGAGCCATTGCTCCCAAATTGCCATTGTAATACACTACCAGTCTCTATCTGAATCATTTTTAAGGATATTGCCTGTGTCCCCACTGCTGGGACACAGGCCTCCTCTCTGTAGGAGGGGGTGGGCCGTAATCTACCACGCGGGCCCAGCGCGGGATGGTAGATTGTCACGTCTTCGAATTTTTGGTTCTAGGACATGCCAGTTTCCTCACGATGTTTTCCTTCACCGTTTTAAGAGCAGTGGTGATGATATAATTTACACAAAGTAAAGGGCCTGACTGGGTTCGAAGCCACGACTTGTAAGTCGCAGCCGTGACCACTGGGCCGTCACTGCTCTTAATGGACGTCTACCGGTATTTATGGCAAGCTAATCACACTTTAACTTCCTTGTAACTAATTATACACCTTAAAATGTTAGGATGATAACTGCAGGCTTATCACACTTAACAAAAGCACACATTTAGGCCACGCATTAGATGATACTTTACTTGGTGCACTCGTTAATTGAGGTGTGCACTATGCAGCACAGTATTATAGGCTTCCTTATCGGTTTCGATAACGGCGACACTTAGAAAGAAAGAAAATACATTTAGCACAGACTAAAAGACACACAATACTCCAGATACATACATCAGATAAAAACATATGAAAGATCAAATAAAAAGTGTAAAGTCTGATCTTCCCAAATTACATGTGCCCAGGACTTTGTTATATCTTGATTTAAAAGAGCGTCCTTGGAGTTTTTTTGCCCGTTCTTCGCCATAGAGATCTATGTTTTGGAATGGGCAATTAGCTTCAACTTTCTTACTGAACGACTCTATGACATTTCAAAAGTGCGTGTAAATGTTTTAATTGAAATAAATGCTTTGAGCCGCACGCGTCTACGGCAGAGGCAACTGCGACCGTCGACGCTCGTCAGCGGCGACGCGTGTCGACGGCTCCAGTTACCTCTGACGTTGCTGCTGTGCCGCTCGTGTGTATGCACACAGTCGCCTTTTACGACTCCCATTGGAAGAGATCTTATACACAATAATTGTTTTTTTTTTTTTAATTGCTAGAGAGAAGTTACTACTACAGAATTTGAAAGATCATCATCAAAGTTGAAGTTCGGATCTTTTAATCAACCGATGTCTAAGTATATTACATAGGACTTCAATTAATCAATCAACTCAGCCTATCGCAGTCCACTGCTGGACATAGGCCTCTCCCAGACTGCGCCACAACACCCTGTCCTCCGCCTTCCGCATCCATACCCCAGCTACCTTCTTTAGGTCGTCCGTCCATCTAGCTGGGGGGCGTCCCACACTACGCTTGCCGATACACGGTCTCCACTCCAGGACTCGTCTGCTCCACCGGCCAGAGGCCCTTGGACAGACATGGCCAGCCCACTGCCACTTCAGTTTGCTTACTCTGCAAACTATGTCGGTAACTCCGGTTCTTTTCCGGATAATTTCATTCCTGATTTTCTATGTCTAACCCTTCGGGGATTACAAGCGTGATGTTATGTTATGACCACATTATTTAACGGTTGATCAAATGTTAGTAAACACGAGTCTTAATGGAATAAAGCAGGAAAAGTTACGCGGAAAAAGCATGTTTCCTTTCATGTTCATTTGGTTAAAAATCTACATTGAATGAGAAACGTCGTTTACGACTACATTAAAGTCATTTGGAATGAAATGTAAACAAGCGGTAGTGTGTGCCTACAGTTGCAGGAGTTAAGTATCTTTTCTGTATGTCATCTGTGACATCACATCATTACTTGAATTTATAGTAAGTACTTAAACCGGGAAGATTTATGTGTTTTTAAGGACGCTGACTTATGGCTAAAATAAAGACAGGTTAAGAAATGTTAGTAAATTAATCCGTCTTATGTAAAAAGAGAGCTTTTTATAGGTATTTAGTATGGGTATTTTATGTATTACTTTGTAAAAGGACCTAGGGACACTAATATGGTCCTGTATTTCATTAGCCAATGGTATCCGAATGAAGACCTTTGTCTATAATTATAAAGAAATTGGTGACGCTGCTCGCATTGCCGACAGCGCATCGAGTTCAGACGTTGTCGTTAATTAAGATGTCCAACATTACGCTTAGTAACTCTAGCATTGTTATAGCCATAGAAGAAAACAACAGCATCTAATCATTCCTTTTTTTATTGCGCTTTTTTTATCACGCAGCAACATCGGAGGTGTATACAGATAATTTAAACAGCCGTAGGCTGGTCAGGAAGCTCAAACGTTTTTGCAAAATTTTATAATAGATCTCTTACTTAGAATAACTGTAATACCTTTGCCAATTCAATTCTAGACTATAATGACATTATAGATGCTAATCCCCAAAATGAAACAATTTTAATTATTAATTTTATTTTGGTTTCCTAAGAATATAACAATCTTAGATGGCGATTTTCGTAAAGCTCTAAACATCTACTTGGTGAATATGAAAATCTCGAGGATGCAGCGGCGAAGTATAATTGAAGGTTAAACAAACTTACCTTAAGTGAAGTTTGACCGTAATTATACGAGTCGCTGCATCCGAAGAGATTTTCGGTCCCCCCCTCCCGTAAGTTTCTGCTTATAAAACTTACCCATTGAACTATGTGTTCTTTTTAACTTTACGAAAATCGTGCTCTGAAAGGAATGACGACTTTGACACCAGAGGCGCCGTGCGCGCGCACTCCATAGGGGTCTTTCGGATTTAAATTTTCTTTTTCTGCTCTAAAAAGTGTTCGTTGCCCGGTACATTTAGGAGTGGACTAAATGTAAGTGATTATGACCTAGTTAAATAAAAAAAGAATAAAAAAAAAAAAGAATAGTGTCCCGTTATGAATACTCACTCTGCGATGTATTTTATATCTACAGTGCGTCCGACGAGTGTTTTGCGAATTTGATCTTTATTAGGTACTAGAATTATCGCACTGACAGGTGTCAGTAACGCACTCTCTCAATGGACTGTAATAAAATACTTCCGGCTCACATCAGTAAAACAGGATTCCCGGAAAAAAGTAAAAGCTACATTACTGATAAGATTTGACATGCTCTACATGCAGACAAAATTAGATATTTTCTAAATACATTATAATGCACTCTACCTAAAAATTATAGGTTCAGTAACTTTCAATTTAATTATAAAACCTAGTTCACAATCCAAACATCCATTTTCAATTTATAAAGCCTAGTTCTCACGTCTTTATTACAAACGTCGGACTAACGGGTCAACGTGTTGTGGGAACCGCTTTTTGTCCAACTGTCAGACCACGGCCTTAACTGGCTTAGAATTCGGATTATCGGACATGGTACGCCGATAATTGCCGATTAATGCGATATAAATATCCGTGTGGTATCTAATGGTGCTATAAAAGAGTTATAGTGGGGCGAGAGTTATGGGTTTAGAAACTGGCTTGGTACTCACGACTTGGTTATGATTAGTTTTAAAGCGCTGATTAGTGGTATGTGTTTGGTTCCATTGATTAATATTCAAAAACGACTCTAAATCGCACTGCAGTATCAGTAATCTGCACCCTGATTGCGTAACACACTATTATTACTCTCAATTTGAATCATTTTGAAGCATATTGCTAATCCATTGCTCCATATGTTCGAAAAATGTGTCTGCTCAACAACGTAAATAACGCGATGAATGTTGTTGAACTGTCAAAATGAAACATATTGCTACTGATAGTGTGTTACGCAACTACCCTGCGGAAGTGAATGACTGGGTAGCTTCAGTTGTCTAGCGTATCTCCGCGAAGTCATCTGCGTGAAATTTCTTGTTCCCCCGACCCACCCTGGCGAATCGAATCGCCCGCCCGATCTAATACTTCTTAGGTACTGATTTTTATTATTTTTGTCCTCTAGCCTTCTTCAAGAATTGTGGTGTCAAATGCAAAAAGATTTTTTGTTTGTCTGTCTGTCTGTTCGTTCCGGCTAATCTCCGATATGGCTGGACCGATTTTGACGGGTCTTTCACCAGCAGATAGCTGATGTTATAAGGAGTAACTTAGGCGCTTTTTTATTTTAGAAAAAAAAAGGGTAAGGTTTCCGCGCAAAATAATTAAAACCCATGAAATCCAATTTGTTTTCTAACAGGCACGCCAACAAAGTCGCGAGCACAGCTAATTAGGACATTAAAAAAAAAAGATCTTTATGCGTCATTGACTTCTCAGATGCTTTTTCTCTTTATTTTATAGCTTACCTAATACGAAAAGGATCAAATAAAACAAAGCTGTAACTCTACGCTTAACTGACCGATTTGGGTGCAGCCAGCTTTAACTTTGCGTGCCACGTGGGCAATGTACAGCCTTGTCATTTGATATTAAACCAAATCGATCATCATCAATGACTTGCAAGGTTTCTTGTAAAGGGCTCTAGTATGATGCTGCCCGTTGATTAAAAAGTACTTAAACATAAACAAATGTGTATTGTTTACATTACAAAAAGGTCAGCCGGTCGATTCTGTAAAAATCTCACCGTGAAATCATAAGTGAAGTGAGCACTTAATAGTGTTAGTCCCTAGCGAAAGACAGCTCACTCCACGCTCACTTCACCCAAGCTTTCACGGTGAGATGGTTACAGAATCGCACGGCAGGATATAAAAATACGGGATTTTTATTTGTCATATCAACTTTTACTGCTACAAGGATCTTTAGGTGCTCGAATAACGTTGACAGGGGGTGCTGTTGGTGAACATTTATGCAATTGTTATGTGAAATTTAACACTTTGCGGGCGTTACTAATATACTAATTCCATCTAAGTTCTGAGACAGTACTAATTTCAATACATTGCCTATGGACGTAGCGTCAGTACACATCATCAGAAAACATATATGTATAACGATTTTTTAATCATAGTATTGTGCCAGTACGGAAGTCATAATTGTACCTGTGGTGACAGTACGAATTGCTGCGCCTTATGAAAGTATGCAAAATCGATCGTCGTCGAATGTACTGATTTTATTTAAGTAAAAACTTAGACGTCGCGCGACGTACTGTCGTATCATTTTTGAGACATTAACGCCTATAGGCGGTACCGCCCGTCAACGTTTAATTAAAAAAAAAAATGGCGACGTTAGTTCCGATTTTGACCACGCGCCAAAAGAACCTTCTAGCGCTATAAAGTTATTTTTGTTTATTCATTTGCGGCTGTAAATACGCAGTGTTGTTCCTATTCTTTTATCCTGGCCAACTTTCTCACTCATGTGTCCTAGTTTATTTTGTCAAAATGAACTCTTCCACATTTTACCCGTCTGCCTTCAAAGCGAGAGTGAAAAGGCATCTGTTGGGCACGCTCGTTCCATCTCAGGCCTCATCTATCGCTTTCCATCAGGCGTGATAAGAGGTCAAGAGTGGACAATAAAAAAATAACTCGTTCATAGTTTGCACCTACCTGAAAAGAAAACACGCGCATATCAAATAAGTTACCTACCGAGGGAACTGACGCAAACATAAAACCCAACATAAGACCTACCTTCTTTGGATACTGGATGTTTTTTTACAGTCTACACATTTTTACAGCGTGTTCTAACACATGAATATGAACAACTTTCACTATGGAACCAACTCTGAAATCACGAAAAAAAATCAACTGTTTAATACAAAAGTTCAATACCTACTTGACGAAAATATACGAAACAGCTATATTTTTTTTTTCGTACTCTCAGAGCAGAAGAACTGTCCCATAGTGACAGTTGTTCATATTCATGTGTAGAACACCCTGTAAAAATCATGCAGTATAGTAAAAAAGAAGGTGAGGTTAATAAACTACGCACAATTTTTCAAACAATACTATTTCATCATCAATCAAGCTGAATCAAATTACTCGAAGTCATCGAAGTGCTTTAGTAAACACGCACTGTGAGAACTCGAGTGCAGTCTCGACCAGCGGCTCTCAACCTGGGCAGTCTAATTAATATTTTTAAGGTCGTTCGCAGTCTTAAACTGTCAAAAATACTTCTAATTTCCCTACATTTTTGACAAGTTTTTGACATTGACTGTCGCTGAGATGAGATCGAGAATTGATTTTGGTTTTCTGTTACCTGTATGCCTATTTATGTGACACTTGGCACTTTTGTATGTGTTCTGTTTTGTATGTTCTTTCCCCACTTTTTTTTTAAGTAGCATCGATATCATACTATGGATTTCGATCAATCATCGTTGATAGAAGACAATGAATGGCCTTATTGCATGTTTAGAAAAAGTGTACATACGAGTACATATACACGAGCGACAGGCGTCGACGACACAGGCATCTGCAACCGTTGTCGCTCGTGTGTATGCACACAAAGCTGTTACTGCGGCTTCTAATGATTTAAAATAGCAGTGATAATATAGATAACGATAATAAGATAACGTTATAGCTTGTAACATGTCATTGCTTAGCGTTTCAAGTTTTTAAAAACTATCTTGTACCCATCTAAAAATGTGTTAAATCAGCTATATTTTTTTTTTCACAAACTTTTCTATCGATAGATAACTATTGTATATATGACAGTAGTAGATGATACCAATCTCATTCAAAAAAAAGGTAACCACCCGCGCTTTGGTGACAAAAAAAAATGAAATCGTAGAAAAAGTTTCAGAATCACTGTCCTGAACGCGTTACAGTTTCGTGTGAACACACACCATTCATTCATTTGTGGGTTTATTTATATACACGTGTATGTGTAATGAGAGAGCTTTGTTTTCGAACTCATCGCTGGGAAAGAATGTCAACATCATTGTAGACTCAACCAGAGTCCTCGTGATCTACATGTATTGCAATAAGTACTCTGAAGACCACCGGGGCTTGTTTACAAGGAGCTTAGTTTACAAGTAGGTAAGTACGAAAGTGTAGTTGACGCAAAATTATGGTGTGCTGAATGTTAACTTAGGGTTTGTGACGCCTGAGAAAAAGGAGGTTTATTCTGTTAAAACTGGCTATTTAGCTGGGTGACTTCTGTAGACTAAGTCGTGAAAACAGTAACCTAATTGCATAACGGTTTCAGTCATAAAATGGGAGTTTTGAAAGATATTCCTAATCCATTGCTTCATAGCATAGGTTTGAAAAATTCGTCTACTTACAAGGGAAATAACGCAATGAACGTAGCTATCAAAATGAAAGACTGAGAGCGATTGTTATTTTATGTGCGTTACGCAACAATCCCACAAGACATCGTGAATGATACTGACGTATGATTAGGTGCATAATCCGCAAGAACGATAATTTAAATTAAAAAAAAACCCTGTACCTATGCTTTTTTTGTGTCTTTACCAACAAACTGCAGTAGGACGGTAAATTCCTCATTATCATCACGACACGATTGTCTCACACAACTACCATATTTGTTCAACTCCGAACACACGTCACAAGCTATTTGTCTTGACGCCAAACGAGTATATTTACGCTATTTCTATTTTTTCTAGTCACTAGCTGGGTGGTCAGTAGTGACGTGACATGCGATACCTGACACTGTTGACACAACGGTGACATTGCCTTGACACCAGTCACGAGGTATGATCGCCCACACAAGTGCATTTAGGTATACGTCAAAGTAGATTTATCGGTGGTGTGACACTTTTGTTTTTTTTTTCGTTTTATAAATAATAATCGGAACAGATGGATATTGAAAAATGAATTATAAACTATTCAAATAATATCGTAAACTGTTTAAATACAGCGTTAAACATTCATTGATTTCCATAATAATTTTAAGATACTGTAACCTATTTTTGAATTAATTTATTCTACAGCCTACAAAATATTTAAAATCATAAATCGCTATCGCAAAATAATAATTAAAATGATTTTATGACTCGGCTTAATAACTTGTTGCGTAAGACTAATTATCTTTACCCAGATAAGTAAATATTAATAAAATAAAATGTTATAATTTATATGGCTTTGATAATATTAATTGACTGGCATAATATGCACGCTTTGTTCTTACGACAGATTATTGATCAACGGTCAGGTAAACATTACGATAATATTAATTTCATAATATAATTTTATTATTTTTCGTCTGCAACTGTACAATTAGATAGTCTCATCATCTGATGGACGCAAATTAAAATGAAAAAATCACATTACAATCACATTTAATCATTTCATCGTTTTTTTTTTTTTCATTAGAATTACGTTTATGTGCTTGAAGTATTAAATAAATAAATAAATACAAAAAATACGAAACTAAAAAGAAATGCGAAAGTAAAAGAACGTCATCACAGAGGGGTAAATGTGTAACACAGTAGGTAATAATGCCAATGCTATTGCGTTTTTAACGTTGTCGAGCAGACGAATTTTTCAAACATAATTTCCTTCGGATTGTGATTGTGTTATTGTCAACCCACATTATTTTCAGATGGACTTTAACTTTCAAGTTCCGCAGTTTCTTCGATACTTTGTTAAACCCTTTAACAGGAATCCAACGATATCTAAGAATCGAACGTTCAACACAATAAATTAATTAAGTCTAACTCCGTTCCAATTTATAAATTCCTTTTGATTCAACTTAAATTAACGGTTCAACCTCGTTCTGTAAAATTAATGTTGGTATATACATACCAACATAACATAAATAAGACAAGAAAATTCTAAGTTACTTATCTGGTAAGACCGGTGTTAAATGACAATTTTTAATGCATTTTCGTTCAAGGATTTTCTTTAAAATCCCTTTGAGATGTTTTTAAAGAATTAACCATGTACCTAACTTTGTTTACCACATAGTTTTATTGACCTAGTTCTTCTCAAGATGGATGTAGTTGTAGTATAGTCATACTATTTCCCGTTACGGTGTGGGCAGATCTAAATGGCGACACGTTTCGTCTTTGTGTTGTCCCAAAAGCCGCAATGTTATTGAATTAATTTGTAAGTTTGTATCTTATATTTTATGGAAAAAAATCTTCCATTAAAAATAAAAAAGATGCACTACGTTTTTACTTTCGAATTGAGTGTAACAGACTCTGAGTGCTATGTAAATATAATCGTATTTTGTACTTAATAATTATTTTTATCCGCCTACCTATAGAATACAAAGAATCGTGAATAACTACACTACAACATGTATTTAATTAATAAAACAAAAGCACCTTTGTCAGTGACTATACAACGAAACTACTCACGCATAAAGCTTTGCGTACACAATGTTATCGGCCACTTTATCGAACACGTAACATCCGATACCCGATCTACAATAATGTCACTTTTTTTTCTCTTGAACTTACAATGTCAATGTTAACGATATCTACTTGCTTGAGAAAAAATACTTTGGAGGATTGGTATCATCATGCGTGCACGCTTTTACACGCTTTTTGTTAGGGCTGGGATATATTCTGTAATTAATTATTTATTCGTGTTTCGCTAAGAGAAATGGAAATATACTAATTCCTTTATTAAATACTAGCTTCTGCCCGCGTACTTCGTCCGCGTGAATTTTCAAATTCAACTGGTGGTTCCAGAGATTAGCGCGTTCAAACAAGCAAACAAAAAAATAAAGAAACTCTTCAGCTTTACTATTAGTCCAAAATGAGCTAGAATCTTTTTTCAGCTAGAATTGACGGGGTTCACGATTCAATCAATCTGGAAGCCAATTCTCGTAATTAAAAATGTTCCAAATCTTCGCATCTCAGTGACAATGTCAAAAACTTGTCAAAAATGTAGGGAAATTCGAGGTATTTTTGACAGATTGAGACTGAGATCAGAATGTCGACGTTCTTAAAATTACGAGAGTTGCCGCTCAGATCATTACTTGTTACATTAAGTTTCACTCTCAATTAACTACAGTCCAATACATTTACACTGAAAGTAACACCTGGCGGGAAACGACAGACTAGGTAATCAAACTGGATAGGGCTAACAGTTACGTGACAGAACAAGAAGCAATATAGATAAATCTGAATAGTCAGCGAACAGTGCTCGCTGACTATTCTATACATATATATAAATATATAATACACCAGCCGGTCGATTCTGGAAAAATCTTACCGTGATAACTAAGGTGAAGTGAGCTTACTGAGCTATGAGTCACGCTGATGCTAGGGATTGACACTATTGACGACTCACTCCACGCTCACTTCAGCCAAGTTTTCACGGTGAGATGGTTACAGAATCGCACGACTGGGCTAGTTATAAAAACAAACATACCTACCAAAACATTACCCTCCTCTTGGGCTCCGCCGCAGTCGGATAGAAACCCGTCATTATACTATGTCAGTAAAAGTATCCTAAAACTTCAAAACTTTAAACAATATCCTCTGGGACACAGGCCGCCCCTCTGTTAGAGGGAGTGGGCCGTAATCCACCACGCGGTCCCAGTGCGGGTTGGTAGACGTGTTCGAATTATGGTTCTAGGACACGCCGGTTTCCTCACGAAGTTTTCCTTCACCGTTTCGAGAGCAGTGGTGATAAAATAATTTACACAAAGTAATGCAGTCTGAGTCGAGTAACAGTCCGTCGACACTGACGGTCGGGCTGGTCCACAAATTCAAGGTCGCTCAGCGCGCTATGGAGCGAGCTATGCTCGGAGTTTCTTTGAAGGATACAATCAGGAATGAAATAATACAATCCGGAAAAGAACCGGAGTAACCGACATAGCTTGCAGAGGAAGCAAACTGAAGTGGCAGTGGGCTGGCCATGTCTGTCGAAGGGCCGATGGCCGGTGGAGCAGACGAGTCCTGGAGTGGAGACCGCGTATCGGCAAGCGTAGTGTGGAACGCCCCCCAGCCAGATGGACGGACGACCTAAAGAAGGTGGCTGGGGTAGACTGGATGCGGAAGGTGGAGGACAGGGTGTTGTGGCGCAGTCTGGGAGAGGCCTATGTCCAGCAGTGGACTGCGATAGGCTGAGTTGATAGAAAGCAGTCTCGCTTCCAACCTACGATCTAAAACTAGCAAGTCGCGGCCGCAACTATTGGGCCGCCACTGCGCCCCAACAATACCCCTTTTATAAAAGATACTCTTACCAACAAAGCCGTAGGTACCATGCATGACGCATGTGTTGAGTATCCGTTTCCTCTGAATACCATACTAACCCATATCTGAACTAAACCGGAGTAGGCTACATCCACGTAAACTTTACGACACGATAGTGCAGGAGTCCGATTTTATAGCCGGGTGCCCGACTTTATGGCCGGGTTGCGACAGTCGCTCAGTGCAGTTCTGGCCTTATTTATTAACCCTATTATACCGGGTGAGGGTTTTAATGCAAGTGACGGTTATGGTCGTGTTGCAATAGGGCAGGTGTAAAGGGGTTATTGGGACCAGCCGGTCGATTCTGTAAAAATCTCATCGTGAAATCATAAGTGAAGTGAGCACTTAATAGTGTCAATACCTACCATTACGGGATGACAGAGTTCACTTCCCGCTCACTTCACCTAAGTTCTTGCGGTGAGATTTTTACAGAATAGCACTGCTGGTGATCGGATGGCGACTAACTGAAGATGTCTCCAATGAATGGTCTTTTGTACTGTGTAGGAATTGTTGACAAAGAAATGGGGCTATTTGGACTCGTGGTGCGATCTTCAATTTAGGTATTCGGGTAGGAATGATGATTGTTGACAATAGAATTGGTTCAGTGGCTGTGGTTGATAACACCGCCTTGACGCAAGTTCGAAACGAGCACGAAACGTAACATCAATCCCATATTCCCCAAAAGGTTAGACAGAGGTGTACCTATACCTGGTCATAGTAAACCTACATTTCGCCAGATATGTTTAAGTCCCATGTAATAGAGGAGGGCGAACCTATTGCCAGCAACCTGGAATTCCTGATAAAAAAAACAATAACCCTGCGTGACCTGGGAATCGAACCCAGGACCTCATGCTCAGCAGTAACGTTTGCGACCACTAGACCAACGAGGCAGTCTATTTTATTGTTCCTTACAAAATAAAGAAAACACTGCATTCTGAAGGTGCAAATTTATGAGAATCTACCTTCAGAGTGTGGTGTTTTTCCGCCTTTTCTATGAGGCAAAACTTACTACTTACGGGATATATATATATGTATATACTAGCATCCGCTCGCAACTTCGTTTGCGTAGAATTTGGAATTCCCGCCGTTTAAATCCTATTACCCGTTTTCCCGTAGGAATGAAGCATATTCTCGCGGTAAAAAGTAGCCTATGTTCATCAGGGATAATGTCGGCTTCTAATGGTAAAACAATTTTTCAAATCGGACCAGTAGTTTCGGAGCCTATTCAATACAAACAAACAATCAAATCTTTCCTCTTTATAATATTAGTGTAGATATGTATAGGTATACTTAATACTCAATCATTTATTGAATTCCACAATGTGTACTTAGGTAGGTTTTGAGTATGAATTTCGATGGCTATAAAAAGTAGGAGAAAACCAAAGAAACGATGGAAGAACTGTGTGAATGATGATATGGCTAGAAAGGGGGGACTAGACGAGGACTAGTAGAGAAGAAGGAATATTGCGCCGACCCCAAATAAATTGGGAAAAGTGCAGGGGAATGATGAATGTATACTTAGGTAACCACTTATTTAATGAGATCATAATGGAGGGTCAATTATAAATGATGTCGGGCACAGAAAAACTTAACTCCTTGGGTTAACATTTTCTTCTGTGACCTCTGAGTTTGTTTCGGCCTTTCTTCTCAGAGTAGTCAGATAGGAAACGCCGACCTCATCTAGTTTTAAAAAAATGTGATTGACATGTAAAAGTGTTTGTACAAACCTACTTACAGAAAATAAATCATTTATCATTTATCTTCATATTCATCATCATCTGCCTAGCCTTTTCTCAACTATGCTGGGGTCGGCTTCCAGTCTAACCGGATGCAGCTGAATACCAGTATTTTACATGGACTGCCTATCTGACCTCCACAGCCCAGTTACTGGGTAATACGATACCCTTTGGTAAGACTGGTTGTCAGACTTTCGGGCTTCGACTACCCGTAACGACTGTCAAAGATCCACGAATGACAGCCGGGACCAACGGCTTAACGTGCTTTCCGAGGCACGGAGGGGTCTCGGTATGTGAAGATGGTCACCCATCCACAGACCAACCGCGGCAAGCATAGCTTAACCTGATCGATCGACCTGTGCGGCTGTTATTATTTAGTCACGGGCCCCACTAACATTTTCTTCATGTTATCTTTACCATTACTTTCATTATAATTTGTGTGACTCCAACCATGATTTCCGACACTAAAATCGACTTCAATGAAATTATAATGCGAATACCATTAGGTTTCGCCACTCATCAGGTGACAGTTGCTAGGCGCCCTACCGGAAACTGTCCATAATCATGAATGAATGTGCGCCTACGCTTGCTAATCGTATGCTGGCCTAAACCGTCGTCCATTGAGCAAAAGGGACGGGTAGGACTTCATATAGGCAGGGAAAATTATAGCAGATACCTATGAAAGAAAAGTTGTGGGTGTCATAATAATGCACAATGCATAAAATACATAATCAGTACATCATGCACAATGCATAAAATACATAATCAGTACATCATGCACAATGCATAAAATAGTCGGCCTACAATGTTCCCACAGCTGGGACACACAGGCCTCCTCTTGGTGAGAGGCAGTGTGCTGTAATCCACCACGCGGGCCCAGTTTGGATTGGTAGATGTCACATGTCTTTGAATTTTTGGTTCTAGGACATGCCGGTTTCGATGTTTTCTTTCACCGATGTGAGAGCAGTGGTCATGTAATAATTTACAGAAACGCCTTTCTGGGTGCGAACTGCGAACCTACGATCTATAACTTGTAAGTCGCGGTTGTTACCACTGGGCCACCACTGCTTTCGATGACATCATAATTGTGCATGACACAATAATTATGTTTAAAAGGCGTTCCATAATAAATAAATATCTATTGTAATTTTCCAACAATCTATTCTCCGAAAATACGCAATCGCCCGACTGGTTGATTTTGTGTTTTCGTAAATGAAATGTCACTTCTGTTTTCGCGCCATCATGGGTCAGTTATCAATGTCATTCTCAAACCTACATTGATACAGATGCATGGAATTAGTATTTACTATATTACAGTAGTGAGCTCGATAGTGAGCTGTGACTGAAAGTGAACAAACGGCTAGGCTGAATACACGAAGTAATTTTAAATCAAAACATTAATTAATCACATTATCGCCTTGAGTCGTCTTGCCACTCGTTATCCTTATAAAGGTATTTAACGATGTGCATAAAATATCTTTTAATCTTACATTAACTGTTAATGAGAAAATTACAAGAGCCACCATATAAGTAGTTTTACATAATTTGTTTATGCAGATTATTCTAAGTGTTTATTTATTAGATCCCATACTGATGCAAATTTTAATTAACTAATTGTGTCCGCGATTTCGTTCGCGTGTATGTCAGAAAACAATATTTTAATTACATCTTAAGTTCAATGAAAGTCCCGCCAAAATCGGTAAAGTCGTTTCGGAGATTAACCGGAACAAACAGACGGACAAAAAATAAAAAAAAAATGTACTTTTTTGATATGACTAGGTACCGTATATACTTTCATATGCATATAGTAAAAACAGACACTGCAATTTCATTTTTTGTACGTATGTGCGAACAGCTTTATATTGGCGTGTGTGTGGTCACAATCTTATGAAAAACATTTTGATATTGGTAACTATATTTTTTCATACTTTTCGTCTTGACGTCAGCACTGGTGCATTTGGTATCTTCAGAGTGAGAATAACGTCTTTCTATTTCTTTTTAAGAATATTTTATCGCAGTCTGAACGTTTCCTATCGTTGTCGCGGTATCCGGCCTGCTATTATAGTGTGGAACGAGCCTTTGTTGATGCAGTTATGTACTGCAGTACACTTATAAGGATTCCCCTATTAGTAGAAGGACCTTACTCTATAATAAGCCGTCAAATAATCTTATTTGACGGCTTTTTTGGCGCCGTGGTTAAGCCATTGACAATACAAGAGAAATTCCTAGTGTGGGCCAACGGTTTATTACAAAAAAAAAAAAAAATCTCATCTGCTCAATATAATGGAATGAGCCTGTAAGTACTGTTCCCACTGCTGGGAACACAGGCCTTCTCTTTCTGTAAGAGGGAGTATGCCATAATGCACCACGCGGGGCCACTACGGGTTGGTAGATGTGTCGTTAGAATTTTCGGTTCTAGGATTGCTAAATGATAAATGATTTTCTGTAAGTACTATAATACTACTATAATAAGTAAGTACTATAATAACTGCAATAAAATGAATCGGTAAAAATTATGGAGAAATTGTGATCTTCAGGCCGCTGAACCGATCATTTATAGGACCATCTTTAGCATCAAGGATATCCTAAAGTTCCATCTTATTATTAAGCTAGTGATGGGCCCCTGCCTCGCACGGCTTTTACGACTTGTCAAAACATGTACATTTCTATATTATACGAGTATCTAAGTTTATTATTAAACATAAACCTTCCGGAATCATAGGCTTACTCTTGAAATTAATCCCAATCTCGATCGTATTCCAATCCGATCCAGTTTCAATTCCAATCTTCAGAAAATTGGCACTCTTGAACAAAATCGAGATTAAGATTGGAATCGACTGCACGTTCGACCAAACAGATGCACATGGGGTGGCCATACACATCAAAATGTTAATTACCAAATGTATAAATATTGAATAACTCGTTAAATCTATTAATAAATCTGTTCTGATATTTATTTTAATATAAATAATCATTTAAGTGTTCTTTACTTGCATTTATATGTATTTTAATACTAAATATTTAGGCAGTAATGGCTGATTGTGCGTGTCATTGCCTACGTTTGATGAAAATAAAAAATAAAACTTCTCGCGCATTTGTCATCCGTCAATAATCCGTCATCCACATAAAATAACAAAATCATAAAATAGTTTCCTATTTTAATAAAAAGTGTGAATTATTAGTAATAATTCACAGTAATAATTACTGTTGTATATTGCTGTGTGTTACTGTATTGTATTGTTGCGATAAACAAAAGTTTCAAAGCGATGTTATCGAAATGTTTTCAAGTGTTTAGTTCGGAATGTATTAAAGTATGTTTATATGCACAAGTTCATGTTAGTATTACTTTAAGACAAGTATTCAACCGAGGAAGACGAAAATATCAAGGTAAGGCCACAATTCTATTAAATATATTGTGATTCCTTTAAATTTTAATATTAAACACTTTTGCTCAATACAAACATTATTGTTCTTACAGGATGAGTAGGCCAACACACCAACAGTTGGGAGGCTCTGGTAGATTTCCTGGTACAGAATCCAGGAATTGCGAAGGGGTTATTGCGCACTACTCATGCTAAGCAGGAGACAAAGAGAAAGTGGAACGACATAGCAGCATCCTTAAATGCACTAGGCACTGCACAGAAAGGCTGGGGTAAGGTACTGTCTACACACTAATAAACATCTTTTTTTTATTTTTTTGACTGGTAGAGAGCTAACCTAACCTAAGGCATTAAGTCCACCTCTGTACCTTTTTGTGTGCGACGAGATTAAATAAATAAATAAATTATATGATAAATTAGCTGTGAATACCCGCTTCGCTGGGTCATTTTTAATTGTATAGTTATTTGTTAATGTTAGTAATCTATCACTACTTACTTCATATTTTTTTCATATAAAAGACACATTTTCTTTTTTCTTATTAATTTATTCATCTTACTTGTTTTTACATTGATATCTTACAACTAAGTGGACATTAATATCTTAAATCGTCTAACATTAACTGATATACTAAACATTTTTATTAATGATAATCACACATTTTTAGAAATCACATATTTCAACCCCCGTATCTTATAAACCTTATAGGTATCAACTTGCAACCACCATAGTGCACGATGGGAGCCTTGTACCTATTGCGACATACAATCACTATGCATCTGCAATGTGCAGTTTTAGCTGCAAAGTGAAATATAGGGACACGCACCTCTATTTTTATATATATACAGAAGTTACAATAATTAGTACATTTATTTCCTTTTCAGTATTAGCCTGACAAAAAGCATACCCTGAAGAAGACATGTGGCGAGCATGCACAGTCGATGAGGCGTCACGTGGTGGGGCTGCAGATAATTTACCTGTATTAACACCCTACGCCTGATAGCAGTGATGTTGGGCCTTCAATTTAAACCTAACTTATGATGTGAACAAAATAAAAATTGGTTATGTGTGTGGTGGAAATGCCTTTGTGTGAATATGAATGAAAATTACCTAATAAAAAGGCTATAATTGTATTTATTCAAATACTTGTTAATAATTATTAGACTTTAGAATTGTACCATGAAGTTCTATTATAATTTATAATAAAGTTATTAGGTAAGCTCAATAACATTTTGATTATTCTTAACCCTCAAAACAACACATTACATTATTTAATACACAATAGAAATCAATCAACACAATAGAATAATAGTCTTACAAATTATTATACTAAAAGAGAGTAGAAGTCTTGGCTACATAAATATTTACCTATCTATATAAATAATGTGTAGTGAAAAAATATTATTAATTTACAAAATAAATTTCACTGAGTTAGGTTTTTAATTACATAGAATAAGTCTTAGTCAAAAATTGTTCTTACATAAGAAAGTAATAGTATTAATGAAGATGCTGAGCTGTCCACAGTTCTTGTACAAGCTGTGCACGAGCCTCACGACCCCTGCGCAGCTCCACGGAGGCAGATCCTCGATCCACCTCTTACCCACGGTGCCATTGCATTTCCCCCATGGGTGGTACGGCATTCTCAATATCATCCGAACCCAATCGTACTCTGTTACAAATCTTATAGTGTATGTTCTTGGTATGTTGGTACGGCGAGTAGGCTGGGGCATCAAAGGTTCCAAATCCTTATAAATCACTTCGAAAAGCTCCTTATTTATTCCGTAATTTTTCCTAAATTCATCGTCAGTCATTGCAAACGCGTAGTCTGCATAACACGCAATCCGTCTCAAATTCCGCTTTGTCTCATATCTAACTTATGAGCATTGTCCAAAATATCACATATAAGTTCTAAATGTGCCATTATTCACAATAAAAACTCCACAAATTAGCCACAATAACTAACTCGATCCCGAAAAAGGTAACCTTTTTGGAATCGTTCAATTTTGACATGAACACGATTTCAAACTCGATATACCAACGTCAAAATCTCGTCAAGAGTACCGAAAAAGTGCATTCGTTCGAGTAAAGTCGATTTCATTTAGTACCAAAAAACATCACCTAATACGATTCCAATCGAGCGCTAGTGTAGTATTCAAGAGTTCCAAATGACAAGATTTCGATTCCAATTTCCAATTCCGATTGAGATCGAGTGTCGAGAGTAAGCCTACAGTCCTCCAAATGATTGTGGAACCCGCATCATAATACGTTGAATAGTTTAGAAGAACAACGCGGTCACACAGAGACGAAAAACGATTTAAATTTGTAATGTGTATAGATTCGTTCATAATATCCGAATTTTAACATTGTCAATTAATTGCATTTATTAGGGCGCTCCGAATTCAGTGACACAGGTCTTCAACTTTTTTACGCTATATTTCAAAATAATAAATTACTATCAACCCACTGCCAAGCTGTTCCAATGCATGAACACCTGTATTTATAAATTCAGTACTCACAATACACTAACCGATCCCGTTATAATGTTTCCTGGAAAAGAGACGTAAGTGCATTTAGATTTTATGGTTAAAACCGCTTGTTACATTCCCAGTAGGGGTTTCGAATACAGAATTTTTTCAATACAGGTATTAATACCGCATAGAAAATTTTGCCAATACCGGGATACCGGTATTGGAAGCCCTAATTCCCAGTATGAATCGATCTTATTAGCATATGATTTTACCGACTATGGAGATGGAGGATAATGCGTTTGTGTAGGAGTCTTTATTCGTGTTACTTTTACTGGCCTTCAAATAAAACAAGAATGGAATCGAAACGAACAGAACTGTCTGTCTATATCTATACATATTATAAATCAAAGTTGCTTTTCGTGTCTGTCTGTGACCGCGTTGTGCTTCTAAACTACGCAACGGATTTCAATGCGTTTTAACATCATTTAGAGAATAAATTCCGTAAAGTTCGTATGATGCGTATAAAACATTAATATTAAACTTAAATACAGCATGTTTTTTTTACCGTCTCCAAATTTTTACAGGATATTCTACCCATGAATATGAACAACTTTCACGAAACCAACTCTTAGATTAGGAAAAAAAAATCAGCTGTTTCATACATTTTGGTCAAGTAGGTATTGAACTTTTGTACTAAACAGCTGATTTTGATTTCATGATTTCAGGGTTAGTCCCATAGTGAAAGTTGTTCGTAATCATGAGTAGAACACCCTGAAAAAATTTGGAGCCTGTAAAAAAAACATCCAGTATACTAATGAAATGTCGATGTATTGTCAAGTCGTAAAAACCGTGCCAAGCAAGGGTGGGGGGGCGCTACGTCGCTAGTCTATACTAATAATATAAAGAGGTAAAATTTGTTCGTTTGTATGTAAGTTAGGGGGTGTAAGGGGGGTTAGGGGGTATGTAAGTAATCTCCGGAAGTACCAGTCGGATTTGAAAAACTTTTGTATGTATGTATGTTTATTTGTATGTATGTAAGTATATTCTCATTGTATTGGTTTAGTTTTTTAAGTGAATAATTGATAACGATTTTATGTATTCTTTTTGTCTCCTTTACTCTTTCACACGCTGTTTACATCTCTCTATCTAATGTCCTATCGCAGGTATGCTGGAAGAGATTTCTTAAGAAATAAGCATCACCTTTGTACCTATTTTTCTGTTCTGTTTTTTCTTGTCTGTTTATACAACGTGTAACGTTAAATGCGCAAAACCTGAAAATAGTTTGATCAGAATAATGAGCAGAATTAATTGAACCACTTTTTAATATAGGTCACATTTTTCAAAAAAATCTTCATTAAAAACGTTGCCGTGTCTATTTATTAATAGGTCAAGCAAGCCAATGTCAGCGCGGCGCAGCGGCCCGGTGATGACTCCTCCCTCGATAAAGCGTCGTCGCAGACGCAAGAAACGATCAGAATGGCCAGTAAAACTAAAACAGCACATAAAACCTTTACAATTTTTTAATGACTTATTTGCTCTCAGAAATAGGTCGATTGAATTAAAAATCAGTTGGAGTGTCTGAGGTTTTGCGCATTTAACGTTACACGTTGTATATGTGTGTACATAAATGGTAAAATAAATAAATAAACTATTTTTGCATTTTGTATCCCAATTATCAGGGAAGGCTATAAGTTATATAACATCACGTTAGGACCCTAAGGAGCCGAGCAAAAAGAAAAAAGAAAAATCGCTAAGGGAAAACAAAGTACTAGCCGGATATCTACGAGTATAGTACTAGCGCAGGCAGGCGATGCGATGCGAGAGGGTGGGTGGGGGAGCAACAAAGGACGTTGCTCTGCGCCCATACATTGTTCGCCCTGGAAACAAGAGCGTGGGAAAATTATGTGTTGTATTGTCGATCATTAGTAAACTCCTATAAGATCTTATTTTTATAGCGGATTAGCTGCAGAATAGATATTTAAAAAAAAAAGTATCAGATTTTGAGGTTATAATCGGACCATAAGGTAAAGTTTTTCATAGCTCCGAGTGATTTTTAAGAAACTGAAAAACAATACCATAGTACATTTAGCTAGTTTAGTACCTACCTAGATAATTAGGTATTAGTTCTCTAATCTTTTTCGGCGCGACATGACGTTTGGCAAAGATGGCGGCGATTAATGTTATTAGTCGCGTAAAATACTTTATGGTGTTCATTTTGGCATGCAGCTAGTCCGTGTTACAAAAGTATTTGCAACTAATATAATAAAATAGACAATTAATTATCGTATATGTCCGATACTTGTGTTGCACAGGGCGATTCTGAACAATGTCCTTTCACGTAGACGAAGTTGCAGGCAGAAGCTAGTTATTTTATTAGTTTTAGTTAGACATAAAGGCATTTTAGAACGTAAACAAATCATGGTCTCAGCAATAAAATAATCATTATATTCATTCAGGAACACAGATCAGACTGGACTGGTATGTCGAAACCTAGCTCAAGGCATGCTAATATTGTACCACTGTTACTTAAGACGGAAATCAGACAAGAACACTGCATGTTGCAAAACTTACTAAGACGGGAATTATAAATTATATGTCCAAGTTAATATTATTTATTGGGAAGATGGAAATTATGGCTGTATTTGTAATAATCAGCTCCTATAATAAATCTAGTAGCTCGTGATTTGTAAGACCTACCGGTTTCTCGAAGATTGTACAAGACTTTGATTTAAATTTGATGTGGAATAAAATAAATAAGCTTATCTGACATTTATTCGGGTAAGCTTATTTATTTTATTTTATTTTACCATTTATTTACACACATATATAAACAGACAAGAAAAAAACAGAACATAAAAATAGGCACAAAGCTGATGCTTATTTCATAAGAAATCTCTTCCAGCATACCTGCGATAGGACAGTAGATAGAGAGATGTAGACAGCACGTGAAAGAGTAAAGGAGGCAAAAAAATATGCGTAAAATCGTACACAATTATTCACCCAATATAACTAAACAAATACTGTGAGAATATACTTACCTACATACAAATAAACATACATACATACTTCTAAAATAAATATCACTGGAATGTTAATTAACATAACGTAATCATTATAATAATTAATAAACATAACGTAATCAAAATAATAAATACATACACAACTATGATGAAGTAGAAATGTGAAATGCTTATGTTATTAGCTAAACGAAATAACAACGGCTATTCAAGCGACATGGGATTTGATGGCCTTTATGGCCTTTAAAAAACATAATCTATCGAAATTACTTAGCTCTCTCACCTAGTGTTGAGAAACATCAGCACCAAATCAGAGTATAAAAATCTCACTTCTGGGACACAGGCTGTGAGAGAGAGTGGGCCATCATAATCCACTACGCGGGTCCAACGCTTGTTGTTTGAATGTAGCTTACTCAGTCATTAAAAATCGTTTACTTGGTCTGCTTCTATTTTTAAGGCAATCTTGTTGTTAGTGTTTCCCAAAATTCAGCTACGCAAATACTGCTTGACGCAGCCTTTTATTAAACCTTTAAAATTTTAAATCTTTTGAGTACAATATACAACGTGTAACGTTAAATGCGCAAAACCTCAGACACCCCAACTGATTTTTAATTCAATTGACCTATTTCACAGAGAAAATAAGTCATTAAAAAAATTATAAAGGTTTTATGTGCTGTTTTAGTTTTACTGGCCATTCTGATCGTTTCTTGCGTCTGCGACGACGCTTTAACGAGGGGGGAGTTGTCACCGGGCCGCTGCGCCGCACTGACATTGGCTTGCTTGACACATTAATAAATAGACACGGCAACGTTTTTAATGAATATTTATGGAAAAAAGTGATATTAAAAAGTGGTTCAATTAATTGTGCTCGTTATTCTGATCAAACTATTTTCAGGTTTTGCGCATTTAACGCTACACGTTGTATATTTATTTCCATAATATTGTAACCATGTTCTAGGACTTCACTCCAGGCTAAGTCTTGCGCTTAGCTTCAAGAACATTTACTTTACATAAAAGCAGGTACATCGAACTCCACCTGTCTATTGTTATTTATAAGGTTCTTGTTCATTAAAACATGAAACATTGTTGAAAAGCTTAGCCCGGAGCGGAACAAGCATTGTTGAGTTATTACCAAAGATGTAAGCACAGACAGGCTTAGGGCGATGTGCCCTAACTAGATTCATGATTATAATCATTGTTTTCTACATAAATCCTGATACTAATACAATAATACAGAAGATAACAATACATCTATTGTTCGTATAAATAGATCATAGAAATTACGAAGAGTATTATAAAATGACAACAGAAATAGCTAAAATATTGATTCCTCAATTTTCATGATTGCACCTACTAGGTACTGTTTTTTTTTTATATATATAAAAAACGTTGCCCCACACTAGGAATTACTCCTGTATTGTGGGTGCGTTTACAAACAGTTAAACTCACATACACAACAAACAGTCAGACCCGGAACAACACAACTACTTGTAGGTCATACGAATATATGTTCCGTGCGAGAATCGAACCCGCGACACGCAGCGCAGCAGTCAATCGCTTAATCACTGCGCCAACCGTGCCGTCAATCGTTTGTCTCTGCATCACCCAAAGGTTGACTGGTAGAAAATGCCTATGGCATTAAGTCCGCCTCTGTACATTTATGTGCTTGAAGTCATCATCATCTGCCTAGCCTTTTCCCAACTATGTTGGGGTCGGCTTCCAGTCTAACCGGATGCAGCTGAATACCAGTATTTTACATGAAGCTACTGCCTATCTGACCTCCACAACCCAGTTACAGGGTAATAAGTACGATACCCCTTGGTAAGACTGGTTGTCTGACTTTCGGGCTACTGACGACCCGTAACGACTGTCAAAGATCCGCGAATGACAGCCGGGACCAACGGCTTAACGTGCTTTCCGAGGCACGGAGGGGTCTTGGTATGTGAAGATGGTCACCCATCCACGGACCAACCGCGGCAAGTGTAGCTTAACCTGATTGATCGACCCGTGCGGCTGTTATTACTTAGCCACAAGCCCCTCTATAAAACGTGTAACGGAAAGGGGGTATCAACCCTGAAGGAGGTGAATGTGCTCATGAAACTCAACAACTTTCCCCAAAGAACATAGGTCGAAATATGAAAAAAAAATTTGGCCCTCCCATAGTAAATCAATCAGCTGGTAGTCAGTTTTGTAAGGGAGGGTCAAATTTTTTTTTCATATTTCGACCTATGTTCTTTGGGGAAAGTTGTTGAGTTTCATGAGCACATTCACCTCCTTCAGGGTTGATACCCCCTTTCCGTTACACGTTGTATATGTGCTTGAAGTATTAAATAAATAACTGAACCAAGAAAGTAAATAGCAGCCCGGAGTCTGGATTTGTGCCCAGTTGATGGTTATAGGCTCCCCCAATATAAGTACTAAAGGTACACCTCTGCCTAACCTTTCAGGTATTATAGGCGTGATGTAATGGTATGTTGTGGATTAACAACGATGCAATGATTTTGTAACTAATAATTGATGAAAATCAACATCCTTGATTTGCAGGAAGTGACAGTGGATATCCATAAACAATAGATAATTATAGTCAGCCTATTACCGTTATATTGAGGATGTCTAAAGTCATAAACATATGCGTGCCAATAATTTAAAAAAATACAAGTAAAAATAGAGAGATTGAAAGTAGAGAATGAGTTGAATGCAAGTAGGTACTAAACTAAGAGTGTCAGAGCCGTTGACCACAGTTTATAAAAACATATCATGTTTATTAGTCATTTATTCATTTCTTAACACAGGTACAATAAATAGTTGTTATTAAAACAATACAAGCACGCTATGTTAGACCCGAAGGCGTACAAATATTTATAGAAGTCATTGAGATTAAAATTGATAACATAATTACATTAAAGGAATGCATATAGTATCATTTGATTTTGACAAAAATAAAAACAAAGAAAAATATATAAATGTTAAAAGTAAGTGTAAGTTTACTATGTCAATATTCAAATCATACCTAAACAAAAAATTCGAGGTGAGAATATTACGTGTAAAATCCACCATATTACATTAGGGAGAAATTATTTAGCCTATGTCATCCGGACCATAATTACAAATCTATTGATACCTCATTTATCAAAATCGTTTCAGTAGCTTAGGCATTACGGTGGAAAAAAAGTAAATACAAACATTTAAATTACATAGACTGCTACAATCATAACCCTTCCTTTTGGCTTTGCCGTAGTCGGGTAAACACACACGCATTATAGTCTTTGTTTTCTGTTTTATAGTTTTAATGTGTATTTATTTTGATGTAATGCCAATAAACGCATTTTCTTTCTCTCTTTCTTTCTTTCAAAAGTAGGTGTGCTCCTTATGTAACATAATCTTCTAAATATGTGAGAAAATTAGATAACACAGTGTCTAAATAAAATGACGTTTAAATGTTATTTGATCGTGCCGACATCTTTGTAAAGTGACAAGTTTTTAATTGGTCAACTGTCATCGTTTAAAAACTTGATGCCATAAAATAGGTTTATCTCACCTTCTTGAATGATATTATGTAAGAAACAAACACATTCACGCAATGGCTTTTATAAAATCCAGTCTGGTAAAATAGATATTGATAGGTACTATCATTTTAATTATAAGTGAAAGAAAGAAAGAAAATGTCTACGTTTATTTGTGGTAAACATGACGCAAAAAAGAACAAGTTAGGGGAAAATATGCGTCACATAACACAAACTTATGTTGAGCGATAGCACGCAAAACGGTGATCGCTCAGCGTAATGCTTGACAGAGCCTCAGCGCTGGTTTTCAGCAGGGCTCGGAAACCGGTTGAAATTCTTAACCGGTTACGGTCATTGACCCCAAACCGAAATCGATTTAGGTTAAGATTGCACTTTACCGGTTTTTACCGGTTTTTGCGGGAAACCGGTTTTTCATGAATTTTGGTTTTGAAAGTGAAAATTAACCGGTTAAACACCCCCCGCCCCCTAACTAAGCAAGTCGCAACATGAATCTACCCGCACCATTTAAGTTCTCCGGTTGTATTTGACGTCCTCAGATCAAACATTTTTTTTCCTAATGTTTTCTGGGGTACTAAATGTACTAATGTCACTATAACTTGTTGGAAGTGTTAAAAAAGTAGACGAAAAATATTTACGACTTACGGAATTAACCGGTTAATTTGG
The DNA here is from genome assembly GCA_949629135.1 of Eremobia ochroleuca. NCBI lineage: Eukaryota > Metazoa > Arthropoda > Insecta > Lepidoptera > Noctuidae > Eremobia > Eremobia ochroleuca. The sequence goes on along the minus strand of OX451401.1, from coordinate 16,993,172 downwards.
GTGTCAAAACCGTTTGTGCTTATGTAACCGGTAACCTTTGTCATTTGGGTTACATATGAACAGTTCACTTGTTTAACCGGTTAATGAGGGAACGATATATTTACCGGTATTTCATCGAAATTAACCGCTCTTTTTAAACCGGTTCAGAGCCCTGGTTTTCAGCGACAGTGGTGCTGCGGTTCTTCTTCATACTTCTAGGTACTTATAACATTAATCTGTAAAAAATAATAATTCCTTTCAAAGATGATTTTCAAAGAAAAGTATCTCATATTTATTACAACTTTTACAAGATGCATAACTATAGATGAAACTTCCAATATAATCTGCGAAGGTGTTAGAATCCTATAAATAGAATATAATTAATAACAAGCAATCAACGATTATTATTTAAATGGTTACTGAATTGTCACGAAATCGTGACGAACTAATTCTGATTGTCTGGCAAGCGATCTATAACAAAATGTTGTATAGTTACTTGGTACCTTTTAATTACGTATTTACAGTCCAAATTCCTATGATAATTATCCTGTAACATAACATAACATCCCGCATGTCATCCACGAAAGGTTAGGCAGAGTTGTACTAATGTAACAATAAGTTGACACAGTCCGCCGTTCTATAATCCTTATTTTTAAGTACCCTCACAGCTGAACACTGTCTCTGAACACATTGAACGCCATGGTGGACACCGGTGAGCGACAGCAATTATTATAGTTAATTCTTTGAATAGTAATAATTATAAGAAATAATTATTTAGAGTGGGATTTTTGACTATTTTGAACCGTATGAGCCAATAAAATATAACGTGTAAAATTTGCCGAAATTGCGAATCAACGTCAGCCCATATGGAAAGTTCAGTGGTGGTCAGTGGTGGTCACCGGTGACCACCACGGCGTTCAATGTGTTAAGATACAGGTTATCCTAGTTTAAGAGGCAGTGCTCAAAATTCTGTATACAAACTTCTGCAGCGTATTTAGCATCTTGTTAATCAGTGTATACTAATGTATGATCCTTTGTGACATTAAACTATTCTTATTACTCGTATAGTACACTCACATTGCGCCAGATATGTTATAGACCCATATAATAGCGGGCAACCCTATTTCCATCAACCGGGCACAAGCCAGACTCCGAGCTGCTACTGAGAAATTCCAGATGGAAATACTCAATAACACTTTTCCTGAACCGGGAATCGAACCTATGGCCTCATGATAAACAGTAGAGCCTGCAGCCACTAAACTAACGAGGCAGTCAAAACTCCTTTAATAACCTTATAGTAATCCATCTTAATGAAGGTTTTATGAAATGTTCTACGTGAGATGGCAGCACTGTAGCGTCAGGTCGCCTGTCAAAATACATACACGATATATTTTTCGGTCATTTTTTTGGTTTATTTATTCTTAAAAAGTTACAAAAGAAATATGGTTTTCTAAAATGCCACAGTGTTGTGCAGTGCCTATGTGTGCAAATAAAACAAGAGGGCATAAGTTCCCTACAGGAGATAAAAGCCGATTTAGAGCTCAATCTTCAGTTTGGCAACCTTCTTGTGGCCGTAATCCATAACAAAATCACACTTCCAAATATGTAGAATTTCACAAAAAAATTATACATTCAGTAAGAATCTGTGCTATCTGACAGCTGTTTGGACCTGATGCATACGAACCGCCGTCTGATGGCAGAAAAAGTATCGAAAACCCTCATTGACCAATATCCTGCCAAACACACGAAGAATGACAAAGAACCTCCCATAATCCATTTCAAGTACAAATTGCTACAGTTCTAAATCCAACTTATAGTCTGTTTTAAACCTAGCTGTCTATGTGCAATGACCCCTAAGTCGCTAATTACTCTGAACGACATGCAACCAACATAACAATATCGTCGCATACGCCTTATATCTTCGTAATAAGGCAGATATTTGTGATGGTGTGGGAGGATATAAGTTGGTGCAGCAGAATAAGGTCAGTGGATGCAGTATGCTAATTTAATAAAAACGGTCTTGTTTTATGTTTGTATGAATGTTGGTTTGTAAGTGTGAATGGTCTTTATGCAGCCCAAAATTAGTTATGCGGTCTAATAATTTTTATGGAGTCTGTAAAGCCGAATTGTGAAGTGTTTCGTGTGATTTTTCTTTTAAACATTCATCTTAAAGGCGGAGCAGAAAGATAGAGAAAGATTAAATAATAATAAGATAATTAAATATCTTAAATGACGCTTTCAATATTTAACACGAAGAGATTCAACCTATTTTTATCTTTACCAGTACTAAATGATTCGACTATTTATTCCTTGTAACTATCCAACAAGAGTAAAGTAGTTACCAGGTGGATACATTTAACGAAGCTACCTATTATAAAAACCATATGCAAATGATCATGCGACAGCATATCAAACTGTCAATTCACAGGAAACCACTAATGGCCGTCAGTTTTTCAGACTGGCAACCCCCCACAATAAGAACTTATTGCAATATTACGTGTATATTTCTGCATGCAACACTGCGCAACACGCGATGTGACCGTTATACATATAAATGAAAAAGAAACTGTTTAGAAAAAGAACACTACACTTGGTACTTGTTCGTTAATGTTTTCTTAAAATAATATGGCATAGTTTTGTCGCCAGTCAGGTCAAAGTTCTTAACCTGTTTTAAATGGTCTTAGGTTGAAGTGTGGCCATTTCCGTTCTTAATTTTATTAGTGTTGCCAACCTGGAATGGTCTTACTGCATGGAAAATCGCGAAAGTGAGTCATAAAAAAATTAAAAAGATTATTGAGATGTACAGGCGCCAGCACATCAAGCTACCCGAAACTGTCAATTTTTCCCAATCAACTTTGAACCTTATGGTTTAGCGATAAAGTTGAAAATCTATTTAAGAAATTTGACATATTGTAGTGGCTTGGTGTGCTGGCGTTTGTACGACCAATTATACAGCGTGTAACGGAAAGGGGGTATCAACCCTGAAGGAGGTGAATGTGCTCATGAAACTCAACAACTGTCCCCAAAGAACATAGGTCGAAATACTTATGAAAAAAAAATTTGGCCCTCCCATAGTAAATCAATCAGCTGGTAGTCAGTTTTGTAAGGGAGGGCCAAATTTTTTTTTCATATTTCGACCTATGTTCTTTGGGGAAAGTTGTTGAGTTTCATGAGCACATTCAACTCCTTCAGGGTTGATACCCCCCTTCCGTTACACGCTGTAGAATTCTCTGCCTTCTGCGCTAGATATATTTGTATTGCAGAGCCCAGTGTCCTCCCGTAATAAAAAACCCCATCATCTGCCTAGCCTTTTACCTACTACGTTGGGGTCGGCTTCCAGTCTAACCGGATGCAGCTGAATACCAGTATTTTACATGGAGCGACTGCCTATCTGACCTCCACAACCCAGTTACTGGGTAATACGATACCCTTTGGTAAGACTGGTTGTCAGACTTTCGGGCTTCTGAATACGCGTAACGACTGTCAAAGATCCACGAATTACAGCCGGGACTAACGGCTTAACGTGCTTTCCGGGGCACGGAAGGATCTCGGTATGTAAAGATGGTCACCCATCCACAGACCAACGGCGGCAAGCGTAGCGTAACCTGATCGATCGACCTATGCGGCTGTTATTATTTAGCCACGGGCCCCTATTAGATTTAAAAAGCCCCAATTTTGTTATTTTATGAAAACACCAAAAAAAAAAGACTTGTACTTCAAAAAATAGAGAAATATGGCAGAAAAACATGTTGTGCCGACCTCATTTAAATTGGGATAAGAGCAAGTGTACGAGTATGAAGATGACTTAAGAAAAAAGTATATAGAAACCAAGAATTAAAAATAACAACAAAACAAAGATGAAGAAAGCTCTTTTACTTAGCTTGCTTGATTACTGCATGTCTTCAATATAAATTTGTTTATCACATAAACAGACAACGCACTAAAGAAAATCACATCATTAGGTTCAACATTTCACACCCACAACCCAGTAAAGAAAACTATGTTTGTAAACCTTCATGCCACCACAACAATTTATCAATTTTGCTTTTCTTTTAATTAATGTTAAAGAATAACCACCATCTTCTCTCCGATTTTAGAACCGCACCTACATAAGTCCGAAGTAGCTGACAAATGTCGCCATTTATCATAAATATCCGATAAATTTATCAGACAGAGATACAATAATAATGCAAATGTATTAACCAAAGTATTTTATGTGTCAGCATCTATAAATGACAATTTGATATACACTGTACTAAGTTTAAGTCAAATTATATAGTCATTTAGATCTTGATCGTCGATACTACCAGTTATCATGACAACTTTCACCTTTAGAACGTTAATATAAGTAATTTAATATGTTAAGTATGGAGTAAAGATAAAAAGGGGATTGCTAATTTTATGCTGTTGTATCCATTAAAGAGAATTTATTAGTGGGCCAGTATCATATTTTATTAGTGTCACCAACACCTGAATGCTTGAAATAGAAACGCATTTAGTACAAAATAATTCGGTCTCCCTTCGTAAGGCGTACGAAGGCGTGGGACAGTTGCTTTGCGGTAATAGAAAAGCAAGGTGAAGTTTTGGTGCACTCGGTGATAAGGTGAACAAGCAAGGAACGAGCTTTATTTAAGTATTTAAGTACTAGCTTCCGCCTGTGGCTTGGCCCGCTTGGTGTGTCGATAAAAGTAACCTATGTCCTTACCCAGGGTTCAAAATATCCCTATACCAAAGGGGATTGAAGATATTTATATAAAGCCTGGCATCCTGGTAACCTATCCGCCATTTTGCTTTCTTTTTTTTTTTTTCAAATCTCGGCCACGCATCAAACCTACATACATAAGTAATAAATCGATACCTGACATCAAAATTTTTTCATCAAAATCGGACTAGCCGTTTTGGAGATTAGCCGGGACAGGCAGACAAACAAAAAAAAAGTTTTTTTTGTAAGTACCGTATAATATACTTTCATAATTATACATTTAATAAAAAGCTGTTAGTATGACATTACAAACAGACACTTCAATTTTATTTAAATTAGTCAGCGCCTGACGTAAATAAATTGATGTAAGTATTTTTAGTAGCCATTTTTTTAATCACGTCTAAACTTGTCTATGGAGTATCTTAATTTGACAGGACTAAACTAATATTTATCTTCTGTCCTTTTCTTAATGAAATAGAAAGAAAAAAATGCTCTGAACTAATTGGGTTGTCAACAACAGAATCGGCACCATTGAGTATTAAAAATCTACTAGAAGTAAAATTCGTTATAAAATCGGTCGCAAACATTGAGCATTATAATGGCTTGAATTTTTTTTATTTTTGTTAATAGCTTTACGCTTTTCTACCTAGGAGGTGGTTGACTACCTACACTCAGCGGCACGGAATCTTGGCCAAGCGCTTATCTCGCGATAGCAAAAGTTTTAAGTGTTTCTGATGAATGTTTGTTGTGCAGGTATGTCAAAAAATGTTTACTTTTAGATCAAGAGGGTAATCCATTATGTTTAAGTGCACCACGACGAAACTTTTAATTTACAGTTGAATCGGGTCATTTGAGCGACTAAGTTCACGTTTTAAATTTGTGTGTTGTGGAAAGTTTACTGTTCGGTTTTTGAATTATTGTGATTTTATGCTTTTAATTCAATAAGTAAAGGTGCTTTAAAAGCAATAAAAATGCCTCTAACAATTTTTTTTATGCAAATAATCAGGAAAATCACGAGTGGCCAAGTTTCCGTGCCGGTGAGTGTAGGTAGCCCGCGAAATTAAAATTTGCAGCTCAACGTCAGGTTGTATGTTGAACAAAATATGTTTCGCGACCGTAACAAGTATACAACGTGTAACGTTAAATGCGTAAAACCTCAGACACCCCAACTGATTTTTAATTCAGTTGACCTATTTCAGAGAAAAAATAAGTCATTAAAAAAATTGTAAAGGTTTCATGTGCTGTTTTAGTTTTACTGGCCATTCTGATCGTTTCTTGCGTCTGCGACGACGCTTTACCGAGGGAGGAGTCGTTACCGGGCCGCTGCGCCGCGCTGACATTGGCTTGCTTGACCTATTAATAAATAGACACGGCAACGTTTTTAATGAAGATTTTTTGAAAAATGTGACCTATATTAAAAAGTGGTTCAATTAATTCTGCTCGTTATTCTGATCAAACTATTTTCAGGTTTTGCGCATTTAACGTTACACGTTGTATATGTATTTACAGAATTATAATTATTAAAATCATCAATACGAGTACAACCCTATAATTTCATATAATCTTATTGATTGATATTTCATGAAATAGTTGTCATATGGATTTTGCGGGCTTCCCTGGCACTTGTGCTTTAACCGGGCTATCTTGTGGATGCCTTTTTAATTTAAGGCCTCCAACCAGAGCATAAAATAAGAATAGAATAGAATACTCTTTGTTATGTACAGACGCCAGCACATCAAGCTACTACAATCTGTTAATTTTTTTTAATAGATTTTTAACTTTACCACGTAATCATAAGGTTCAAAGTTGATTGGGAAAATTTGACAGTTTCGGGTTTGTACACCATATAAATCACGTACATAAATATATAAATTTTACAAAGGGTGACACAATGGGCGGTCTTATCGCTAAGAGTGATCTTTTAAAGACAACCTTTGGATGGATTGAGAAAGGAAGGAGAGACAAATACTGTAGGTAGTCTGTGGTGTACCATTTACACGATAAAATGAATACATACATAAAGTATATTATACTAATCTAAATAAATATATACATAACAATAAACATGAAACAGGAGTAAAGAAAATATAATGGTGCTGTTTAAGGACAGAGGAAGTGCTTTTTTATCATAATTTTAAAAGCGGACAAAGATTGAGCACGCCTTACCGACACGGGCAAGTCATTCCATAACCGTACTGCTTGAACAGTAAAAGATTTGTCATTGAAACTGGTGGAATGCATCGGCATCTCTAGTCTCAGGTAAAAAAATAAGCAATAATAAAATAAGGTTACATTTTCACTATCTCACTTTTATTTATTGATCGTCGATTTTTTGGTCTTGGTCCATGAACACACATTCCGTCTCGCCTAACTTTTTGATTCTGTCATTGATAGACTATTATGCTCCTTACGATAGCCGGAGTCTAACCAGCATAGAGGTCAAAGCATTATCTACTGCACTAGATAACCATCAATTTCCTAATAGGCTGGTATACGGGAAGATTTTATGACAGGTGACGTGACGGTCAGGGCGAAAACGCTGCGTTTTTCTACGCAGTGATTTTGTTAGTGAAATTTGGCTTGAATTTGTGCAAATGATTTTATTTTCTATCTTTATTACTAGCTGACCTAGAGAACTTCGTATCACCTCAGAATCAACATTTACCATTTATGTACACACATATATAAAGAGACAAAAAAAAACAGAAGAGAAAAATAGGTACAAAGATGATGCTTATTTCAACGTTCTCAAAATATCATTAAAAAAACCGTTCCATACAAAATGTATGTTAAGATGAATTATCTTCATTGTTTTGTTTTCGTGAATTTTTCCCATGTTTTAATAGTTATTCTGCTATTCGGGGCGGAGACAAAGTCAACAAATCAAAGATCTTAAAAATCAGTTGAGCCTTTCTTGGCTTATAGATAGGTGTCAGTTCTAAGTACAAATATACGATCACAATTTCTACCTGTCACTTGTAGCTGGATCTTCTTCCATTTTATTGGACCAAAAGAATTTAGTTCACTTTGTTTTAATAGATTTTATTTCCTTGTTAGTTTATGTTATCACATTACTAATTCACAACTACATTAGACAAAGCGTCTGTCGCAATTGATAGTAAAAATTCGAAATGCTCACATAAATTTTCCAAATGGTCGCCTTTTATTAAATAAATACGACCTAAATCTAAATTGGCTCTCATTTAATTATTTTTAAAATAAAAAATCTTTTGTATTGATTTATGTCACCAAAAACAAGAAATATATTGTCAGATTTAGATAAACTTTCACCTGAACTTGGGTCATCTATCACCAAGTTTGGTTTTTATTTGCATAGAAAATGAGCAAGCGCCATCAATGGCTCTTGTTTCACGCTATATTTGGAAAGACAACTTGCTTATGAGATTTTTATGGTGTTTAGATATAATCAATCATGTTTATAGTAGTTTATTTTATATTTTTTTCATGTAAAGAAAGGCACTTTTTTAGGATTTCGTACACAGAGGCTGCAAATGGGGGACCGTATTACGAGGGATCCGCTTTTCATCCGTCCGTCTGTCACAGAAGTGTATCTTTTGAGCTGTTGGTAATAGGTACACACTTGAAATTTTTACAGAGTATGTACTACTATGGGCGCTATAACACCAATAATAAAAAAATATGTAATGTTAAACATTGTATAAGAGTACGGTGGTTGGGAACCCTTCGTCCGACAGGCACTTGGCCGCTTTTTTTCGTGGGAGTTTTGTCGCAGTGGCCCGGTTTTTTCTTGATAGTCTAGTAAGGAATGCAATGCGATCGACTGTGCCATAAATAAGTCAATTCTATGGTTGAAATATTGACTAAATATTAAAACTTACATTGTGCGTTTTTGTGATATCGTTAATAGAAAATAATCCCGTTAGGAATCTCTATTCTTATGTAAAAATTTCGTGTTTAAATTAAGTTGTTAGCCCAGTAACTACCAATTTATTCAATAATAACAAATAAGATATTTTAGGTTGCCTATAAAAAACGAACACCAATTAAATGAAATTCTACATTCTGTACATAGGATATCGGAATCACATTTGCACGTCAAAATAAAAATAAGCCAGACACATTCTACGACATTTTCAACGTGTCTTTCTCTACATTTTCTATCTGACCTAACCCTTAGAAGAAATTGCGAAACAGACACAGAGGTCAAAGTCTCTTTTAAAGTCCAGACATAATCTTGGTCGGATCATGTGAGGACCATGTAGATTAGTGTCTGAAATGGTATTTTACGGAAAGAACCACATAGATTTGGGTGGACCAGTCCAGTCACAGAAGACCTGTCCAATTATAATATTAATACGTTTGTCGTTTCTCATGAAATTTTAATATCCGTCCAAACGGGCCCGTTCATGTCCCGCCTCCGTATGTTTCAAGCGCCAACGTCAATTGCCCAGTCAAATGCAATTGCAGTTACAATTGCGCTGGCCTAGTTCAGTATCATTTGCATTCTACGGGAAAATGTTCTAGATATCAAAAACATGCGACTATTTCCGGAACATGAATTATTAAGAATTTGACATGTTTCCATCGTAAGTTGCGATCCCATTTCATATCATGTTTCCTATAATAAAACGTTGATTTTGTATCCTGCCAGTATTATAAAAGGCTCTTCGAAGTTGCACCAAAAAATCTGTTTTTTTATTTTTATTTTTATTTATTCTTCATTTCATTTTATAACCGCTTTTTTATGAGCTGTGCTGGCCCAGTGGTGACGGCCCTGACTTACGAGTTCTAAGTCGTAGGTTCGAACCCAGATAGCCGCTTTACTTTGTGTAATTATTTTCATCACCTCTGCTCTCAAAACGGTGAAGGTCGAAACATCGTGAGGAAACCGTCATGTCCTAGAACCAAAAAATCGAAGACATGTGACATCTACTAACCCGCACTGGGCCCGCGTGTTGGATTATGGCCCGCTCCTTTCCACCGAGAGGAGGCCTGTGTGTATAAGCACAATTAGCCCTATAACGTTTCCACTGCTGGGAAGCAGTGGAAGCTTTATTGTGCTTTATTGTGCTTTTTTGTGCTTTATTTATTTTATTGTGCTTATATCATCATGTTCATGTTTGGTTAGGAAAGTATAGGTAGGTCCTGTCCTAGGTCATTTTAATGGTCATAAACTGATCACTTTCTCTGTTTTAACCCTTTACCGCATAGGAAACCATATATGGTTTGACATGTTTACAGTTTATTTTACTCTAAAAAAATAAAAAAAACTAGCGTATAAATCCTAATGGGATTTGTTTTTCATATCATTAGCAATAATAAAACACAACTATTTTGTCTATCATCACATACCACTTGGAAATAAAAATAATAAAAATAAATAAATAAAAAATATACTAAAATTAATTCTGAAGCTTTAATAAAGACATTAACATGAAAAAAAATGTCGCTTATTTAATATATCATGCAGTAAAGGGTTAAGTCTCGACTTACAAGTCGAGACTTCTCTTTTTTTAAGTCTCGACTTACAAGTCGAGACTTAATAAAAAAAGAGAAAGTGATCAGTTCTAATCTAATTAGTAAACTCAAACTGACAGCATTTATTTCAATGAAAACATAGACAGGCACATTTAAATTGTCAAAACAGTCGGGCAATCAGAGAGATGAAGCTGCAGTGCGGCGGACGAGAGAATGCGTTGACACGTCAGTTTCATACAAATGATGACGTGTTTTGCAAATTTGATATTTATTAGCTAGGTACTAGAATTGTCACAGTCGGGTGTCAGGTAAAATGAAAAAAAAAATAATAATAATAAGTCAAAGATTTTTCATACTAACCACGCTTATCGATATTCAATATGTGCAATCCGCTTTACACCTTCCTATACATCTATGAAAGATCACGATTCACGACAATATTTTGATTGCACGGCATTTTCTCACCGGTTGTATAGTACCGACTACTAACAAGCCTTCAATGGCCTTTCCCCACATTCCAACGTAAACCCTTGACACTAAAATGCATCAACTAATCCGTAGAATATCCACTTGTATGCAAATCCCTTAGTGAAACCTCTACGTTAAATTAATATACCCGTAAAATCAATTAACCATTTAATTTAATGACAATTAACATAATTTATACCGAATTTTCTTTGCTTCTCAACTTATTGTGCGACAGAGATAGATGTTTGCAATGTTGTATATCGTCAACTCTCTCTTACACTTTATGATAGTTCGGTAGTAGCGCTTCATTCCTCGTTAAGTTTAAAATAAAACACTTTATAAGCAAGATTGTTTAAGTTCCTATAAAAGTATTATCTGATATGTCAAGGCTATAAAGTTCATCTTTTATCTGTTAAGCTTTTATGAATGGAAAATGCTTCTGTAGCGTGCATTCACTATTCCTAGAAAATTGTTTAACAGGTTTTTATAATGACATCAATTTAAATATGATGGGCTGGCTGACGAGAGAGGTCGTGGGCTTAAAACTATAAATATAAAATATGTATAATTATAAAACTTTAAACCCTGTCCGTTATGTTATGAACCTACCGATTAAGATCTTGCTTCCTATCTAAATTAAAATGTTCAGTAGAAGTGGGTTGTGGAAAAACAAACAATGGCCCCACATTATAAATATCTGGTTATTCCGTTTATCCACCCTAAGTTGGAGACGCGGAAACGCATGTCCGAGAGTCCACCCTAAAAGCCTATAAATTCCGTTTAATCAACTAGGCCTAATTTTTGTGGAACACGATACCCCTGGAAACCGTTTGTCAGACTCTCGGGCTTCTGAATACCTGTAACGACTGCCAAAGCTCTACGAATGACAGCCGATACAGTATTTTTATCTCGCACGCGCTTGAATTGTGGTAACTAAGTGTACAAACACGCCGTGAATGTGTGCGTGAAGACGCGTAGCGTCAGCACATAATACAAAATAACAAATAATAACTTAACACACACACACACACTTCCGACTTCGCCATTGTCTCGGAAGGTACCTACCGAGAGTTCCTGCGCTTACACACACATTCACAGCGTGTTAGTACACTTGGCAAACACAAGTAATACGCGCGTCTCTTCGTGAGATAAAAAATACTATCCCATTATAATGTCATGAAAAACAGCTCATGCTTTAGTAAAATATTATGCAGTCAGCAAGTCTGGAGCTAAATATTCACTCGTTGAGGTTCTTTTACTAAAATCAGTACTAATTTATGCTTCTAAACTGGTAAATGGTTCTTGCTCTAATATAACAAGACAAGTACAAGAATTAAATTTAGCTATTATGTCCGCAATTACTATGATTTATAGACACACTGTCAGTATAAACGAGTGACATTCTGTTATCGACCTATCTAAGCTTACTTCGACGTAGTTCGTGTACTATTTAGATAAATTTAGAATATACAGAACTTAAAGTTTGTAGAACTTAAGAAATGTTAATATTGTTAAAAACTTTTATTGCAAGCGTCGAATTATCATAGGTTCAGTATGTCTTCTTTTTGGTATCTATTCTACGTTTTGCTTTTATGTTTAGGCTAAAAATCAGCACTTTTTAAACGCTAAAATTACATAAAACAGTCCCCTAAAACGCTTCACAACTTCTCAATGGTTTAGCTGGGAAGAAGAGAACGGCCCAGCAACGGATCTGTCTGTTGAGTTATAAGAACTAAAACGCAGTGGAAGGCCAGATAAGTTCTACCTACATATTTTTACCGCCTTCCACATCTCCCATCTCCCAGCTGCCTTCCACCTGACTGGGGTCCTACGTCACATTTGCCAATTCAAATATTTGTATGACCTACAAGTAGTTGTTCCGCGTCTGGCTGTGTGTATGTGAGTTTAAATGTTTGTAAACGCACCCACAATACAGGAGACATTCCTAGTGTGGGGCAACGTTTTTATATTAAAAAAAAAAGTTTTCGCGGTCTCACTGTAGGACTTGTCTGCTCCAATAGCATTCGGTCTTTCACACCCTTTTTTTTTTCTTCGCCTTCCACATCCAGTCTGTCTAAGCTGCCTTCCATCTGCCAACGCGACCGCGACTCGAAGTACTTGTCTGCCCATTGGCTATCGGTCCTTTGACAGACTTGGCCGGCTCATTGCCACTTCAGCTTGCTACCTCTCCAAGCCTGACGGTAACTCCAGTTCATGTTGATGTATTTTAATTAATTTTATACTTCTTCCTCTATATGAGGTTTACTGGCTTGTTGCCAGTATCCGCATTTTCAAAGGAAGTTTGTGAATCTGCGCAATTTGTTTACGCAAAAAGATGTAATTTATATTTATTTATTTATTTATTAAAACTTTATGCACAAGTAAAAAAAGTACTGTACAAAGGCGGACTTAATGCCAAACATTATTGAAACTTGTGAAGAAGTGGTGATGAAAACTCTCCGCCTTCTAAAATTATAAATATTATACCGTAAACGGCAATGTTTGGCCTATAAACGAAAGTAGAAATTGACACAATGTAAAACATTGAACGTTTTTTATTGAAAACACCTACACGTCATATTTTTATATGAAAAATGTATATACTGCCAATGTCTAGCGGATACACATATTATAATACTCCTACTTATTATGTATTGTCTGCATCGAAGACGTAAAGATGATGCTACACTGCCAAGATAATGAGGCGCGATAAAAAATACTTAGCTTCTTTGTCGTGTCTATGGCGCGACAGTATTTTTTTTTGTTGCACATAACTTCGCCACTTCTGCGTCATCCTTGGTGGTAGTACAGAGATAACAATGGCTGTATTCTTTGGGGCACAGAGAGCTGGATAGGAGGTAGTTTGCGCCACAGCTCCACTCCTATTGCCGCACCGTTGAGGTAACACCAAAATGCTTCTCTGCAAAATATAAACAAGACTGCATCAGGACAAAAAAGTTTATTCATTAAAATTGAATACCCTAGTAAAATTCATATTTTGTATATCTTAACACTAAAACGACTACGCAAACTCTTATGCGATTGTCGCCACCGCTCCACTGCTCATCATGAAAAGGCTAGGCAGATGCCTAGCCTTTTCCTAACTATGTTGGGGTCGGCTTCTAGTCTAAACGGATGCAGCTGAATACCAGTATTTTAAATGGTAAGTGACTCTGACCTCCATAACCCAGTTACTGGGTAATACGATAGCCATTGGTAAGACGGCTTCTGAATACCCGTAACGACTGTCAACGATCCACGAATGACAGCCGGGACCAACAGCTTAACGTGCTTTCCGAGGCACGGAGGGGTCTCGGTATGTAAAGATGGTCACCCATCCACAGGCCAACCGCGGCAAGCGTAGCTTAACCTGATCGATTGATCTGTGCGGCTGTTATTATTTAGGCACGGGCCCTTCGGCCTTCGGCCACTGCTCCAAAATGTAAATAAAGGAATTTTCTTTTATTTTCTGACGCTTCACAAAAACGTGACAAAATATGTGTCTAATCTAAATTTCACGGCTCAAAATTTATCGTAAACTTAATTGTAGTATATTAAACCACCACAATACAAAGTATTTCTTGTAAGGACTAAACAACTTGCGGCTACAGCTCAGGTCAATTGTAAACCACCGTGTTACCTTGAGCAAGATTCTACACACATTGTGATATTATTTACTCAACTTACAAGAAACTTCACATATGTAGAAAATATTTATGTGACAGAATGTTTCAATGTTTTTAGTTTTATCAACAACACAATGACTGACGACGAAAAATACATTACTTACCTCCGACGTCCAAAGTCTTTCTGACGCTACAATCAATCAATTATAATGAGATAGTGTGCAGGGTGCACATTTACTATGCTGGGATTGGTGGGGAATAAAACCACTGGCTTGAGAGAGACTTGAAGTGTATTCTTCTGATGTTGCTTGCTGACTGTTCGCTGACTGACTGTGTCGAATGACAAAATGTTCCTATTTTTATACAGCTCGGCATAACGGTACATAACGGTACTTAGGATGGTCGACCAATCACAGAGGGGTCCGTTGACCAATCAGAGCGAGGCAGGATTCCGTGTAATTTTCCTAAGTACCTCGAAACTTTACCTTATTGAGAGCCGCGTGACAATTTTTACGTTTTTCGGTAATTCTGACGGAGTGTACGTAGATAAACTATACATTATTTTGTTCGATGTACTACGAACTATCTAACAAAATTACAAATTCAATGAAAACAGGACATAAACACTACTGCTTAACCCTAATACTAAGTCTACTATATGTACAAGTTTAAATGATTAAACTATGATATAACACTATTCACTTAAACTATTGATACGATTTGTACATGTATCACTTATGTTCTGTACACTAACTATTTTACTTGTCCCGCACATCACTCCCGCCGTGCGACTGCGTCGCATCTCGTTCCGGTGCGGGCACGTCGTCTGTAGGCAAGGGCAGGATCACCAGCTTCCTCACTGGCCGGCGCAGGACTCCTCCCTTGGTCTGCACGTCCACTGTCCGTACGATGCTGTCGGGGCCAGGATACACCGCGATGACTCGTCCTCGTATCCACACGTTGCGGGGCAGGTTCGGGTCGACGATCTGCACGAGGTCATTCACCTTGACCTCTCGACCTCGTCCGTGGGGCTCCCGCCGGTGTTGGAGCTCGGGAAGGTACTCCTTCACCCAGCGGAGCCAGAAGACGTCGGCGAGCCTCTGTGCAGCTCGCCAGGTCGACCGGGAGATGGTGTCTTGCTCGGAGAATGTGCCCGGTTGCGGCACACGTCCTGGTCCCCCCAACAAGAAGTGGTTGGGAGTGAGGGCTTCTGGATCCTCTGGGCTGACTGAGACGTGAGTCAGCGGGCGGCTGTTGACGGTGTTCTCCACCTCTGCCAGTAGAGTCGCGAGGACCTCCTCTGTTGGATGACGTTCATGTAACGTCGCGGTGAGAGCCGTCTTGACGGAGCGAACCATACGCTCCCAAGCCCCGCCCATAAATGGAGCTCCAGGCGGTATGTAGCGCCAGGAGATGGTCCTTTTTGCTGCTTCCTCTGTAGTCGCCGCGTCGATTGCCTGTCGTAGTTCCTTATCGGCGGCCTTCAAGTTGGTGCCGTTATCCGACCATATTTCAGTCGGGCATCCTCGTCGTGCGATCATTCTTCTCACTGCCATCACCGCGGAGTCGGCGCTAAGCGAGCCGACGACTTCTAGATGTATGGCTCGCGTCGTGAGACATGTGAAGATGGCTACATATCTCTTCTGTCGATTTCGTCCGACGGTCACTAAAAGGGGTCCGAAGTAGTCTACCCCGGTGAAGGTAAAGGGTCGCTTATGATGAGCTAAGCGACAGGCTGGCAGGTCCCCGGTCCTCGGATGCGTAGGTACTTGTGTCTTCATCCTGCAGAACAGGCATCTTCGCAGTATCGTGCGTGTGATAGGGCGCAGTCTTAGTACCCAATACTGCTGTCTGCACTCGTTGACGGTGGCTTCTACACCGGCGTGATGGAGTTGCCGATGTATAGCCTGTACCCAGAGCTTGACCGTAGGATGATCACCGTCGATTACCAGCGGGTTTATAAATTCATCCTTCATGTCTTGAACCGCTCGAATACGGCTTCTGAGTCTAAGTTTGCCGTTTATGGACTCGACGCTGAGCTGGTGAAGGCGGCTTTCTTTGTTGATCGGCTTCCCGCTGTTTAGATTATCTATTTCCTCCGCGAAGGACTCTTCTTGAGAAGACCGCATCAGGAGTTCTTCCGCTGTCTTGAGCAGCTCGGCAGTTACTGGTAGCAGTTTTTTCTCTCCTTGCGATGACTTCTTCGTCATCGTGGGCGCCTGTCGTTTGACTGCAGCTTTGTTCTTCTTCCAAGCGGGATCAGCTTCTTTATTTTTCTTCGTTCTTCGGTAATTGACTCTCTGTTTGGTGGCTCTGCAGAGTTGAATGAACTGCAGAACACGTGCTGTTGAGTATCGGAGTCTGTCCCAGTTAGAGAACTTCTTTGGATCAGGTAGACCCTCTGCAAGCCTCAGTCTTCTCTTGTCGCTCACATGATGCGTCTTTTCTTCATCGGAGGGTTCTTCTATTGTTGTCCTCGCAGCTTCAGTCGGCCAGGAGTCTTCTGTCTGGTACAGAAAGTCTGGGCCTTTGAACCACCGATGATCTCTGTCGAATGTTGCTGGTACGTCTCGTGTGGCGTCGTCCGCCACGTTCAGTTTTGTCGGGACCCAGCGCCAGTCGTTCACCTTGGAGATCTCTTCTATCGCTGCTAGGCGGTGAGCTACGTAGGGTTTGTATGAACGCGACCCCGTTCTTATCCAGGTTAGTACGGTTTTGCTGTCTGTCCAGAATATTTTTCGGTCAGGTTTCCTCTCGTGTTCTTCGATCACGGTCTCTGCGAGTCTGGTGCCCATGACCGCAGCCTGCAACTCCAACCTCGGGATCGACGTCAACTTCAATGGCGCCACCTTTGCTTTGGCCATGATGAGGGATAGGTTGACCTCGCCGTCTGGTGTCACTGCTCTCCAGAAGAGGACCGTAGAGTAAGCCGACTCGCTGGCGTCGCTGAAGACGTGGAGTTCTAGGGAGGCTGCGTCGCTGTAGTAGAGATATCGCCGCGGGATTGCTACTTCGTGGAGGCTCTTCAGATGCCCCATCCATATTTCCCACTGTTCTGCCAAGTCTTCGTCGATCTTGTCGTCCCATGCTGTTCCTCTACGCCAGACTTCCTGGAGGAGCTGCTTCGCCCTGATTGTGACGGGCGAGGCGAACCCGAGTGGGTCGAAGAGTGACATCACTATTCTCAGCGCTTCCCTTTTCGTCGGCTGTTTACCTTCTATGAGTGTTGGAGGTATCCTGGTTAAGTTGAGGTTGAAGGTGAACTCGTCTGAGTTGATCTTCCATATGACTCCTAAGACTCGTTCAGTCTTTTCCTCTGGTTTATAGAGTTCCATGTCTTCTGCTTGGTTGTCTTCTCCAAGTGATTCCAAGAGTGACACGGAGTTCGATTTCCACTGTTTTAATTCGAAGCTGGCCTTCATGTGTACTTCTCGTACACTTTTCGTGATGCGTTTGGCGTCTTCGAGGCTTCTGAAGCTGTCTAAATAATCGTCCACGTAATGCTTCTCTATGATGGCAGCTGCGGCTTCTGGGTGAGTCTTCTCGTGCTGTTTGGCGTTCAGGTTCTTGACGTAGATCGCTGTTGAGGGCGAACTGGATGCTCCGAAGATTAACGATCTCATTCTGTACTCTTCTGGAGGCTTGTCATCTCGTCGATCCCCGCGCCACAGATACCGCAGTGCGTCTCTGTCTTCTTCTCGCAGTCTGACCTGCATGAACATCTCTTTTATATCCGCCGTAACTGCGATCATGTGTTGTCGGAATCGCATAACGACGCCTGGTAGCGATCGTAGTAGATCCGGACCTTTGAGCAGCACGTCGTTGAGTGCCACTCCTTTAGTCTTGGCCGCGGCGTCGTGGACTACCCGAAGTTTTTCTGGTTTCATCGGGTTGACAACTGCGAAGTGAGGTAGGTACCAAATCTTGCCTGCTGTCTTCTGTTTTGGGGCAGGTTCAGCGTACCCCTTCATGATGAGTGCGTCCATCTGTTCGGTGTACTTCTTCTTTAATGTGGGTTCACGATCGATTTTCTTTTCTATATTGAAGAGCCTTTTCAGTGAGTTCTCGTAGTTGTCTGGAAAATTTACATCTTCTTTACGCCAGAGAAGGCCGGTCTGGAATCTTCTCTCTTCTATCTTCGTTGTCGTCTTTTCCAGAATACGAAGTGCTTGTTCTTCTGGATCAGTCTTCGGTCTCTTAGGGTTGACGCAAAGCGCGTCCATCTCGAAGTATTGCTTCACGAGGTCTTCCAAGTTTTCTTCTGGATCTTCTGTGATGTGTGACACGAAGTCGATCTTCTGCCCAAAGGTTCGTGTCTGGCTACCGTGGAGTACCCAACCTAGCGGCGTGAGAGATGCCACTGGGCGGTCATTGTCTCCTCTTCTTACTTCTGTCGTCAGCAGAAGATGCCAGTTGTCTTGACCGATCAGTACCCGTGGCTTTGCGTTGGCGTATGTGAGATGTCCTCGGATGTCTGATAAGTGTCGACACCCTTCCACTACTTCTTGTGGAACCCGTTGAGATGAGACTTGCAGGTTCTTCACTGTGCGCGCTTGTATTTGCTCTTCGTGATCGTTGAGTCCCTTCAGCTTGATGGTGACTCTTCTGGATGCTGACTCTGATGCCTTCATGTCATTGATGGTTTCTATCTTCAGCGGGTCTATGGGTCCTGTTGCTCCGATGCTTGTTGCTACACTATCGTCGACAAGCGTGACTGTTGACCCATCGTCCATCAATGCGAAGGTGTTGACAGTTCCTTTCGGTCCCTCCACCTGGATCGGAAGGATCTTCAGGTACGATTGTTTCTTGACTGTCCAAGTAGAATTGATGACTTCTGTCGTCTCGTCGTTTTCTGTCTTCTCAGCTTTTTCTATCTTTTTTTCATAATGAAGCAGCTTGTGGTGTGTGTACTTGCACTCGTTGACACCACAAGGCTTCGCTCGGCAGTTGTGAGACTTGCTCCTATAACGTAGGCATCTGAAGCAGAGGCGTTTGGACTTCGCAGCATCCCATCTTGAATTAGCATCCATCTTCTTGAATGTGTCGCATTCTGTCGCGTTGGTGTGGCTAGTCTCATCGCACACGAAGCACTTTGGCGTGTTGCTCTTCTCTGTGACGTTGGTGACCCGCTGAGTCTTCTTCTGCGGTGCGGCTGTCACTGGTGCTGCCACCTGTTCAGGTAGTGCGTACGGTCCGCATAGTTCTGCTTCCCTCTTGAAGAATCTCTCCAACTTGATGAGGCAGGGATCTTCTTTGGGTTGCGTCGATGAGAAGTCGTAGTAGCGGTACCGCAGCATCGGCGTCAGCTTGTCCACCAACGTTTTCGCAAGTTCGGGGTTGTACATATAGTTGAAACAACCCAATGTCTTCAATGTCGCTACGACGTTGGAGATCTTCGTGGCGAAGATGCAGATGTCCCTCGGTGATTCTGAGAGTCGTGGTAAACCTCGAAGCGTTTCCATTTCTATCATGGCGATTGACTCTGGTCTTCCGAATCTCAATTCCAGAGTCCTCATCACCTCTGAAGGGTGCGCGTTGGTGATGAGCAACCCTTCTACAGCTTCTCTGGCTTTCCCTTTTAAGTTTCTTCGTAATCTGTTGATGTTCTCGACGGTGTTGAACGTTGGTTCAGACTCGTAGTAGGCGGCGCGGAAGGGTAGCCACTCCTGATGCGATCCACTGAAGAAAGGCAATTCGGTGAATTTGGGTCGCTGGGCGGCACTGATAGCCCTAGTGATGGCTTCAGCTAGGAGGGCGAGCTCCCCTTGACCTCCCGCCGGTGTTCTTTGAACCTCTTCTTGCTTCGGTGGTTCTTCGCGGACGACCGTCGGCTCTGGCGGAGGGCGGTGAGGTTCATTCGCGATGGCTAGGACGGGGCGAGTCATCTGGTTATCCAACCAGTTGTCCACACGGGAGTTGACTTCGTAGAGGGAGACTTCATCTTCCTCTCCTTCTTCTTCTTCTATATCTGTGTCCTCCGTTTCTAGCGCGGCCAGGCGTGCAGCAGCTAGTTCGACTTGGAGGCGAAGCAAATCTTCTTTTGCTTTGGCGATCTTCTGTATCTTCGTCTTGCTATGCGTCGATCCCCCCCCTCCCCCCTTCTCGCTAGGGGGACGGAGGAGCTGTGGGCCGGTTGGTTTCGACGTACCGGCGTTCTTGACGACTCGTTTTACAGTCGAGGCGTCAGTATCACAGCGATTTTCTCTTGAACTGACAGCAGCAGGCGGTTTCATCAGCTGTTTCGATTTCGCACCCGTGGTGAGCGTAGTCGCGGCGGAGGGGGTAACGGATGGTGCGACGACGCCAGCGGGGTGTGAGGCGGAGGGCGCGTTGACGTCCGAGGGGACAGGCGCGATAGCTGCCGGCGCGGGCGGTGCGCTGGCAGCCGAGGCGGAGGCGGCGGTCGAGGCGGTGGCGGCGGAAGTCACGGTGGTTGGGTCGGTCGTCGCGGAGGTGTGGGTCTGTTCGGAACTCTCCGTGACAGTCGTCCCCGTCTGTGTCGATTCGGATGTGGCTTCCGTGCTGGTACCGGTCGCAGAGGTCCCTGGGGTGGCCTCTGACGATGACGGCTTCTCTTCACTCGACGGCTTGCGGCCCTTTCCCACGGAACGTGTAACGGGCATGATGTCGACTAATCTTCAAAGTTTCTTCACTGTATCACTATCTTCAGATATTATTTACCACAATATCCGGCTCGAAGGACCATTAAATGTGCAGGGTGCACATTTACTATGCTGGGATTGGTGGGGAATAAAACCACTGGCTTGAGAGAGACTTGAAGTGTATTCTTCTGATGTTGCTTGCTGACTGTTCGCTGACTGACTGTGTCGAATGATTTTTTTTTTTTTTTGCCTGTGGATGCCTCAATAAATTAAGGCCTCCAGCCAGGGCTTAAAACTTAAAAACTAAGCGACTACACGCTAAGGGCACCCCCTGTGGGGTACGGACCTCGGCTTAGGGCGTCGCTGGGAGAGGGCAGCAAGGGACAGGCTGGATCGGAATTATTTAGGGGCGAATTTTGAACTACAGGCTCAGCGGCGCGGGCTGGCTCGAGCAAGGGTCGGGGCGGACATGGTATGGGGGGTCGCGACGGGCCTCGACGGCGAGGACGGAAGGACGGCTGTCGGGACTTGTGTTTTGTGAGCGTGCTGGTGGCTTTTCTACTTTCCTGTAGGAGGGTCGTAGCGTCGTCGGGGATAGTGAGAGTATGCCTTGGTCGGCGAATCCTACTTATGCGAGAGGGAGTGTATCGGGCGGCCGCTGCAATCAGGGGATTGGGGTGCTTTATGCCAGTATCAAAGAAGCGCTTGGAAAGACGTTTCATGAACTGCTGGATGGTGGGTATTCTGAGATCTAAGTGTAGACTCTCATTGCGGACATAGAAGGGGGCTCCCGTGACCTTTCTGAGGAAACGGTTCTGGAGGGTCTGCATTCTATGCAGGTGGCGAGGCTTGGCGTGTGCGAAGACTACGCAAGCATAGGTCATGATGGGACGGATGACCGCGGTGTATAGGCGCAATTTGCACTTGAGTGACAATTTGCTGCGGGCGGTCAGTAAGAAGTGGAGCCTACTGAGGGCGAAAGAGGCGCGCGAACGAGCCGTCTTTATGTGCTCTCTGAAAGTAAGGTGGTGGTCGAGGATGACACCTAAGTATTTGGCTTGCTTCTCCCAAGGGATCGGCTTGCCATACATAGTGATCGGACTGGGGAGGGGGGAGGCGAGTCGACGGGGTTTCGAGAAGAGCACTGCCTGACTCTTATCGGGGTTCTGTGTCGAATGACAAAATGTTCCTATTTTTATACAGCTCGGCATAACGGTACATAACGGTACTTAGGATGGTCGACCAATCACAGAGGGGTCCGTTGACCAATCAGAGCGAGGCAGGATTCCGTGTAATTTTCCTAAGTACCTCGAAACTTTACCTTATTGAGAGCCGCGTGACAATTTTTACGTTTTTCGGTAATTCTGACGGAGTGTACGTAGATAAACTATACATTATTTTGTTCGATGTACTACGAACTATCTAACAAAATTACAAATTCAATGAAAACAGGACATAAACACTACTGCTTAACCCTAATACTAAGTCTACTATATGTACAAGTTTAAATGATTAAACTATGATATAACACTATTCACTTAAACTATTGATACGATTTGTACATGTATCACTTATGTTCTGTACACTAACTATTTTACTTGTCCCGCACAGATAGAGACATGAGAATCAACGATGATTCCGTAACAACCAATTACAATCTGTATCATTTTGAAGCATATTGCTAATCCATTGCTTCATATATTCGAAAAAATGGTCTGTTCAACAACGTAAATTACGCAATGAATGTTGTTGAACTGTCAAAATGAAAGCCATTGATACTGTTAGTGTGTTACGCAATTACCCCGCTGGTGCAGGTACATACGACTCAAGAGATACGTTCATAGAACCTCTAATTATTTGCTGGTTTCAAGAATCTTTGATTTAGTCTTATCTGGCAATGATTGTACAGAAGAACTTAATCATAATTATCTTTTTTGTTATTGCTCATATGCATAAGTTATAAAAACGGGAAGAAAACGCCACATTCTACTTCTAATCAATTACTTCTGGACTTACAGATAAAAAATATCAAGTTTCAGCGATTAAAAGATAAATTCACTACCTATCTATAATTTTCCATGTTAATCTATGAATTAAAAGTACCAGCTTCTAATCATAGACAAGATGTAGCTGTCTAATGTAGCCGGTTGTCTGTGGTGATTAGAGTGCCATGAATAATTATAATGTTTTAATTCCATATCTTATTGCGGGAGATTCTTGTGCTCAGAGGCTCGTTTCCTTAAACCGTGGAATGGTTAGACAGACAGACTGGAACTGGAAACTAGTTGCATCTTGAATGGAGGATCTTGCGCATCGGAATGTACTGGATTAAGACATAGTTCGATTATTTATGGATATCAACCAAGATATCAACGAATGCGTCAATAACTCTGGAGAAGCTAAACTCATTATTATCACTAGAGCTCTTAAGAAAATTTATTTATTTATTTAAACTTTTGGCACAAAATGTACAAAGTTTCGCACTTAATGCCTTAGGCATTCTCTACCAGTCAGCCAAGGGTGGTGAAGAAATTAGAAAATTCCTTAGCAAGTAGATGTTGAGACCTATTAAGCTAATTGCAACATAATAATCTCTTAATAGCTCAATCATTAACAATAATGAAATAGGTTGGTCAAGTACAACCACTTGAGAAAGACACATCACAAACCACAAACATAACATCAAAATTCAAGATCTATCAAAGACATCTAATATCTATAAACGCAACAAAACTCCCATTCAAGTCCGCCACATCAGAAATCATTAAACCGAGAATGCTATACAGAGCGATAAACCTCCTACACTGGACAACTCAATATATTTATATATACAAGCGTCACCTACGCGGCTACGCCTGCTTTCTCTTCCAAATTGACTGACCAATGTCTTACACTAATAAATTCACAGTTTGTAATTATGCCTCTTTGTTGTCCACAGCTTGGATTTATGATTTGTTTATGAGTTATGGCAACACGTGTAGGCCACCTACACGCTGTGATTATAAAGTGGGAAGATTTTTTTAGTTTATGGATGCAATATGTCGGGACTTCGAGAGCTATTGATATTAAAAGTGCTTGTACTGCTCCTGTATTGAATTGTTATTGCGTGTAGTCCATTGAGGCACTTAGTCGGCTTAAAATAATGATTTAAGTAATTGTAGAAAACATTATTACCTACAGAGTTTAATTACCAAAATAGTTCCAGGAAAAATCGTGAGTGACATGATTAAGAAATGGTTCTAAGAATATGATCTATGTTCGTGCCTATTATAACTTAGTAACTAGACCATATGGTTGATGGTGGTAGTAAATGGCTTAGATTATAGAAGAGATAAGCCGACCGAGTTTTTAAAACTACAAGTTGAAGAAGCTTTGGTCTTATTCTCTCTCTCCCCCCCCTCTCTCTACCTATCCCACAGGCCTAGCCTTATCCCATAACATTTAGAGTCGGCTCTCCTCCTCAATCTTCTATTTACCCATCTAATTTACCTTCATTATCATTGCAAAAAATAACATCATTAAAGCCAGATTACCAACTCACGGAAAAATAATGCCAACAAGACACGTGTAATTGTCCCCAATGCCTGGTTTCTCTGTATACGGAAATCGAAAGTGGCGCACTATGATTACTTGTCCTATTACGACACAATCGATTTCTATTATAACTAAAGACCTTTAATTAAAAGGGAACTTAACGATCTTTGGATTCTCACGCCCTGAGAATAATTGTCTGTGAATTTATTGCCATATTTGTGAGTCTACTAAGGCAAGAAATCCCTATAGTACCGTTACTATTCAATCATTAATTTAAGAGTATTTTGGAGCGACTCTGATACAGCCCTTTTCATGAAATAATGATAAGTTTGCCCCCATCACATTAAGGTTTCTCTTTACAAACATTATTTATTTAAAGCTACTTATTTATTTAGCTTTAGCTCCCATCAAACTAACATGTAATTAGTGTTAGACCAATTACATTTTAAATGCGATGCCAAAAATAACTTCAAAGTGTCCGTGAATATTTTACAACCCTATCTACTCTAAAATTCTGTTAATACCACACCTGAAGATGCCTACAACCGACCTAAACAAAACTAAACTGAAGTCTTTGAACTTTTCAAATAACTGGTCATTAGAAAAATTTCTTTCACCTTCGACCTTCTACCATCAACGTCCGAAGGTTGTTTATCCCTACCTGACCTTCCAAGGCTTCAAGGCCTCAGAAACTGAAACACGCAACCGCGTCAAGGACTTTCCTTTTTCAGGGCCGGATAGGTTTTCTTCAAGGGTAATCGGAAGTAATTTATCAAACTACCAAAGCTCGTTTTTCGTCTTAAAATACCATTAGGACCAGAGTCAGAGATACTTTCGTGTTCATTAAAATGACAACGCTTAACAAAATCTTCTTTTTTATTTCCAATATGTTTATCGTTTTCTTTATTTTCTTTTTCATTACACAATTTTCAATTATGTAATGTTGATATTTAGTATTCTGATTGATTACTAACATTGGTATTGTTATTTTTTTTTTTAATGTATTTTCGGGCATAACTCCGTCATATATGGACAGATTTTCAAACTACTTTTTTGTTCGATAGAAGTTGATTCCGAAATAGTCCCATTTAAATTTCGTAAAGATCTGGTGATGAGTTTCGGAGACAGACAACGGAACTCTTCAATAAATACCAGTAAAACCACCGCGACTGCTGCTATCGCATATGTATGCATTGTTTACGCAATCGCACAACATACTCGTAACATCACGTCTGTACCCTATAAACGCAGATGCAGTACGCAGATGTGTTCAGTATACCACCGCACACCCTACCACATAGCAAGTAGTGTTATATGAATTTGTGTGGAGTAGGTATAACTAAAAAGTGAAAAATAACTTTAATTTCAGAAGTCGGTGTCAAAAAACGAAAATGCGGAACCAACGACACCGACTTCCAAAATTAAAGTTATTTTTCACTTTGTAGTGCTTTTGGATGTCGGTTGTTTTTTTTTTTTTTTATTAAAAAGTTTTTTGCTATATCTATTTTATTCTTTATAGATTTTATTGCCTTAATAATATGTTAGATTAATCTCTTCTTTCGCCTAATTCAAACAAAAGTATCAAGTGTTTCCCCTTACTTCTCCTTGACGACTTATTTTTGGTTCTTCGAAATTATGTATAACAGCAGTCATTCCTAAGACTCCATCACCGTTTAAGTACATAGTTTTATGTTAGTTTTTAATTTGTCCAAATGTGTTCCTTGCATTCCCTACAGTACTTTACCAAATTAACGTTTTTATTTCTTTCTTTCAATGCTCTGATACTTATTTCTCAAAGCCTACAAACAAGCCGCTTCACGATTTTACATAATCATCAATTACTTCAACATTTGCTCATTCAACACCTCTCAAACCATGGTCTATAAATAACACATGATTACCCAATCGACTTCCAATCATTACGTGGCTACTGTCTCACTAATTAATTTCAAGGCGCCATGACACTTTCGTTATCGACTGACGTTTTCCGTGTGTCAATTAACATGGAAATCTCTTGGAGATTAGTGATGCGCCAGGTGTACTACATACATTTACGAGCATTCAGTTTTTTGGTGTTCACTTTTTTTAGGCGTTATCATAATGTTTTGTGGTTTTGTTGTCAGCTGATTTGCTTAGTGGGTCATTTTTCAAAGTTTGCTTTGACCCACGAAAAAAAATGCTGATGTTTTGGAAATTATTCTTCATCCCGAATGAAGGATATTTAACTATTATCTTTTGTTGTTTTGTTTGTTGAAATTTCAGATGCATAAAAACAATGTTGCTTATTATAACTCTAACTTTTCTACGTGATCCTCAGCCATTGTTTTCCTAGTTAGTATGTTAGTAAATATGTTTCGTTAATCTAGATCCTGGTTTAGTAAGTGTTACTACCGCAAAGATTTCTCTCTCATTCCCGCAATAAGTTTTTCTATAGCTTGAAGTAAAGATTCTATCTGCAGGGCCCAAGCTGTGTCCTTAACCTTATAAATCGTCGCAATTACCACAGTCTTCACATACCACACTGATTTGACAAAGCACCACATTATGCTGTCGCAGTCGATGACCGTTAATTGCAGAATGATTACTAATCGCTTTACTATTAAGAGTGCATTTGTTGAATGTTTCTATAATCGTTATAACACGACCTAATCGTCTGTCTGGCGCCTTCTTGGGTATGCGAGGCTGTGGTCTAAACAAAACAGAGCTTTAGGGTTTTTAAAGGCTACCAATGAAATCCTGGCATAGGATTCCAGTCACACTTATTTATGGTGTTGAAATCGTTGTGGATAGGGTCTAGTATTTCTGAGTGTGCACTATCTTCTGAGTAAAGTGGACATTGATGTCGGGCTTATACCGACTAAAACCACAGTGCATTCGTCAATATCATAAAGTAAAAAGTCTTCTTGAGTAAATAAACTTCAGTAAGTCTGCCGCATCGTAAATAGTTATTAAGTTTGCTTACAAAATCGAATGTTATTTACACAAATTAGGCTGAGAATCAGCCCTTTTTGAACTTTCAAATGCCGTTCATAAAATAGTCTCCATAAACGCCCGCCTTCGCCACTTCCCAGTGCTTCAGCTGGGAAGAAGAAATGGCGCAAAAAAACTACCTAACAGCACAACGGTTTGGCCATTAATTTTACCACAGCCTCAACTATTGTCGCATACCTCCTGCCGGATAAATTTAACTTATGCCGGATATATTTGTTCCAGCTGCATATCTTTCAATCCGGCTTCTAAACTATGTCAGCCGCCAACATTATGTATTTAACGCTATCTCTGTCGAAAGCTCCTCCACTAATAAAGGCATCTATCTACATAAAATCGAAATCGACTTTTCCTAACAGTTGTCAATTAATTATCGCATTATTAGTCGATTTATTTGATAAACATCCCATCTCTATTGGAGATCGCGTAGTAAACCGGTCAATGAGTGCAAGAGATTGGTCGGCTGGAGTCGTGATAAGGGCCGGCCTAGTCTGGTACGTGCAGTCCTTTCACAGCATTTTACGTCTGATTTTGCATCACCGTCCGAATTACAGTGATCTTTATTCTCATTCAAATAGGGTTGTTGTTGGGTTGCTGTCATTGACAAATCAGTCAAAATCATTGTGATCTCTATTCTCGTCACAATATGGTTGCTGTTAGGATGATGCTGTCAGATGTAAAGCAACTCTGAACGGACTGTAGACATGTTTACATAAGACTGTTATTTATTATTTATGTTTTATGCAAGGCTGTTTGGTAGGAAATGTCGTTATATCTTATCACATTAAAAATGGTGCTGGGACAACTGATTTGACGATGGGTTTGCTCAATCTTGAAGCCATATTTAAAGCTGTAGGGAACAGTTAACTTGAGACGGGCCGCATTCATATGTTTCTTGACAAATGTAGGTCCTTAGATGCTGCAGTCTCATCTAAGATATCTTTAATTTCTAGTTTGTCTTTGATAAAATTAATTATTAAATAAGTATGATAAATTGTTGCAATATTCTTTTAGATAAAGGTACGGGCACTTAATTAATAAATTACCGCTCCATGCGGTATGAAAAAGAAAGATTTCTATGGGTGTCATCATGCTTGACACTGTAGTCTGTTCCTAAAATAGCTGCTGATGGTGTCAACACACCCATGTCAGGTAATCACTCGCTAAAGGAAATTAGATACACATTCATCTGTATTTCAACAAAATATCACACCACTTAGAAAAAAATAAAAATAAAATCAATCAGTGAAATATCATCATCAAAAATTTAAGTTATAAAATTAACCTCAACTGTCGAATAAAAACAGAACACACCATATACATATGGAACATACGAGAGAACATACATAGATCACTAATTCTACAGCAGCCAGATATCTACAAAATATTTTAATCTATGTACAATCAACTGCACGTCTATTTAACAATTTGTCTTTTACAATGCCTTTATAACGTAACAGTTCGTAGCGATTTTCTTAGCTCAAATGACTTAATGACGTACGGTTGCCCGTACCTGCAAAAAATCTACATCTCACACATATTAATGATGTATCATCGACATGTTATCCCTATATGGTATGAAGTGGACACCAAACCAATATGGCGCGGGTCCATTGGGGTCATGACAGTATCGAGTTAAAATATTGCCATAATAATCCGCCAGCGTACACGATGACAGATTGACAGGTTATGTCATAAACAAAAGAGTGATTGATTCTTTAGTCGAATTTTATGCGCCAATGTACATACCATTGTTAAAGAATTGGTAATAATTTACTTAATTCTAACAAAAAGTAGTATTCATCGTAGGATAGGACGCACTCATGACTCGGGCTAGGTGGAGTGACGATCTTCCCAGGGTGGCTCATAGCACCTGAATGAGAGTTACCGAGGATCTTGGAAAATGACGTGGAATTTGAGAGGTCTGTGTTCAGCAGTGGACTGCTCTAGACTAAATGATAAATGATTTATTTTCTGTAAGTAGGTTTGTACAAACACTTTTACATGTCAATCATATTTTTTTAAACTAGATGAGGTCGGCGTTTCCTATCTGACTACTCTGAGAAGAAAGGCCGAAACAAACTCAGAGGTCACAGTCTCTTTTAAAGTCCAGACATAATCTTGGTCAGATAATGTGAAGACCATGTAGATTGGTGTCTGAAATGGTCTTTTGAGTAAAGAACCACACAGATTGAGCGGACCTGTCCAGTCAGTGCACGCATTTGTCAAAATCGTGCAGCTCAACTCAGAACTTGATGATTGATGATGATGCTGATATTGATGATCATAGGACAGTCGAAATAGTAGAAATAACAACGTCAGATATTATGAATGATGTGAACACTACAGTACATACCTACAACAAAACATTTAATATGCAGGTCAAACAAACGCGTATGCGACAGGTAGGCCACTCATTGCTATTAAGTGCGCAATATTTTTTAACACTCATTATTCTACTCTCGTGTAGGTACGAGTTAAATGATATTAGCCTTTCTAAGCGCATATATCATGAAACGCTTACCCTAGCACTTTCACTGCCAAGTACATTGATTACTTGCTTACTTTTTGCTTATTTTTGGCAACCAACCCTAGTAACGCGGTTTGCACCCCGAAGGCGGGTGCTGGGCATGGGCACATGCCACATATATGTGGGAAGGAGAAGGGAAGTCGAAAAGAAAGATGGCGAGCTAATAGGAGTTTAAGACGTTGTTCGCTATTGTAAGAAGTTTTATTTTATTAATAAAGAAGTTTTCAAGAAGTCAAAAGAGTTTTTTCGGTCATCCACACAATCCCCTTACATATATCTATTTATATGTAGGACGCGGGAGGCGAGTTCTGGGCACGCGAAAGAATTAGGTATCTTTCTAGCCGGGAGCCGGGTGCTGGACACTGAAAGTGTTAACTTTTCTAATGCATTCTCTATAGTAGTTATATTCTTAATATTAATTAGCTGCTTAGAGGATTAACTGAATTTATATCTATTTTAGCATAAGAATCAGTATCAGCTCCCACTATTAATCCATTAATTATTTTATTAATTAATTCATTTTTCCATTCATTATTATTATTTGTAGCATTTGTACTAGTTCCCACTGCTGGGACACAGGCCTCCTCTCTGTGAGGGGGAGTGGGTTGTAATTCACCATGCGAGCCCAGTGCGGGTTTGTGGATGTCAAATAATTATGTCTTAGAAGTTTTTGTTCTTGGACGTGCCAGATTCTTTACCGTTTTGAAAGCAGTTGCAGTGGTGATGTGCCTGGGTTCGAACCTACGACTAACTACCGTTAATTTCCACTGAGTCACCACTATTCTCTCATTCATCTATATTGCTGACAGCAGTAATGCCTGTCCCCTAAGCCATAATTATAAAGTTATGACAGTCGCAACCATTGTTCTAATTACATTGTAATTAAATACAATAATTGTAATATTGAGTTGCACGCGGTTTCACACCTGTGTTTGTAATCAAACGACCACAACTAGATCGTTTGTAAGGAATACCTAATCTATGGGCTAATGTAATGATTCATTGATACTGATAGTACCTAATTATTGCAGTTACAGACGCCCGCACATCAAGTTACTACAATCTGTCAAATTTCTTTAAGTAATAGATTTTCAACTTTATCGCCAAAGCATTAAGTTCAATGTTGATTGAGAATATTTGTCAGTTTCGGGTAGCTTGATGTGCTGGCGTCTGTACTTAGTCACTCACTTTATGTAACGATAGTAATTGGGTTGAAAATTCACTGCAGAACGGAGTAATAAAAAACCGTTCAAGAGCGAGTCTGACTCGCACACCGAGGGCTCGGTGCTATCATATATAAAATTTTAATTGGCGAGGCCTATATTCCTCAGAGAATTTTAACACTGCGGAGTAGAATATTGCAGTTTTAGGTCAGCGCCATCTCTTGATCGATAGTGGAACTAATGTAGCGACATGGAGTTTCTTGCGGGCTCTTCTCCACAAGAAAGGGCCAATCAGAACCGTGTGCCTAGCTTCTGACATTTCATAAGTGCACATGGGCAATTATGAAACGTCAGAGGCTAGGCTATGTAAAATAAAATATTTTGATTTTAGGCTTCTTAAGCCCTCCATATATAACTGGTGGATTCCAAAGCCCCCCAACTAAGGTCCATAACACTAAATAAAGCGATAGCCTTACAATGAAAATGAGTAATGATCACGTTAATTACTCGACGTCTTTCACCATCATGGCGGTCGTGCAGTACACAATAAACTTCACACAATGTTGCCAGATTAGATCATTAAGTATGCTCTCACATTTTATGAGGCTTTCACGACGTAACTACAAGTCTAGGCTAAGACACGACTGGAGACACTGCGGACTTGAGTACTGAAATATCCTTTAATTTCCTTCCTTTTTACCCTTTCCTTGATCTTTAGGGTCCTTACCCCAATTTTAAGACCTGAAACGGTAGTGACAAATAGCCCAGCTAATATTAACAAGAGGTCATCTATTAAGGGGGCTCCCTGACTCACTGAAGTGTTTTGTGTCCGTCGCCTACCAAGTAACCGGGTTGTGGAGGCCAGATTCACAGTCGTTCCGTGTAAAATACTGGTATTCAGCTGCATCCGGTTAGACTGGAAGCCGACCCCATCATAGTTGGGAAAAGGCAGGCAGATGATGACCTAAAAAAGTTGAACAGTCTCCAAGTTTGCTTTGGTTCTCTACTACAAATTCGTATTTCAGAAAGTTAATACACAATCATCTGATTCTGCGACATCAAAAGTACTAATACTTGAAAAACGTTCAAATTCAACTCACATCTCGTTTCCGCGACAATCAATGTCAAAAACTAGTCAACTATGGAGGTAAATTTGAGGTTTTTTGACGCATTTTGATTGATTAGAACGCGAACGTGCTTAAAAATACGCGAAATGCCTGTCGGATTGCCGGAATATATAAATTCCCGAGAATATGACATGTAAATCACGCCAGTATTCCGCGAAGAGTTTGGCAGAGGTGTACCTACACTTCTCCCACGTTCCGTCAGTTATGTTCAAGTTTCATGTCGGGCGGTCTTTAAACCTGCAGCTGCAGTACATGCATGTAGTAAAACAGATGCCATTCGATCATGACTCACTCATACGGGCAATAAACAGCACCATGACTTGTAAACCTATTGAGGGAAATTGATTTGCTGTCGGCACGACTGTACTATTTTATTGCTGC
Source organism: Eremobia ochroleuca (assembly GCA_949629135.1). NCBI lineage: Eukaryota > Metazoa > Arthropoda > Insecta > Lepidoptera > Noctuidae > Eremobia > Eremobia ochroleuca. The sequence goes on along the minus strand of OX451401.1, from coordinate 16,960,612 downwards.
GTCGTTCTAGTCAATATCACTGCTTATGGCACCGCTAAGAAGTCTGCCAACGCTAAAAGGTAAAATGGTACATGATTTCCAGTAGGCGCATATAATTACATAACATTTAAATATATACAACGTGTAACGTTAAATGCGCAAAACCTCAGACACCCCAACTGATTTTTAATTCAGTTGACCTATTTCAGAGAGAAAATAAGTCATTAAAAAATTGTAAAGGTTTTATGTGCTGTTTTAGTTTTACTGGCCATTCTGATCGTTTCTTGCGTCTGCGACGACGGTTTACCGAGGGAGGAGTCGTCACCGGGCCGCTGCGCCGCGCTGACATTGGCTTGCTTGACCTATTAATAAATAGACACGGCAACGTTTTTAATGAAGTTTTTTTGAAAAATGTGACCTATATTAAAAAGAGGTTCAATTAATTCTGCTCGTTATTCGGATCAAACTATTTTCAGGTTTTGCGCATTTAATGTTACACGTTGTATATCGATAGATGAGTTCTTTCAAAAGTGTCCCTGTAAATTTTATACGTTAAAGCACAGATATATTTGACTGGTATCTAAGTAAATACATACATTTTCAAAATTTAGTTATAGATAATATAACTAGTAGTAGTATGTAGTTATAATAATATATTGCCTGCTAATTATTGGCCAAATGTGCATTACTAAATATTTTATTTTAAGAACTTCATGTACCTACCATATTATATGATGCAATAAATGAATTGAATTGAATTGAAATAAAAGCTATAATAATTAAGGCCAGGACACACTATCGATCACTTGTTAATTTGACAGATTTTGGCGAGAATGTGCAAAATCATTTATCATTGTTATTTAAATTATAGACGAAAGGAAGTAGGTCGAAAAAACTATAAAGGCTAGTCCACATCAACGCAGTCATAACACCATGCTAATTATTCGTACATTGTTATTGTTTACAACAACGCCGAAGAACTAAAATACCAATAAAGATGTTTTACAGCCACTCGCGATAAACATGTACTACAAAATATTTTTATTACGGCATTGTGTTAAAACAATCATTAGTTTATTGATTAGTAAAGATAATTGCTAGCATTTTATAACTTTAGAGATTGATTTGCTATGCTTCCTAACATAATGGAGATCTACGCAATAAGACGTTGCGTCGTTTTTCTCATACTAACATAATTTTTCTACATTTGTCAAAGGGAACAAAATTGCGGTGACTATAATATTTTGATGTCGGTACGCACGATGACATATCAAGCCATACATTTCTAATATAAACTGACTTCTCACTTTATGAAAAGCCTATACAATGCGAGGTCAGGTAAAACTGAAAATGTGTAGCTTGATGTGTCGCCGTGTGTACCATACAATTCAACTAAACCGTAATTTATGTTTGTTGTTTATGGCAAACTAGCGATTTTGTCCGCATGTTTTTTTTTACATAATATACTGCATGATTTTTTTACAGGCTCCAAATTTTTACAGGGTGTTCTAATCATGAATATAAACAACTTTCACTATGGGACCAACTCTGAAATCACGAAAAGAAAATCAGCTGTTTATTACAAAAGTTCAATATCTACTTGACCAAAATGTATGAAACAGCTGATCACAGAGTTGGTTTCATAATGAAAGTTGTTCATATTCATGGGTTGAATACCCTGTGAAAATTTGGAGACGGTAAAAAAAAATCATGCTGTATATCCACAGACACTCAGCAATACAGTAGGTATACTAATATGCTTCCCATTAGTAAAAGAATTTCGGATCAGCAGTTCCGAAGATTACCCTATACAACGTGTAACGTTGAATGCGCAAAACCTGAAAATAGTTTGATCAGAATAACGAGCAGAATTAATTGAACCACTTTTTAATATAGGTCACATTTTTCAAAAAATCTTCATTAAAAACGTTGCCGTGTCTATTTATTAATAGGTCAAGCAACCCAAAGTCAGCGCGGCGCAGCGGCCCGGTGACGACTCCTCCCTCGCTAAAGCGTCTTCGCAGACGCAAGAAACGATCAGAATGGCCAATAAAACTAAAACGGCACATAAAACCTTTACAATTTTTTTAATGACTTATTTTGTCTCTGAAATAGGTCAATTGAATTAAAAATCAGTTGGGGTGTCTGAGGTTTTGCGCATTTAACGTTACACGTTGTATACAAACTAAAAAAAAATACCTCTTTATAATATCAGTACCTATAAATTGACAACAACTGTTTTATTTGTGGAAAAGGAAAAAAAAGCTATAAATTAAACTCATAAGCGACCATGTACCACCGACAACGTCTCATAATTTTCTATACTTTACTATGCATCTTTGATGACATGTCCGCCTAGCATGTTCAAATGACTTTTATAGCTTAACAATAATATGGGTTTGCCCTAACCGCCCGCACAGAACGATACATCATTATGCCTAGAGCAGTAGCTGTCAAATTAGAGATTTGTATCGCTCGTACTAAATAGATGATAAGTTGCCCACCTGGGTATGAGTCATGGTTCGTGACAGCTACTGTCACATTATGTGACGTGCATACCAATCTTTATATGGTCGGAAGTGTATCTGCCGTATATGGTTTTGGTAGATTGTGGTCATGGATTTACATTAGACAATGATCAAATAAATATTGAATGGTTTGTTAATCGTAAATATAAATCAGCACCCTAATTGCGTAAGCTATTTCTCGAATCTCAGACAGTAGTTGCGAAGAAATAGTAATAGATTTTCACGGTTCCTCTGGAAGTGAAGTATACGAAAATGAAGTGGACAACTGCCGTGGCTGCGGCGAGAACTATTATAAGACACAGCTAGTCGAAGATTGGTTGCAATGTAATGTTTGCAAGCTCCCACAGCTAGCAAACATTACATTGCAACCAATCTTCGCAATGCACGAAAACTGCACAGTTTGATGACATGTGCTCAAACTGCGGAAATAAAGAAAACGAGAAGATTAGAGACAAGAAGGGTAAAGGAAAGGGCAAAAAAGTACTGGCCGTCTCTCCCGGAGCCCTGTGGCCATCACTCCCGGACACTGAGTGAGATGGCCAGTCGTATTTTTTTGACCTAAAATATTTCTATGTTATGTTGATTCAAATATTTGTTTGTGATTAAAATGGTGGTTTTATTGTACTTGGTTTTCTGGCTATAGATCTTTAATGTTAGTAGGACCATCTCCCTGGGACGTATCCTATTTTAATTAGAAAACATTTTTGAAAGAAAGCAGAATTATCCTGTTCTACCCATACACATCCAAAACAATTTGTTATTTTAAGTCTCTATAGATAAATGACTCATGCCAATGAACAATTGAAAATATTATCAAACATTAGTTAATTACAGTAAGCTCAGATAATAACCGTAAATTAATTTACACAGCTTTACTGCTATAATTTAACACTCATATTTATTTTCGAACACAAAAGTTATTGATCACATTCATCATATTTTTTGTTACTGAGAAACAATTAATTCCATAATGGACAAACCGGAAATTAACAAATGGCGGGATATTTTAACCCTGCATCCAAAACCATATAAATCAATGATATTTATTAACACCTTAGCATGAAAACTCCTTAATTTTATTACCGTCAGTAAAATATTTACCAACCAACTTTTTCTCGCGGGTACGCCCGCGTTATTGTGGGAAATTATTCCACAGGAACGTACTACCGAGATTAAAAGTAGTAATGCCAAATATCATTGGGCACTATTATATGGAATATAGACCCTCGCTGTGCAGAAATAAAATAGGGTGGATTACACAAATGAATGTCTTTAATTTACGATAGTATGGGTTGCATTAAGCGGGTTGCAGACCATGAGCTAAGCTAAGTTAGGCTCTAGACAGACGGACCGCATTTCAACGGCAATCCAACCGCCAATTGCAGTTCAAGTGCAGTCTGAATGCAGTTGACACGACTGCAATAGAACTGCAAACCAAACGTGACGAACTGCACGGTTGGTTTGCAGTTCTATTGCAGTCGTGTCAACTGCATTCACACTGCATCCGAACTGCACCATACCCACCCGCCCGCACTACTTTAACGCTCCGCCCCTCGTGCAGTTCGATTGCAGTCGGTGTGCAGTTCACACGACTGCACGCCGACTGCAATTGAACTGCAATCGGACTGCACGTTTGGTTTGCAGTAGCCTTAGTCTAGCTTAGCTCGCATAGCTGAGGTCATTTTTCATACCTCTGTTCATAGTTTGCGGTCTGTACACAAGTATGAAAAACTATATCAAGCTAAGCTAGACTAACTTAGCTTAGCTTTTCGTCTGCAACCCGCTTTAGTGTGGGTACTGTCTTTAGGGCCAAAAAAATCAAAGTGTATTTTTCTTGTTAACCCGGCGGTACTCGCTAGGTGTTTACATGCACGAATACTCGCTACCGGGTAAAAAATACCACATGATTTAAATGACATTATCTTGGAAAATAAGTTAGCTTTACAGACTTTAATGGCGTATTTAGTTTATCAATACTAATGTCTAATAAATAAAAGAAAATTGAAAGTTTGAATTATTATTTATTTCAAATTATAGCTTATCTTAAAAAAGAACGCAAAATTAAACAAAAATTCTTCATAGTCTTAGAAAAATCAACAAAAAAATTTTTTTCTTAGGTATCACGTAAAATTGAGATCAAAAATTATAAATCGACAGTGCTAGTGTAGTTGTACTCTGTGGTATTTTTTACCCAGTAGCGAGTGCCGCCGGGTTAATACATACATATTTTTTTTTTTACAACAATAATCTTCTTAATTACTCATTATCCCGTACCCAAGTTTCTTGATATGCGTTAAACATCCGTTTTTTATTAACCTGTTCATTTTCACTCCCATAGTTAAACAAAAAAGGGACATTCAATTAAAAGTGGGGGTATACCTTGACAAGTTAAATCTAGTTTGGTTTTTGTACCTACGCAAGTTTTCACAAATCTGCGGGGTAATTGCGTAACACTATCAGTAGCTATGGGTTTCATTTTGACACTTCAACAACATTCATTGCGTTATTTACGTTGCGGAGCAGACACATTTTTCGAACATATGGAGCAATGGATTAGCAATATGCTTCAAAATGATTTAAATTGAGAGTAATAGTGTGTTATGCAAGTAGGGAGGAGTCAGTTAACGCCGAATGACCTTTCATCCAAATCCGTTCAGCCTTTTTTGCGTGATTGAGTAACAAACATCCAAACTTTCAAACTGTCACATTTATAATATTAGTAGGATAATTTTACGTGTTCCGATAACCTATAAAATTATTTCTGTTAAACGATATAATTGGATTCCATGGTTAAAAGTTTATAGGGCATAAAGTAAAGCCTTTTATACTTAAAGCGCTGATTATGATAATTATCATGTCAACGATTATACTTGACACGGTCACGAGGTGTTAAATATTAATGTAACGGTCTTTTTATTGTTGTTATATTTAACAATAAGGGATCAAGCTGAAACTCAAAGCATTTATTTCAAATAAACCAATTACAGGCACTTTTGAATTGTCAAGGGAACGGTCAGTCAGAAAGATGAAGCTAGTTGCCCATTCCAAAGCATAGTAGGTACCTATGGAGAAAAACGGGCAAGAACCTCCACGCTCATTCTTTTTTAATTAAAAAAAAATGGATGATTCAGAAGTATGAGGTTATAAGACTAGCAGATGATTTGATTTGTTGACCATTTTCCATTTAGTTAAGTAACTGGTACTTGTTTACCCAGGCCCAAACTGTTCTCCCGTACCTATTAACAATGTAATATGGAAATAATGTAAAAGCCAATTTCATATTTGGAAAAGGGTTATCGGTGGAGTTAGTTCCTTGCAGACTAACTTTTCCATAGGTAACGTCGAATTGGGACCGTGCACCTAGCTTCTGACGAGTGCCACATGTACGTTTATAGGAAATAAAGTATTTTGATTTGATTTTGTAAGGAATTAAAAAAGAGTGTTTCATTCCGCGAGTTGACTAATTTTTTTTTATTATTTAAATTGAAGCTTTTTTACCTCACTAATAGCTTGGTATAAACAGTTTTTTAATATTTTTAAAAATTGAAAAGATATGAGCGTTCAAAACTCTCAATTAGACAGAGAGGGAAATACTGAATTGTGACGTCATAGTTCAGTATCGCCATATAAATTACATGCAAAACTTCGTTTTGCGAGAAAGAGATAGACAAAAAGTTTCTATAAGTTATAAGTTTTTTATTTTTCGACCGATTTCAAATTTGATTTCGAATTCTATTATTGTATTACATGTGTGGATATATTATCTACTAGAATATATAGTATTCAATATCATGCAACTACCCATTTACAAAGAATTAAATAAATGACAGTCCCAGACGCAGAGGGAACTTGGCTCAATGAGTCCCAAGGGAGTCTAGCTTTTTGCAGCGGTAGAAAACTGAAAAGGTCTTCTTTCGTTCGATTTCCAGATTTCATTATGATAGTTGGGTTTCAGTTACCTAGCTGTAACTAGTAACTGATGTTTCGCATTCACGCTCATAGTATTCCTTGGCATAAGTTTCTTAATAATGCTGACACGAGGCATGAAACCCGTGTTTATTTTCTACAAAAATGCGGAATCAACTACTTACTGGTTTTAACAAACTCATCTCATCAACTGTTTCCCATTGAAATCAGATCACAGTTCTATAAGTTTCCATAACAGTTAGTATATTTTGTTGCAACTTAAGTAAACTATTCAGGTCATAATAATAACATAGAAGCTAGAAGCTTAATTAATAACAAGTTATCATATCCACTTTGTGGTTGAGCCACGAAATTATGACGAATTACCCTGTTTACCTACATAAACTACTTTTAGTACTGTGTTAACACTAATACCTAAGAAAAAATTATATAAAAGGTCCATTCAGACGGAGGTATGTCGTCGCGAATTCTCGTCATCGTCAAATGTCAGGCACGTCTAAGCCATGCGTGGTGTGGCATTTGTGTCGCGTGCCGCATTCCGTGTGTATGCGCCTTAATACCTGAGCTACATAATCCGAATATCAACACAGGCTGCACCCTTGTACATAACAAAGATTCCACTCTGGGTACTGATTGTACGGATGAGATCGACAAATTTTGCAAATAGGCCATTCATGGTCAGATTCTGAGGTGCTAATCATCATTGTCATTATTTACCTAGCATTTATACAGCATGTTTTTTTATTTACCGTCTCCAAATTTTTACCCAATGTTCCACACCCATGAATATGAATAACTTTCACTATGGAACCAACTGTGAGATCATGAAAGAAAAAATCAGTTATTTCATACATTTTGGTCAAGTAGAACTTTTGTATTAAACAGCTGATTTTGTTTTCGTGATTCCAGAGTTGGTCCCGTAGTGAAAGTTGTTCATATTCATGATTAGAATACCCCGTAAAAATTTGGAGCCTGAAAAAAAAATCATCCAGAATATATAAATGCAATTGTTAGGGTGGGCTTGCATTCTAACTGAAAGCAGCTGAATACTAGTACCTATTTTACATAATGACTGCCTATTTAACCCCCACAAATCAGATACTGGTAACACAATACCCCTTGGTACGACTGGTGGGCAGATGTTCGGGCTTCTGACCTTCCGTAACGACTGTCAAAGAACTACAAAATAATGACAGCCATATCATGGATCTTAAGCGAATATCTTCCTTAACCAATGAGTCTTTAAAATGCGATATCGAACCAATTACACTAGTGATCATCATTCTTGCAGAGGGTCGGTCTATTATTTGCCCCCAAACTCATAATAATAGTCCTGCATTAGCTGAGAGAACCCTGATTTCTCTCTTCAAAGTTCTAACCTTTTTTGACGCCTTAAACTGCAATGTCCAAGTAAAGACATGTTAATAAGCCGTTTACAAGTTAATTATAACTCAGTTATCTTGTGAACAAATGTTTTGACGGCGGTACTGATTAGATTGTGGCGATAATTACAGTCTGCCTGGAACGCAGCTTGTCTAGAAAGTGTTAACTCTAGCAATTGTCTGTGGCCGCGCCTGAGTGAAAATGGCTGCAGAAATTATGCTCGGTTATTGAAAATTGGAGAGTTTGACATGTACAGACGCTAGCAGATCAAGCTACCCGAAACTGTCAAATTTTCCCAATCAACCTTAAAACTTATTCGTCAGCGATAAAGTTGAAAATCTATTAAAGAAATTTGACAGATTGTAGTAGCTTGATGTGCTGGCGTCTGTCCATAAAATAGTAGGCTATATCCATAGAATAGTATATACTACTGCCGTGAATTTTTTCACATATCCAAAAGCAACCATTTAGCTGGCATGGGGGGACACTTGACTCTAACGAAAATTAGCACTTTAAAGCTTAATATTTCACAAACGGATCCATAAATCGAAAAATGGCTTTTACAAACCCGCAACATATTTGAAATACCTATCTAACGATACCCCACACCATGGCGTGGACGAGAAAAAAAAAACATCCCCACTTTACGTGTAGAGGAGGTATCCAATTTTTTTTTTTCATGATATTATTTTACCACTTTGTCAGCGTGATTAATATGTATATCCATGCCGAATTATAGCTTCCTAGTACTAAGAGTATCTGAGCTAAGCTGCGGACAGACGGACATAGCGAAACCATAAGGGTTCCTTGTTGATCATGGAACCCTAAAATGGTAGCCTGTTCTTTCGCTAGTCTTCTTCCATAATTGAAGTTTGGAGCATCCAATTTCAAATCACTTTTTTATGTTTTAGTGGTCGTATCTGTTTTTTGCTGTTTATTGTAAAGTTTAAATATCGAACTTAATATGTTCCGTCAATTTCAATAATATTTCATCCCATTTATGATCAGTTATGGCCACATCTCTCATTTTCAACATAGAATATTGGTTGTGTGTCACAAACTGCTGCCATTCATCTAACGTTAATGAGTTTCCGGTAAAAGCTGAGCAAGCATTGAATAACTTGACCTTTGTCCCTTAGGTACTAGAAATTTCTAGACGTTAAGTATAGGCTATCTTTAGAAGTTCTCAATAATAATAATAAAATATTATAAGTTCAGGCATGTTCATACTGTTTGCTCCCTGTGTGACAGATTATGAATTCAAACCATTTAGAACGACTTTTATTGATATTTCATTCATTTGTTTTTGTATGCAACAACTATTATGTCAGGTTTCAAGCCTGATTCAGAATCTTAGAATAAGTACCAGTGCTTTCATTTTCAATTTTCTTAATCTTTAAATTAAAGGTTTAGACATCAGAAAACTCCAGATTGCTTTGCTCTTTAGCACAGGCCTCCCCAAAGCTTTTCTATCACGAGTTTTTCTCCTCCGTGTCCCTCCCGCAGTAGTTTTCAAGTCGTCTTCACATCTTTGAAGTGGTCTTCTTCTTTTCCTCTTTCCTTCTCTGGGATACCATTCCGTTACTTCTCTGCCCCATCTTCTGTTTTTACTCCTCATGACTTGACCTTCCCTCTTCCACTTTTGTTTTTTTAATTGTGTGTCACGTCTGCTACGTTTGTAGTAGTACCACTGCGTTAAGATGCGCTTATTAACTCAGCCTACGAAGTCCACTGCTGGACAAAGGGCTCTCAAGCTGCGCCATAACACTCTGTCCTCCGTCTTCCGCAACCAGTCCAGCCGGTCGATTCTGTAAAAATCTCACCGTGAAATCATAAGTGAAGTGAGCAGTGTCAATAGCGTTAATCCCTAATAACACCTCACTTCCCGCTCACCTCACATAAGTTCTCACGGTGAGATGTTTACAGAATAGCACTGCTGGTGCTCTCACACAGGCACTTCATTGCGAAATTATTAGCAATTGTGTTTAAATAAGACGTCTCCGCGACTCCAGAGCAATTTACGGCAATATTAACTTAGGCGCGCACTAAGTTACCTAATTTAATTCGTCATGGATGATTGGTCGTTAGTTCAATTTGCATGGGTAATCAAATTTACGATGCGATGCATTAACTGCCGCGTCCTACAGCCTATCCTCAATCCTCAATCAGATCCAGATCCTCAATCTAACATCATCTAAAGAAAAATGGACATATCATAATACCAGCCTGTAATGTAACTGTCCCACTGCTGGGCAAAGCCCTCTTCTCATACAGAGAAGGCACGAGCACTGATCACTAGGCTTGCTCAAGACGGGTTGGCGATTTTAGACTTTTTTTTTTAATTTTATTCCACAACTTTCACACAACATCTAGTCCATCTAGTCCCAAACTAAGCAGAGCTTGTGCTATGATTACTAGACAACTGATAAACATACATATATATTTCTAAATAAATACATATTAGGTATAGATAAATTACACCCAGACACAGAACAAATGATCGTGCTCATCACACAAACATTTGTCCTGGGTGGGAATCGAACCCACGACCTTGCGTATAGTAGTCAGGGCCACTGACCACTAGACCAACAGGCCTGCTTAAACTTATATTGACTATATTGCCCGCGACTTCCTCTGCGATCCATGATGAAAAGTATCCTATGTCCTAACCCATGTCATGGTCTACCCATGTGCCAAATTTCATCCAAATCCGTGCAGCCGTTTTAGCGTTAAAGCGTAACAAATTAAATAAGTCACTTTCGCATTTATAATATTACTAGCTGACCCGGCAAAAGTTGTTTTGCCATATAAATTATTAAAAAAAAAAAAAAAAGTTTCTAGTATAATAAAATTCAATCATGATTCGAAAGACACGTGGCGCCATCTATTATCATAATAAAGTTATCTTTGTTTTCCTCGGGAACAGCACTTTTTTTCGGAATGAAAGGTACCCTATGTATGTTTCTGTACACCTGACAGCGTATATGCAAAATTTCAGGATGATCGGTTCAGTGTTTTAGGCGTGAAAAGGTAACAAACGAACTTACTTTCGCAGTTATAATATTAAGTTAGGATTAGGATAAGTCCAGGTTTCCTCACGATGTTTTCCTTCACCGATGCGAGTAATGTCCCAGATAAACTAAGAAGGAATAAAGGCTATTTCCAATAGCGTGCCACTTACCCATTACCAGAAGCCTGCAGCAATTTGTGCAACCTCTTGAAGCAAGGATTGCTATAATGCAAAACTAATTACAGGTTACCAACCTTTTACCTAACAACGCCGCTGTAACTACCTGTACTTAGACTATTATTAATGCCACAGGATGATAAGAAGCAGTTAATCATTTCTAGGTAGGCTATAATTTCTTGGGTTGCCTTTTATGTTAGATTTTACATGCAATTGCTATAAGAGATGGAATGGTCTGGGAAAGGATATACATTTGTTGAATCATAAAATATACATTAAATGCATGAATGCAAGAGTCTTATGCATTTTATAGGGCCTCTTAATATATCCTAGATTAAGGCTGAGGCTACATTAATGCTCACGAATACGGCTACACCGTACGTCAAATATTACTAGCGATCTTTGATTTCTTTATGCGATAGGAACAACATTACTGTAATCACGGCATCGGCTACATCAACATTTCAGCGAAATTGAAGCGAATTTATTAGAAAATTTCTCACTTGCACGACTAGTTCAATAGTGCTACTAAATATGCGTGTGGCTACAATATACGTATAGTATACCGCGATGGATGATTTGAGCGCATTCTAAGAAAACGACCGATGCAAATTGAGTCTTTGTTATGATAGCGGCTACATGAGACACGGAGTCGCTCTTGCTAATTAATTCGTTGTGTAGGATCTGTACTGTAGCCACGTCATCGCCGAATATACGCCGGATTTTCGCTTATAATGTAGCCATACCATGCGTATCTCGTTTCGCTCTTCCAGTCGCATCGCAAATCGCTGTCTACTGTAGCCTCAGCCTTAGAGATTTATAATACCTTGGTGAGGGTCTGCACGAATATGTTACAATAATAACAGCCGCACGGGTCGATCATCAGGTTAGCTACGCTTGCCGCGGTTGGTCCGTGGGTGGGTGACCATCTTCACATACCAAGACCCTGCCGAGCTTCGGAAAGCACTTTAAGCTTTTGATCTCGGCTGTCATTCGTGGATCTGTCACAGTCGTTACGGGTCGTCAGTAGCCCGAAAGTCTGGCAACCAGTCTTACCAAGGGGTACCTATTGTATTACCCAGTAACTGGTTGTGGAGGTCAGATAAGCAGTCGCTCCATGTAAAATACTGGTATTCAGCTGCATCTGATTAGACAGGAAGCCGACCCGACGATGATGATGATAAATTACAGACATAAATATAGAAATTTTACAAAGGGTGCCACCATGGGCGAAGATGAAATTTCCGACATCTATGCGGGCGAAGACTCTTGCAATAGATACGAGTAGTTTCTCCTATACGCACATTCTAACCTTCTAATTCTTTCTTCAACAGTGGCAGCAGTATGTATTCTGCTGGAAGTGGGCGCACTGCCGAGCCGGAGAGCTGGCTTCACCTGCAACGACCCAGCGCTGTCATACCCTCACACAGGAGACACCTTCTCCATATCACTGGTGGCAGCCATCACAGTCATCGTGCCTTATTTAGTGGTAAGTGTTTTGGCAAAAATACTGACGTATGACCGCAAAATTGATTGGAAGTTGTTCGTCCAGGAAAGTACCTCCAACACATCCAAACCTATTTCTGCCGTCAACCGTTGCGGTGGGAATGGGTGCAGGTGTAATTGCAGCCACATGAGACATTTCAGCTTCGTCTCTGGGATGGAAACGCATCTGCAAAGCTGCTGCTATTAAAGATATCCATAGGAACTGGGACCAGTTTACTTAGGTCCGGCGCCCCGTGGCGGCACTGCATGGCAAGGTATTTTTAGGCGACGAATAAAAATATAACTTAATAGTATGGAAATAAAGTTGAAATTTCAATGTTAACGGTCGTAAGTACAAAAACAATAGGCATGCCGTGTCAGCAGCCTTCGGAACGCTTCCGCATCCATCGGAACGCTTTGGCAGTCTTCGGGATACCGCAGCAAGACTGTGCCCGACCGAACCCCGCGGCCACGCACGTAGCTTCATTAGCAAGGACTCCTCGGCATGCATAAGGACGCTTCGGTATGCTTAAGGACGTCGCAGCATACTTCAAGATGCCACGGCATTGTTACCACCAGTGTGCGCTTATATGTAGGGATACCGAAGGATCCCCTGCCGTGCCGTGCCGTGCCGCCAGTGTGCGCCGGGCCTTACCCACAGAATAAAAAAGTAGCTGACCTGCAACGGCCCACCTAATTACATGACGTTATCGCCACTATCGCCAATCAAAAGGTTTGCCAATTATAAAGGTATAAAATCGAAGGTGTCCCTGGATTCACTGTGGACAGGTCCTTTCTAATGGCAGATTGCAATCGCTTGGTATTAAAATATCATAGGTAGTGGGCTGAGTGTGGTAAAATTGATGCTTTGATTAATGTTTATAATATAGCTGATTCTTCAGCTTCAAAGCTTTCCAATATCTTAGCTACATATCCTGTTTTCCTTAGTTACTCATTTGCCATCAGTATAGCGGCAGCTATTGCGCATAAAATCAGAAACTATTGTTAAGGAAACGCTGTTGCAGTGACCACAATTACTAGTGTACACAGGTGCGTTTTAGTATACACAAGCTGATGTACCTCATACAGTTTATGACAATGCGCCTAACGTCATACAATGCAGGTGCAATGCAAATGTAGCAAAAGTACAAGTTTCTAGAGATTTTCATGAAAATGGTTAATTTCAATGTTGGAATAAAGTGAACTTAAACCTGTGAGTGCTTAAATTGTCAATGTATCCTCGTATCCTAACTGAAATTGTCCGTAATTGGACCAAATTTTGCGCATACTATATCATCATCAATATTTCAGCCTAAAAACGTCCACTGCCGGAGATAAGCCTCCTAAAGCTCCGCCACTTCTGTACCACTATACCATGTATCGCATACTACAGTTCAACGGTGATCTAAGTACAAATACGCACAGTTAATGTAAAGCAAAAACAAACAGACAAACATATTTTACGAAAATGTTTCAAACAATAACTCTTCGACTGTTTCACTATTCTTAACAAATAACGATCAGCAATTGAAAACTCTGACGTAATTTTTTTAGCGTAACATTTAAAACAATTTGAGTAATGACGCTCACAAGCTGACACTATTATTGCTGAAATAATTAGCAATGTGTCCAGTATTTTTAAGAGTATACTCGAAAGATTTTTAAAACACATTGACAAGAAATTGTTATTACGAGTATGATGCCTCAGCTTCTAAGTCAACAGCTTGTCCATTAGAATTATCACGCTGTCTGTCCATCATTAAGTGTCCATTTTAATATATTATGCTGTCATTAGGACATGATGCATGCAAAGATGTGTGTATACAACGTGTAACGTTAAATGCGCAAAACCTCAGACACCCCAACTGATTTTTAATTCAATTGACCTATTTCAGAGAGAAAATAAGTCATAAAAAAAGGTAAAGGTTTTATGTGCTGTTTTACTTTTACTGGCCGTTCTGATAGTTTCTTGCGTCTGCGACGACGCTTTACCGAGGGAGGAGTCGTCACCGGGCCGCTGCGCCGCGCTGACATTGGCTTGCTTGACCTATTAATAAATAGACACGGCAACGTTTTTATGAAGATTTTTTGAAAAATGTGACCTATATTAAAAAGTGGTTCAATTAATTCGGCTCGTTATTCTGATCAAACTATTTTCATGTTTTGCGCATTTAACGTTACACGTTGTATATTGACGCTCAAAGATTATCAACTGACGACACATGAGTACTCCATCATCATTATCGTCATCATTGTCTTTATTGACCCACCATTGATCCTCTTTTCTGTTTTTCGTTAGGTAATTTTTTTTTGTCTTGTGATCTCAGGTCAGTTTAGACCATTGATTCCCAAAGTGGTCCAGGTGGACCCCCAGGGGTCCACGGGAGATTTGATTTTTTGTCGAGTTTTCGAAATATGGTAGAAATGTAGCTGCAGGGGTCCACCGGAACCAGCAAATTTTTGAAAGTTGTCTATGGGAAAAAAAATTGGGAACCTCTGGTTTAGACCAAACGAGCGAATGCACATTCTTTCCCTACTCTACCAAATTATTTTTTATTATTTTTTAGAGCTAGAGCCTTTTTTTTGTTGATATTCTCTTGACATTTTAGTTTGGATAGACTAACGAAACGAATGTTCTATCCTGTTCTAGGGAATGCAATCTCGCTCCCGCGAGATCTCGGCCTTTTTTAGCGAGATTGATCTCGGAGGAAATCTCGGGAGTTTAACTCAATGAATGCCAATCTCGCAAAATTGGGGCTCAAGCGAGATCCCGCGAGTTTATGTATAACAATAGTGCGAGATCTCGCCAATTTCGAGATCTCGCGAGATTGGCAGTTTTGTTTGTTTTTTTTTTTTCTGCAAATAATCACAATATTTGAATAAATTAGGAAAAAAATAATAAAATTAGTTAGCTAGCAACAACTATTAGTAAACAAAACAAATGCACGCTGATGGCACGAGATCTCGCCCTTTTTTCCTCCGAGATCAATCTCGCTAAAAAAGGCCGAGATCTCGCGAGAGCGAGATTGCATTCCCTAGAACAGGATAGAACATTCCTTTCGTTAGTCTATCCAAACTAAAATGTCAAGAATATCAACAAAAAAAAGGCTCTAGCTCTTGTTCTATGTTCTTTTGGTTCTTACCCACCTTCGAAAAGTAACCAGCAGAAAACAAATGAAACTCTAACTCTCTTTAAATAAGACCGAAAATTTCCTCTCCAAATTCAACACCACTTTTCTTTCCAGCTATGGGCAGTCGAAACAACTCTCCAACGAGAAGACGAATACAACTTGAAGAAGAGTAAACTCCTCGACAGCGCTAAGACAGCTGCTTTCCTGTACCGGGACTACATCTACGGGTCGGTGGTCAACCTAACCATACTGGAGGTCGTGAAGTGTGTGGTCGGGTCGCCCAGGCCTACCTTCTTTGATCTGTGCCAGCCTGATAAGGCTAGCACTTGCAATGAGTGAGTATATTATATATAAGGTGTTAAAAAATTAACCTTACAAACTTTAAGAGGTGCTTTAGACCATCAAACTGAAGAACTTTCACTTTGGGACCAAACCTGAAATCACGAAAAAAAATCAGCTGTTCATTTATGTTCGTACGAGTCGTCAAAATGTAGGGAACAGCTGATTTTTTTTTGTGATTTCAGAGTTGGTCCCATAGCACCTCTTAAAGTTTGTAAGGTTAATTTTTTAACACCTTATATAGTTATTTAAATACCGCAATTATCGTTATTATTTGGTAGTGTTTGTAAAGTTACGATCAGTTTAAATTTGAGCAATAATGGGAGTTGCGCTAAATCAGTGCTACTCTCTTTAATTTATACGTACATTCCTACAAATAAATAAAATTCAAGTGTCTGTTTGTAATTTCAAAATAACTGCTTTTCACACATGCATGAAAGTATATACGATACTTACTCGTATAACAAAAAAACATTTTTTTAATGTTTGACTGTGTGTCTGTTTGCTCCGGGTAATCTCCGAATCGGCTGGACCGATTTTGACGAGACTTTCACAGGCAGATAGCTGATGTTATTTTTATTTTTTTAAATTAGAATTAGGGCTCCGCGCAAAAAAAAAACTCAAGAAATGAAATTTTTTTTTCGACATGCACACGAATAGAGTCGCGAGCACAGCTAGTAATTAAAAGTATTTAAGGTTTAATAGACTAATTAAAATAAACCTTAACTACTTAAATGTGAATAATATTTAGATAATTTTGTAGTAAGAAGATTTATCATCACCGCAGAGGTCAGATGTCAGATGGTAATCATTTCGTGAATTATACCTACTGCTTGTATTGAGTCTTACTTATTTATTAACCACCGTACTGTCAAACGGTGAGCTATGAAGGTATGAAGATATACAGGTGGCAGGGGTTTGTCACGCAAACTATAACTAAACACTAGAATCATGTGCCCTACTCTAGTGTAGAAATAATTTACATCGTTTACAAAAATAAAAAAAAAGTTGTTTCATAGAAAAGAGCAATACCTACGCGGTAAATAAGTATGGAACAGCGTTTTTTTTTTATTTAATAGCTGACGAAAAATTATGTACTGAAACGTTCAGTATCATGTTCTGAATCCATAACAACAATCTCGCACACATCTACAGAACTCTGCACAGAATTATTTATCGTGTTCAAGTAAGGTGTAGAGGTGTGAGTTGTTCGAAAGAGTTACCGTGGCCCTTGGCACAGGCAACTGAAGGAACACGAGTGGGTTTCAGTCAGTAAAAGTCTGACACGCCCTCCCGCTCCACCCAGAGCGGTAGAAGTTATTTGATAATTAACCACCCAAAAAAAAAAAAAAAGTATATAAGTGTATAATCAACACTTATAATAACCACATGTTTCCTCAACAGTTCGGAGTACGTCAGCAACTACCGCTGCACGTCAATGAAGTACTCTCGCTACCTGCAGATCGACTCCAGTCGCAGCTTCCCTTCTGCGCACGCCTCGCTCTCTATCTACTGCGGATTGTTTCTAGCTGTGGGTACTTTTTAACTGTAAATTCATTCGAAAACAATTTTTTCTTTTTATTAAGATTATCACTTATAGTTCTAAAATATTCATTTTAAACCAGGTTTTTTTTGTTCAAAGCTATACTTTCCTCCTATTTGCAAGTTTATTTTTATTTCAACACAGAAAACTACCCTTAAGTATAACATCCTTGTTATACTTACGGCACGGGCTTGTGTTGCAATAAAAATAAACTATAACTATTTATTTAACCGTGTTTATTAAAAGATGTGCGAAAGCGCTGGCTTTTCCCCTCAGTCTTATTTATAACAGGTCTCTTAAAGACGGTATTTTCCCTGAGCAATGGAAAAAGGCACTGGTGGTGCCTATTTTCAAAGCCGGAGAAAGGAATTTAGTATCCAATTACAGACCCATTTCTATTTTAGTCATCTTTGGCAAAGTATTTGAAAAGCTCATTACCCACCGTCTTTCATCGCATGTTAAACACCTTCTCACCAGCCATCAACACGGTTTTATCAAATCTAGATCTACGACTACTAATTTATTGTGCTACGTGTCGTCTCTATCAGAGTCTTTAGATAAACGTATTCCTGTCGATACCATATACACTGACTTTAGTAAGGCGTTTGATAAAGTAGATTATTCTATTCTTATAGCTAAACTTCAGCATGTGGGTATAGGAGGATCAATGTTAAATTGGTTTCAGTCTTATCTCAGTGACCGGTCTTCAAAAGTTGTTGTGGGAGGCTATCATTCAAAGCCTTTTCAAGCTACATCAGGTGTTCCGCAAGGTTCCCATTTAGGACCAATACTCTTCAACATTTTCATAAACGACATCACGCTCTGCTTTAGGCACTCAAAATTCTATCTTTTTGCCGATGACATGAAAATAATGAAACCAATGTTAACTGAATTTGACTCTGCCTTATTGCAGGAAGATCTGAACAGACTGACGAACTGGTGCAAGATGAACAAAATGCTTCTTAACGTCTCAAAGTGTTACTACATGCAATTTAGCCGTAACAAAATCGTCAAATCTAACGATTACACGATTAGCCAACAAAAACTACTACAGGTAGAGGAAATACGTGACTTGGGAGTCACAATAGATAAAAAACTTAAATTTGACAAACACATCCTAAACATTTCATCGAAGGGGTTCAAAATCCTTGGATTTATCTTACGTAACAGCAAAGATTTTAAAAAGGCGTCTACCAGAATTAAGTTATTCAACACACTGGTTCGGCCAATACTTGAATATAGCAGCCAGGTTTGGAATCCCCACTACGACATATACATTAAACACCTCGAAAGTGTCCAAAGACGTTTCCTATATCATCTTTGTTACAAAGATCGTTTAGCTAAAAAAGTTATCAGCTATAAAGATAGATTAGGGCATTACAAAATGGTCTCACTTGCAGACAGACGGAATACGGCAGACCTGATACTACTGCACAAGGTATTCAATGGAGTCATAGACTGCAGCGAACTATTAGGCAAACTGCATATGAACGCGCCATCTCGTCTGCCGCGGAAAAACAGCTACAACTTATTTTACGTCTCAGGATCTAAAACTAATCTGGGCCATTTCGCCGCTCTCCCGAGACTCTGCAGGCAGTACAATGCGTTGTCAAAGCGTTGTGACCTGGATATAACCTTGCCCATTTCAAAATACAAAAAGAATTTAGCCACCGCAAAGTAACTAAGTGTATAGTATGTTAGTACTCTCTGAAATGTCAATTAATTATAATTAAACTAAACTAAGCTAAACAATTGGAATATTAGTGCTCAATCTTGACATGTTAATTTTTAATCATTACTATTTTTCCTCAAATTCATTCAATGTTATAATTCTCAATTTTTATTTTTATCCTGCCTACACCATTTATGAATGTTCAATCTTGACATGTTAATTTTATATTTTTTTTCCCTTCTAATTTCATATTTTGTATTCATAATTTATTTTCTCTGTTTTTATCGTGTTACACCTAGTTATATGTGCATGCTGTGGTCTCCTGTAATTGAAGGAGCACACGTAAAAGAACCTTTTTATTATTGTAAATTTCTATTGTTTATGTGTATCCTTTGTTGGAGATCCTAAATAAATAAATAAATAAATAAATAAAATAAATTAGTTGATAGTTTAAAAGAAGGATCTTTTAAACTATCAACTAACCATATCTCTCCCTCCACAGTGGTACCTCCAAAGGCGAGCATTCAGCTGGCACAACCGCTCAGTCCTGCTGGTACCTCTGCTACAAGTCCTCTGCATCGTGTACGCCGCTGTGTGCTCGCTGAGCCGGCTCAGCGACCACCGACATCACTGGTGGGACGTGCTGGTTGGCGGAGCAATGGGGGTCCTTAGTGTTTTGTACACGGTAAGTTTTAACCCTGACTTATTGGTTTTAATGGACAGAGGTACCGATTCTCTTGCTCACAAATTAAACTAAATTTAAGTTCAGTGCTTCTTTTTCTTTCTATTTCATTAAGAAAAGGACAGAAGATAAATATTAGTATAGTTCTGTCAAATTAGTCAGCACCTGACGTAAATTGACGTATTTTTAGTAGCCAATTTTTTGATCACGTCTAAACTTGTCTATGGAGTATCTTAATGGAACTATGTATGTTACCAATAATGATGAGAACACATCCTCATAAATTGTCCTCAAACATTGAAAAATCCTACAATTTCCAAAATCCAACTTGTGGTAAAGAGCCGCCTCGTTCACATGGAACTCCAACCATTCCCTCGTCAGTAACATAGTCATTACCTTCCATATTTGTACAAGAATTCCCTTAAAATAATTGCAACGCACCGATGTCCACACCTTCAATGAAAACCACTGAATTTAAATAACGAACCATTTGTATTTAAATAAAGATTATAATCAACTGTGTTGACATCACTTCCAGTCAGTATTTATTTCCAATCTCGCCAGTGATCTATGTCTAGAGGACAATAAGCCTCATTATAGTTTATGTAAATGTGTGCAAGGTGCAACCATAATAATATAATGGAATCGTTTTATATCAGCAAGGAGTTACCTCAATGGTCGTGTTCACATAGGCTGTGCTTTATTGTTTTAATGTAATTAATGACTTTAGTCTCTCGACAGCTGCATAGGCACTTAAGTATTTACCTCATTATACAGCCGTTTACGGCTCCGATTTAGGCCATTTGGATAAGTATTTACCTCATTATACAGCCGTTTATGGCTCCGATTTAGGCCATATGGATATAGTTCACATGATATTAGTGGCTTTGTGGAAGTCGTTATAGGTACCCAAAAGCCCAAAAAGTCTAGCAGTCGTTATGGGTACTCAAAAGCCCAAAAGTCTGGCAACTAGTCTTACCAAGGGGTATCGTGTTCGTGTACCCAGTAACTGGATTGTGTAAGTCAGATAAGCAGTCCTAGCATATAAAATACTGGTATTCAGCTGCATCCGGTTAGACTGGAACCCGACCTCAACATATTTGGGAAAAAACTAGGCAGATTGACTGATCTTTGTGGCTAATCCATTTTTTTGCACTCAGGATCAAATTTTACAATTTGGATCAGTCAAAAAGTATCTACTCCCGGCTTTTCCTAGTAACCAATTGTGAAAAATGGACCTCCCAATCCATTGGAGTTCTGAAGGGTTTGACAAAGATAATGTTCTTCAACTCACAGCCCAATCATAGATGACACGCATGTAAATACTACAACATCCCTTTCCTTTCTAGGTCCTAGTTCTCTGCAAGAACTTCTCGCAGCCAGCCGTAGTCAGCACAAGTGACATTTCCAGCAGCGATGGTACCAACCACCAGTCAGTGCGGCGGCTACTGTCCAGCGAACCCCACGTGGTCGTCCCCTAGCCTCAAGCTGTGTAAGCGCACGCTTACGTGGTTACAAACTCTTGAAGTGAAGTGAGGTGGTCCTGTGGTACGAAATCCGGGTATGGATATATGAACCTCATTTAGATCTAGATGTAGTCTAAGATTTCAAGGTCCGAATCTCATTTGCTTTTTAAATATTGTTGTTGATGCTCTGTTTTATGATTAGTTACAGAAATGTAGATATTGGAGACATTGATTTTATTGTAGCAGCAAATTGTTTACTCAAGTAAATCTTGCTTAGACAGAAGCGTTAACTTTTTAGATCTGAAATTATGGAGAATTTATTCATTTTTAGATCGTTTCTTAAGACATATGCACATTAGTAAGAAGTCTGTTATCGCAGAAAGCTGAACTTGAGTGACTGAACTTGTCCTTATCTTAAGCAGTGTAAGCCTCGAGCTTACTTGACTTTAAAGTTGGATGAGTCAGAATCTTGTAGAAAAGTGTTTTATTTCGTTGAATGAGCATCAGATATTTTGTACATAGTTTGGTGATTGGGAGATAGTATGCAGTGCAATTTCAGACACTATTGAAATATGCTAAAATAAAAAGTTTTAAAAAGATAATTCTTTATTTGAAGAATGATTATAGCACTGTGTAACCTAATCCCGCACTTAAGTCACGCTTTTCTGTGACTTAAGGAGTCGATTTTTATACAGAAAAGCGTGATTTAAGTGCGGGTTTCACACGTATCGTAATCTACTATTTGTATTAGTTATATGCGTAGAAAAGAGTCTTAGTATAAAATGTAGGGTAATTTTAACGAAAGATATGATGATAATGAATGTAGGTGAGGGAAAAATAGAATGTTTAGTTAGCTTAGATTATGAGCATTGTTCAAATTAATTTTTTAGTGATGCAAAATATATTTAATTTTAGTTAAGTGACGAGAAAATGATTTGTGTTGAATGAATTGTAAATAAAATTAGTTTTAAATAATTAGTATTTTTTCTGCGAGTGAACTCTCAATACAGCCTTAATATTAGAAGTTGAAGTAAAATTCTAGAATTTTATTTTAATAAATGATAATATTTCAATGTTCAATGTTTAGTGCACAATAATTATAGCGCATATACAAGGTGTAACTAAAATAACGCACAACCTCTTAAGGGATCATTGTACTCATCATTATGAACAACTTTTACTATGGGACCAAACCGGAAATCGCGAAAAAAAATCAGCTGTTCCCTACATTTTGACGAGTTATGCGAACATAAATGTAGGGAACAGCTGATTTTTTTTTCGCGATTTCAGGTTTGGTCCCATAGTAAAAGTTGTTCATAATGATGAGTACAATGACCCCTTAAGAGGTTGTGCGTTATTTAAGTTACACCTTGTATACAACAAGTATTATAGCGGTTTACAACGACTTTTAATTTACATAAAACTTGCTAAGAAAAAATAGCATGGCAGCTCGTATACCAAAACATTTCACCGCTTTTAAAAGCTGACATAAAAATAAATACACTTATTTAACTTACTCATTAAATAAAAATAACGAGTGTGCGTACAAAGTGATGCTAGTTCGTAACATAGAAATTCACTTACCGACAAAACCCCATGAGATTTCTTTCATCTTAATTCCCCTTCCTTTAAAATAAAGGGGATGTTCAATGTTTTCTTTGAAGCTTCATATTTAAAAGGGGCCCCCTTTATAGAACTTTGTTTACAATGACAAATGGAATTAGTCAATCATTTTTCTGAACAACACCCTCGTTGAAGGGGAAGGTATTTTTGGAGAGAAAAAGTTTGGGAAACTTTGATATTTATTTGAATTATTGTTTGTTTCGAAAACCTATACGATAATTAGGCATTGATTTGCGAAAGAAATACAAAAATTATTTCGGAATTGATGACACATAATTGCTTACGTAATGGTAAAATATTTTGACATACTCGGTTGCGGACACGCCACGAAGGGACGCCCTAGAAGGACATAATAGTAATCCTATTTTTAATGTTGTTCAGAAAAGTCGGGTGCGTAGAACTCGCAACCGGCGGCGTGCGAGTATGCGGTGTATGACCAGCCGTCGATTCTGTAAACATCTCAACATGAAAACTTGAGTGGAGTGAGCTGTCAGTGTCATCCCGTTGATGATAGGGTCAATCGTAATCGAGATTTTAATAATGTTTTTTATGCTAATTCTATTGATCATTTTATATAATTTCAAAGCTAGTATTTTAGTTGTCAAAATCCACATTTAATCCTACGTAGTTTGTGTGGCGTGATTTCTTCATCCGATTCACGAAATGTCGTGAATCGGGTGAAGTGATCACGCCGACTCGTCAGGACTAATCTAGGAAAAAAAAGGAAAAAAAAACAACATTGGGAATCTGACTGAGTTTCTGTTTTGCTATTTTATTTTAAAACCCCACAAAATTTTATTGTTTTGATAACTCAAATATTAGCGTTTAAATGATATATAATGATCAATAGAATTAGCTTAAAAATATTATTAAAATCTCGATTATGATTCTAAATGTATGCTTGGTCTATCCCATGTATCAGGTGGGATGACACTGACAGCTCACTCCACGCTCACTTCACCTAAGTTTTCGCTGTGAGATGGTTACAGAATCGCAATGCAGATGTATGAACCTAAACGTAGCAAAACGACTATGTAGAGATCGTAGCAGATGCCGTTCTGTAGTTTCTGCCTACCCCCATAGGACGAGCTCGAGTTTATGTATGTATTCGGTTTCTAATATTTTTGAGATTATCCACTCTTTGAAATCAATACTAATTTGAAACGTTTCAAGTTTTATTAGGAGTTAAAAATTTTTTGCACCTAATTATAATTAACACACGAGTCATTCGTAGTTGTATATTTCAATAAAATTTATGATAATTTAATTATAAATGAAAATACCAGTGATATTTTAGTGCTGATTTAAAAGATTAATTATGGATATTTTTTTACTATACGGATTGAAAGTGCATAGTTAAAAGAACTACTTCTATCCTCAAAGTTAAATGAGATTTTTTAAACTTGTAAGAGTTTTTTTTTTTTTGTATAATTATCACGGATTTGTTCAAAAATATCCATGATTAATTTATTTAATTAATTGTAGATTACAGCAACATTAATTAAATAAAACAAAGAATGGTTTCACGGCGTAACTCTACTTACTAATTTATTAATTAGTCTATTAAATATTATTAAAATACCTTTTAAATAATAACAACATTTGACAGTATTCACTGCTTAGTACCTGTCTAGTCGTAAGATTATTAAAAATATATATTTATTGTTAACATTTTTCATGAAACCATGTTTAAAACCACCCACCTGTATTTATAAATAATATTAAAAACACATTACTCTCTTTTGGTTTTTACCGTAGTTGGGTAAAATTAATTTCTCATTGTAAAATTATTTCAGAAGAAAGAAATATTGCTTTTTTTTTGTTTTGAATTGAAATTATTTCTATATTTTTTTTTAAGAATTTGACATTCCTGTGCATTTAGTATACTATTAATTTTAGTTTTTCATCTGAAAATTGTAAATATTCTGTTTAAGGTGTAGATGTGTGACCGTGGCTGTCTGGATGTAAACATGTATAAATTAAACAAATTTTAATTCGATGGTTTTATTCTTATTTCACCTTCATTTATCATTAAAGAACGATATAGACTTCTAAACTAGTTTGGGGTCAACTTCCAGTCTAACCGGATGCAGCTGAATACCAGTATTTTACATGGAGCGACTACCTATCTGACCTCCACAACCCAGTTACTGGGTAACACGATACGGAAGTATCAACAGTAAGTATTCATTCCCTGGGAAATGTTCTTTAAACAAGCAGTGTTTGTTCATCTACTGCATTTAATTGAAAAATAAAGTATGTATCACAATTTCAAAATAGTGAAAGTAACATTAATATACATAAATAATTGTTTAATTAAACCTCTAATTGGTTTGTTTCTAAAAAGCAGAAAGGGAAAGCCTTTTATTATATATTGGCTTGCACATACCCGCGTCTTGGATTATGGTAATTCTCTTAGGAAACGCTCAATCCGACGTGATAAAAACTCTGCTTTATAATGTTGACTTGTAGCACAGCTTGTAGTTTAAGGGTTATTATACCTAATAAAAAAAGGATGTGATTGCATTTGATTAGGCGTTATATGTAATAGTTACAAATTATTCAAGCAATAATGGTCATCATCTGCCTAGTCTTTTCCCAACAATGCTGGGGTCGGCTTCCAATCTAACCGGATGCAGCTCAAAACCAGTATTTTATATGGAACGACTGCCTATCTGACCTCCACAACCCAGTTACTCAGTAATACGATACCCCGTGGTAAGGCTGAATCTTGGTGAGGGACAAAAAGAGATAATTCGATATTTTTCCAGTTTTTTTTTTTTTTTGTTACCTTTTTTTTTCATTGCTGAATGGGCCCTGTCTTGACCTCGATCACGCCTGATTGAAAGCGATGGATGGGGTCTATGATGGATCAAGCGTGCCCAGAAGATGCCTAAGGCACTAGAACTCCCACGCATTGACGAAACACAGCAGGCTGCTTGACGCTGGACTCCGGTGGGAGGGTGGTCGCAAACCAGGCGGGTGTTAGCCTAACCACCGCAAGTGAAGAATTGGCCAGTCAAATAAGGTGTTGGGTGTGACTGTCCAGGATGCGCCGAACGCTCGGTCCAGTTGAGTAACTGGCGGAAAAAATTGCGCTACACAAGGAAGCTTCTTCATGCATCCCAAAAAATACTTTCTACTTGTAAAAGGAGCTGCGGCAGACCCCGTAGAAGATGACGGGACGAGCTGGAGAAAGTAAACGACCCACTCACTTTAGCCCTGGATCGAAAGAGCAGGAAGTCATGGGGAGAGGCCTTTGCCCAGCTGTGGGATGATGTTGGCCAAAAGTAACAGAAACTTGTAAAACTTGTTACTTGTTTTCTATCCACCCTTGGTACGATTTCGTCTGGTAATTATTAATTTATGAAATATCAAGTTTGCTACAAAAAGTGACAATATTTTAGTATAAATTCTAGTTTGAAAAGAGTCGGTCTACAGAAATGATTCGGTTCCCGACATAACTTGCAGAGTACTCAAGGAAGCTGATGTGGTAGTGGGCTCGTTAAAACGTGATATTTAAAATAAAATAACTTCTAAACTATTAATCTTTGTTTCACTTATTTTTTACATTATTTTAAACATACTAAAAATATAATGTAATAGTCTTTATTCACCTGGCCCAGAGGTAATAGACCTGTCGCAGTTCTGTTTGAACCCCCTGGGAGTCCATGTGGCGTAGAACACTTTGAGAATGACTGGTTTTTCTAGCAAACTGAATCAATTATCATGATAATGATTATATTACGATAAAATACTGTACTTTACCATAATTGTTGTAAATGTTATGCAGCTTATTCAGTTTATGGGAGATTTACAGTTGAATTGATGTGTTAACAGTCCTTTAATTTAGCCATAATTTTAGATACGTTGAATTCTTGACGAACCCCGGAAGAGCTATAAATATACACCGGTAATGACAACTATAAAGTAGTGATGCCTCGATACGCCTTTTTGCCGATACGATACCGATACCGATACTCTTATAAAAATATCGGCGATACTGATACCTATACCGATACGCTTATTGAATTCAAAAAGTAAGGTAGAATAAATAAAATACAGTTAATTAATAGTTTTAGTAATCACAATGAACATTTACAAGATTTTTATTAAAAAACAAAGCATTCTTAAGTTTTGCGGGTAAAGGCGATTTCGCAAGTCTGTTTGAATAAGACCTGCGGTGGAAAATAGTCTCTCAGATATCCTTGAATCTGCCATAAAAATATCGCCGATACCGATATATCGGCAAACCCGAAGTATCGCATCCCTACTATAAAGAACTTTTATGATATTTTATAAACTAGAAGAATGGCGCTACGCCATGCTATTTTGATAATATTCATAACAATAACAAAACTGCATTCCTTGTGAATTATTTCTGTAAAGTAGAAACAACACAACAAAAAAATCTGTTTAGTCAGGTACTTACCTACTGCAATTGGAATTTTTTAATGCTAGGTAGATGGACATTGTGTTTATTTTAAAGATTATTAACGAAAATTTTAAATGTGTATAATCATCATCATTCTCTTTCCCTTGTTTATTTGCGGTCGCCGGTGCAATGTGTTTTTCTTCCATACCTACTTCTTGATTGGTTATCGGGAAAAATATAAGTAATAACATATAGGTAGGTTATTTTCAAGACTCTTTCTTACTGAAAGACGAATGAGCTGAGTAGGTACTTATACAGGGTCAAATTAAATTAACTCGCTAAACTCTGCAGATGTGGCATGGATATCAAAACATCATCAGCTGCCTGCCTTTTCCCAACTATGTTAGGGTAAGCTTCTAGTCTAACCGGATGCAGCTGAATACCAGTATTTTACATGGAGCGACTGCCTATCTGATCTCCGAAACCTAGACTTTCGGGCTTCTGACTACCCGTAACGACTGTCAAAGATCCACGAATGATAGCCGGGACCAACGGCTTAACGTGTTTTCCGAGGCACGGAGGGGTCTCGGTATGTAAGGATGGTCACCCATCCACAGGCCAACCGCGGCAAGCGTAGCTTAACCTGATCGATCGACCTGTGCGGCTGTTATTATTTAGCCACGGGCCCCTCGTATCTAAACACGATAAAAAAAATATTTGATGTTTTTTTCTCAGGGGTCAAAGAGTTAAGAAAAAATTTGTTTTAGGTATCGTTTTTAGATATCGATACCAATCAAACAAATATGGGAAGTTTACACAAAAAAAACAATGTTTTTTTTCTTTCTCTTAAAGTCCAGACATAATCTTGGTCAGATCATCTGAAGACCACGTAGATCGACGTCTGAGATGGTCTTTTCAGGAAAGAACCACACAGATTGAGCGGACCTGTCCAGTCTGTGCATTCATTTATCCAGAAATCGTGCAGCTCAAATCAAAACTTAAAGAGCTCAACGATTCGACGAACAATAACAAAGAAAGGACATTATTAGGGTAGGCCGCATAAATTACTCAAACCGCCAGAACACAAACTAACAAAAAAGAGAAAAACAAAAATAAACAAAATGACCCACATAGTCTTCACATTCATAAAATTCACCAATGTCGATGTGTATATAAAAAAAACATTCAATATTATGTAAAAATTGGATGCAGCTCAATCCCAAGCCTTGTTGTCCTCAATATAATCTATAACGGTATAAAAGGCTTTTGGGCACAACTTACGTTTAATGAATTATTTGCTGCCCCCTGAAGTTGGCGCCCGGGGCACCGGCCCTGGCTAGCCTCCTCCTAGATCTCCGGGCTGTACGTGTACATTGGCATCTGAACGAGCTACCTATTTTCTTGAGACTTGTTGTAAGTACAACAAAGTATTTGTTCCTAGTATTTATATTATACAACGTGTAACGTTAAATGCGCAAAACCTGAAAATAGTTTGATGAGAATAACGAGCAGAATTAATTGAACCACTTTTTAATATAGGTCACATTTTAAAAAAAAATCTTCATTAAAAACGTCGCCGTGTCTATTTATTAATAGGTCAAGCAAGCCAATGTCAGCGCGGCGCAGCGGCCCGGTGACGACTCCTCCCTCGGTAAAGCGTCGTCGCAGACGCAAGAAACGATCAGAATGGCCAGTAAAACTAAAACAGCACATAAAACCTTTGCAATTTTTTTAATGACTTATTTTCTCTCTGAAATAGGTCAATTGATTTAAAAATCAGTTGGGGTGTGTGAGGTTTTGCGCATTTAACGTTACACGTTGTAAATATCACTGCATATCATACGCAGGCAAGACATCACTATGATCATAAACATAGCCAGAATTTGAAAGACGACGTACTAAGCCCGCATCTTGCTCAACAAGTTCCAAATTGACTTTTTCAAATTAAATAGCCACAAGGGGTCTTCAAAAGACTGTGTAACTCGAAAATGTAATGTAAAATACATTTTGTAATGAATGTTGCTGTGCTCATTAAAAATTAAATTAATGTAAAGTACGTACTCATTTTGAATACCTCTCTTTCATTAACCACCATTTTTGAATGGTTATCGTTAGGATAACTAGACGGTTAATTTTGTTTGTGAATGCGTTTTGAAATTAAACGTAGGGATTAGGTAAATGTAAATAAATTGTTAACGAAGTCTTTTTGGTGAAGCGCCACCTGTCGAAAATAAATTAACAATGATTTATTGTTTTAAGAATATCGATAATGTGGTTTAGATTACTTTTTGGATCCCATAACCGGCAAAAGCCTCAACATCAATGTATTTTCTGTTTCTTTTTGATTTGTACGACATACCTATTCAATATTAATATTTAAAGTACCTACCTACAAGGTTTTGCGAGAATCAACACGATATAATTATAGGTGGCCAGGGAAACAGTAGGTATTGTTTTACATAAAGGACTAAAGCGCTGGCCGCACTGGTATCGAAGCTAAGTTCGTTTAGCTTTGCTTATGTAGCTACCGCGTCTTTTCATACTTCAGTACTGTGTCTTCGCGGTGTGAACCGAAGTATGGAAACAAGCGGTATCTTTCCTGGGGTGGCCTATGCTTCACGATGGGACATAAAAAGAAAAAGAAAAAAAAAAACACAATTAATGGCCTATTATAGGCCGAGCACGATGTCCAACAAATTTTTTTAGGGATAGACCACTTCAGTTGCATTGATGTTCTCACTTTTATAATAGGAATAAGCACCTTCTGACGCAGTCGGTCAGGACCAAAAATGTGTATTTCTTCCTTTCTTCTTTCATTATCATCTGCCTAGTCTTTTCCCAACTATGTCAGGGTCGGCTCCCCCAGTGTTACCGGATGCAGCTGAATACCAGTATTTTACATGGAGCGACTGCCTATCTGACCTCCACAACCCAGTTACTGGATAACCGGTACCAGTTAATAAGACTGGTTATTAGACTTTCGGGCTACTAACTACCCGTAACGACTGTCAAAGATCTACAAATGACAGCCGGGACCAACGGTGGTCGGGTTCTTTGTTTCTTTCTTTCTTATTTCTACCTTAAAAATGTAAGGTAAGCTAGCCTGGCGAACTAAATTCTTCTTGTGTATGAATGAGGCCTTTGCTCCACAGTGGGACAGTATTTATTGATTTAAAATTTTCGCATACAAAAAGGTACAAAGACGGACTTAATGCCTTAGGCATTCTCTACCAGTCAACCAAGGGCGGTGAAGAGATTAGATGGCAGGTGAACAGTAACAGACTGTTAAACAACTGCATAGATTTTTGCAGCAGACGATAAAAATTAAAGTAGAATTGTGACTAAAGGTGCCTTCGTGTGTTTTGCATGTAAAGTGCTCAGCGCCGGGGACATAAATTAGTTAATGTTTTACAAGGTAAGGGCTGCCACGGAGGCAAACATACTATGCATATACCAAGAAACTTGAAACCTATATTGAGTGGCAGTTCAGCTGTTCAGCACATGAAGCCCCCTAGAGCAGAAATTTATCGTCCATGTTAAAAAAAAAAAAAACAAATGTTTCGTAGAACAGTAATTAATACCTTTGACCTATTCGGTGAAAGAGGGGCCCGTGGCTAAATAATAACAGCCGCACAGGTCGATCGATCAGGTTAAGCTGCGCTTGCTGTGGTTTGTCTGTGGATGGGTGACCATCTTTACACACCGAGACCCCTCCGTGCCTCGGAAAGCACGTTAAGCCGTTGGTCCCGGCTGCCATTCGTGGATCTTTGACAGTCGTTACGGGTAGTCAGAAGCCCGAAAGTCTGACAACCAGTCTTACCTAGGGGTATCTTATTACCCAGTAACTGGGTTGTGGAGGTCAGATAGGCAGTCGCTCCATGTAAAATACTGGTATTCAGCTGCATCCGGTTAGACTGGAAGCCGACCCCAACATAGTTGGGAAAAGGCTAGGCAGATGATGACCTATTCGGTGAAAATGAATGGAACACTTTTTTTTTTCGGAATAATGTTCTGAATCCATGATAACAGAAGACCAATTCCCGTTCTTTAAAACGGTCAAAATGCAGTCACAATCTCATCTCAGCGACAATCAATGTCAAAACATACTGTGGCTGTGCTGCTGAGGAGGGATTTGTTGCGCCACTTTTCTCCCCAGCGAAAGCACTAGGAAGTGAAGGGCGGGCGTTTTGGGGGACTGTCTTTCGTAATTTTGACGTTTGAAAAGTACTGCAGGGTAATTGCGTAACACACTATCAGTAGCAATGTGTTTCATTTTGACAGTTCAACAACATTCATTGCGTTATTTACGTTGTTGAGCAGAACATTTTTCGAACATATGGAGCAATGGATTAGCAATATGCTTCAAAATTATTCAAATTGAGAGTAATAGTGTGTTACGCAATTAGAGTGCTGATCCGCCTAGTTTGAATAAATGATTTTAGATTTTTATTTCGAAAGACTTTTCAAAAATTTAGGGAAGTTAGAGGTACCTATTTATGACAGATTGAAACTGAAATCGGGCTGTGAACGTTCTTAACATTACGAGACCCTCAGGTTACGCGTCAATCTCACCGCCACCTGTATAATTCTGTTTTTACACAGGTGCGATCGTTTTTTGTCGGGGTTTAATAATCACTACATAGTATAAAACAAAGTCGCTTCCCTGTCTGTCTGTCCCTATATATGCTTAGATCTTTAAAACTGCGCAACGGATTTTGATGTGGTTTTATTTTTTATTGATAGAGTGATTCAAGAGGAAGGTTTATATGTATAATAAATGCATAATATAGTAGACAAACAATTTTAGAGGTTTCTAATGTGATGTCGTAAATAAACACATTTTTTTGAGCTTACATTGTAAACGCTGGCTGAACCCGTCGAGATAGATCAAAATAATGTACTACAGTATTGTACACCTTAAAAAGGTCTACAAAAAAGTCCGCGATGGTATATGTCTATCTCTTAGGGATAACCCACAATAACCATTTTTATCCTATACTTTTTACGAAAAAAATTATCAGATTTTCTCCATTGCACCCGTGCGAAGCCGGGGCGGGTCGCTAGTCATAAATATAAAATAACATAGACGTTTAGTAATTGTGTAGAAATAAAAGATATTACAATAACTCAACACGATAATAAACGATAAGTTTCCTGTTATTACCAGTCTTAAAATAATATGAAAGTATTCCATCATAAACACTATGCTTTTACGACGAACTAACGGTTTCTAAAGAAAGTTAAGCATTATAATTATGAAGAAAAGGATATACATAGTTAGGTTCTTATAAACTTTATAGGTTTTAATTTAAAATTTACTACATACATAGGACATTTCGGAGGAAAAATGGAAATTTCCATTCACGTCTGCATAAGCCAGAAGATCTTAAATAGATATAAGATATATTTATTACGTAGAAGATTTATTTTTTACGAAGTTGTCCGGAAAAAAACCAGTGTATACAGCGTGTAACGGAAGGGGGGTATCAACCCTGAAGGAGGTGAATGTGCTCATGAAACTCAACAACTTTCCCCAAAGAACATAGGTCGAAATATGAAAAAAAAATTTGGCCCTCCCATAGTAAATCCATCAGCTGGTAGTCAGTTTTGTAAGGAAGGGCCAATTTTTTTTTTCATATTTCGACCTATGTTCTTTGGGGAAAGTGGTTGAGTTTCATGAGCACATTCACCTCCTTCAGGGTTGATACCCCCCTTCCGTTACACGCTGTATAAGTAAATAGTTAAAGGTGATGATTCGAATAACTTACCAGCGAACTCCCGTCCACTGCCTCGCTCCAAGGGCTCGGCGTCGCGTCCAGTCGTCCTGAACTTCACTACACGTTTTTTCCACAGCTGTTGGTTAATGTTATTGTTCGTATCTTGAAGGGGTGGTAGCACAAAACACGCAAGGACCATTTCTTATTAGAAAAAGTTTATGTGCGGAGCACGTTGTTTATTCGCGGAAGGCGGAGGACAGGACGTTGTGGCGCTGGCTGGGAGAGACCTATGATCAGCAGTGGACTGCGATAGGCTGAGTTGATTTTGATTGTGGTGTTTATTTACTCAAACATGTACAACTAGAATAATAATTTGCAGTACTTATAACATAAAGAAAAAATATACGGGTTCAGATATGTTTGCCTCATACTATGGTGTGCAAATATGAAAAAAAATCTATGTCAAAATAAATGCTTGTTAGAAATTAATTCATATAATTACCCAAAATGCTCAGTTTTTTTTATTGCCTGCTCCTAATTGCACAAACTGTACCTACCTACTTATTTCTTTAACACAATTTACATATTATAGTTTCCATTCTCTGCGTGCCAGCCCTAGCTCCAGCAAAAACAGGCACCTATCCTGCTCAACGTAAAATAGTGAATAAAAATAAACGAAGAAGCAACAATCACGAATACTGGAGGATATAAATTTTGTCGTGACTAAGGACGCCTACAGACGAACGATACGATGCCTGACGATGTATCCCAAACGTTGCGACTTGACGTACAATAAGTTGTTAAATAAAATAAAAAATAAGTATCCTCCTACGCCATTACCAATCTGGGATCCTGTGCAAGGTTGACCCCACACGGACAGCGCATCACTTAAGTTATAAGTCCCTTGCAATTGCGAGATACAGACGCCAGCACTTCAAGCTACCCGAAACTGTCAAATTTTTCCAATCAACTTTGAACCTAATACTCTAGCAATAAAGTTAAAAACATACTAAAGAAATTTGACAGATTTTAGTAGCTTGATGTGCTGGCGTCTGTCCTTAAAACTTGTAATACGGCTATTACTTAAAAAAAAATCGCAATCCAGCCGTCCTCTCCTCACGAATTCATAGTTGCTTTAACAACCGCCAACGTTATATTTAGGCAACCGACAGAACTGTTGCACACGTTGCTCAATTATACAGCTGCCGATGCGACAAGATCTATCCATGACTAGACAAGACAAGTGACAAAATGTAAGCAAATAATAAACGATTGGATTGAATCCATCGCGTCTTGAACTCTTGATTAATCAAATCATCGCAAGTAGCAAGGTGGAATTCGAGCAAGGTGGAACTGAGCAGAGACTGATGCCCTCCACTCCTTTTATATCACATTTATTTCATATCTGACAGCAGCAACCCGAAATCAACATTATTGTAACGAGTGTAAAGATTACTGTTATTCTGACAGTGATCTGACAAAATCAGGAGGGGGGAGGAGGTTTTACCTGTGAACTGGGGGTGGCACAGGGTCTACCAGCCCTTGTGCCACCCAAGCCCTGAGCCATAATGGCATTGGACTTGCAAGATGTCACTGCATGGGTCATAAATTACCTTTATCAAACAAACGTCTTGAAATAATAAAGAACAGCTGTTAATGGCTCCAATCCATTACAATTTTAACACAACAAGATTCTTTATTAAGTCTTACATTATTTGATAAGAACTTGAAACCAAGTTTTAATGTTTTCAGAAGTTAATAAATTCTAATACATTTGACAGTTAGAGATACCTACTGGCAGTCATTTTTTGCCTCGCGTGGGTTTTGGAGGATGCACGTAATAACTTAGAAAAAAAAGCATATTACTTACTTATCTAATGTATGAGTAACGGGAAGTAATTCATGACGTGATAAAGATGTTGGCTAATCTGCAAGGTTCGTAGCATAGCTGCTAACAATTCTGGGTATATCGGAAGCACTTAAAGAACCTTACTTGATACCAGCACTGTGGCTCGGTATCGCATAGGGTCACAGCATTATGCTGTTATGCTGAGCGATGGCTGTTTTGACGCATATTTTCCCCCAAGTTTTTAGGGTTCCGTGACAACGGAACCCTAAAACGAACGTCTACTCCAAGGTGTAGGGTATCGTTGGATAGGTCTTTCAAAATATTGCGGGTTTTCGATTCAGGGATTCGTTTATGAAATATTAAGCTTTAAAGTGCCAAGCGGGGGGGGGGGGGGGTCTCAAGTGTACCCCCCTGTCAGCTAAATGGTTGCTTTGGATATGTGAAAAAAAGTCACAAAATCAAATCATATTTAGGACGAAATTAAACTTTACAAGTTTACGAGTAATAGTCGACCAATTTAAAGTTGCAATTGCAATGTATGGGAGAACATGAATATCAACTACAATGTTAAGTTTGTTCCTGGGATAAATTCATTCCAACTTCATTGTGCGTGGTCCGACACGCACTTGGCTGGTTTTTTTGTTATTTCCTTTGTTTGTGTGTTTTCTTTGCGTCATGTCTTACCAGTTTTTTCCTTCTTTCTTTAAAATCCCTTTTAATATTCCCCTTTTTTATATATTTCATGAGATGGATGGGCGATATTGTTGATATCGCGGGTAAAACCTGGATGAGGCTGGTACAGGAGCGCGGAGATTGATGAAAAGAGAGGCCCATGCTCTGCAGTTGGTGAAGTCGGTGTGTGGATGATGATGATGATGATGCTATTTCATTCAGAACTCCAATGAAATTGTGCAGTCAATTCAGGACACTGTTTAGAGATCCGAACTGACGTGTCAGTTCAAAAAGGTTGAGAACCTCTGGAGTGGTCTTAAGATAAATACAGAGATGTGTGTGTCCGATAGGTCTCAAGATAAGGATCCGAACACATTCGTCCGGTAGCCTGTCTTTGTACATCGTGTAGGACTTACCTTGTACTTTCTTTTTCTTTGAAGTAGGAAGTTTTTTCTTGTTGACTGTTGTGTAACTTTTGGTTCAATAGCCTATGTGGTCCCATGTTCACTAAACCCAATCATTGATCTGTCAATGGAAAAAGTGTGGGAAATCAAGGATTGAGTTTCGTCATAGAATTCAAAGTCAAAGTCAAATAATTTATTTCAAATATTCTATAAAGACATACATACGAGTAGATACTACTGTAGTATCTTTTTGTAATGTCAAAAGTACAGGTTTTACTAAATACTTTAGACAGCATACAAAATCATTATTTTTATTTTTTTTTTATTTTGGCTGTGTATTTATCTGTCAGGCTGTCTGTTAGGTCCGTCTAATCTCCAAAACGGCTGGACAGATTTGGATGAAATTTGTTATGAGGATACTTTGAACCCTGGTGAAGTAGCCACATAAAAGGCACTTTTGTACGTCAAAATTTTATGAACATAGAAATTATTCTAATTGCCCCTTCCACAATACGTAGTTTCGTTTGGAGAAGAATGGACAAGAAACTCTATACCTACTTACACTTAATTTTTTTTTTTACAATATTTTGTATTAATTCATTAAGTATGAAGACGACGTAGGTACATAGAATAAAATTACATAATATAAATAATTAAGGCTCAAAGAACAGAAATTGGAAATGATCAAAGAAAATGAAGTGAAACTGGTCGTTAGTGGCAATTTTTCCGTTTCAGAAATCTGTTTTCTAAAAAAAGTTTTTCTTTTTATGTCTGTTATTTTTAGAAGAGATTTCATGAGCATTTTGAATGGAAAATAATCTTAACTTTCTCCGCCTTATGAAAAGATTACATATGAAATTATTTCCCAAAAAAATCTAATCTATCTAATAATGAAGAATCTGTTTGTTTGAACGCGCTAATCTTTGGAAAGAAAGAATCGGATTTGAAAAATTCTTTTTTACGTTTGGTAACATCACGCTAAAACTCTTAGCACCCGAGCAAAATGAAAAAGTCAGAAAGAATGCTAAGCGAAAACTAAGTCATAACACGGGCAGACGATGCGATGCGACGGGGTGGGTCGGTGAACAAGAAATTTCACCCGGACGAAGTCGCGAGCAGAAGCTAGTAAGAAAATATTATGGCCTCGGTCTCGAAGTCAGCGTTTGCGGGGCGGGAGCGGCGACAGCGCGGGGAGCGGCGCGCGAATGCAGGCATGCAGGGTAATTGCGTAACACTATCAGTAGCAATGGGTTTCATTTTGACAGTTCAACAACATTCATTGTATTATTTACGTTTTTGAGCAGACACATTTTTCCAACATATGGAGCAATGGATTAACAATATGCTTCAAAATGATTCAAATTGAGAGTAATAGGCAATTAGGGTGCCGTTCTCGAATCCAGCGGGCAGATCTCGCGTCACTAAAGTGGCGTATTGTTGTGTTATTAAAAAGTAGTGTCTTGAACAGTTGTGTGGCGAACGAAATGTAACTAAACAGCGGCGGTAACTTCTTTTTCATACAACATTTTGAAACGTCAGTCGTTAAAAAGCAAAAAAAATGCACAACACTACGTCAATGAAGACGCGTGGGCACCATTAGACAAGTGCCCATCGCTCGCTTACTTGGTGGCCGTAGCCTAAGGTCCGGCGCACATTGGCGGCACGGCAAAACTGGGGGGGGGGGGGGGGGGGGATCTTTCGGTATCCCTACATGTAAGCGCACACTGGCGGCAACTATGCCGCGACGTCCTTCAGGGTACCGAAGCGTCCTTAGGCATGCCGAGGCGTCCTTAGACACCATTCGCGAGCGTGGTGTCTAAGGACGCGTATCTAACTTACGT
The DNA here is from genome assembly GCA_949629135.1 of Eremobia ochroleuca. Taxonomy (NCBI): domain Eukaryota; kingdom Metazoa; phylum Arthropoda; class Insecta; order Lepidoptera; family Noctuidae; genus Eremobia; species Eremobia ochroleuca. Next base: position 16,922,809 of record OX451401.1, on the reverse strand, counting down.
TAACAAGCTTGCGTGACGACGACGACGACGACGACGACGACGGTTCTGAAGAAGATCTCTTCTTCAGAACCGTCTTAACGCAAGCTTGTTAACGTAAGTTAGATACGTTCGACAAAGGACACGTTTCGGCATGAACGACGCTAAGCTAATGAAGCGACGCGCGGGGTTCGGGCGGGCGCTGTCTTGCCGCGGTATCCCGAAGACTGCCAAAGCGTTCCGAGGGATGCCGAAGCCTTCCGAAAGCTGCCACCACGGCATGCTAAAGCATACCGCAGTATTATTTTTGTACTTACGACCGCTAACATTGAAATTTGATCTTTATTTCCATACCAATTAGGTTATAAATATTTTTATTCGTCGCCTAAAAATACCTTGCCATGTCGTGCCCCCAATGGGCGCCGGGCCTAATGGTCGCACAGTTAATAGCGATGTACAGACGCCAGCACATACAGCTACCCGAAACTGTCATATTTTCCCAATCAATTTTGAACCTAACGCTTTAGCGATAAAGCTGAAAATCTATTAAAGAAGTTTGACAGATTGTAGTAGCTTGATGTGCTGGCGTCTGTACATAATATTAATGCAGTTACTTTGTACTTGTTCTGTTTAATGCGTTTAGAAAGGGAACAGATGGCGTCACTAATCACTGAAGAGGGGCTTCTACGACATCGAATGCAAAGCGAAGAACTTTACGAGACATTGGCGCCGATTCCCTTATTTACAAAACAAACTAAATTTAAGTTCAGTGCATCTTTTTCTTTCTATTTCATTAATAAAAGGACAGAAGATAAATATTAGTTTAATCCTGTCAATTAGTCGGCCTTGGCGCAAGTTGACTTATTTTTAGTAGCCAATTTTTTAATCATGTCTAAACTTGTCTATGGGGTCTATGGGATCTTAATTTGACAGGACTAAAGTAATATTTATCTTCTGTCCTTTTCTTAATGAAATAGAAAGAAAACGATGCACTGAACTTAAATTTAGTTTAGTTTGTGAACAACAAAATCGGCATCATTATAAAATATTACTGGTCCTACTTATATTATGCGGTAATAGAAACGATTATAGACAATCTGGATTCTGTAGGATCGTAAACTGCAGTAGTCCCTTCAACTTACATAAAACCTGTTATAAAAACAGTTGAAAGTTGAATCTACAAACATCTTACTTTGATTATGTACAAGTTGACTAATCCGGATTGCACTGCGATAAAAAAAAAACAGCTGAGGTGACCCAGTGGTAAGGGCCGCGGCTTAAAAGAGTCGTTAGTTCGAACCCTGACAGGCACTTTACTTTGTGTACATTATTACTTCATCTCCACTACTCTCGTAACGGTGAAGGAAAACTACTTCAGATACCCGACATGTCCTAAACCGACAATTCGAAGACATGATTGTGATATCCACCAACCCGCATGTGCAGTGACGGCCCAAACAGCCACTATATAGAACGTAGAAATAAGAAATACACAAAGCATATAGACGATACTGCAGCCCACAACGCTGTTCACAGATTAACGGTAATATATATGTCGTAGGGATATGATAAAAACTGGGATTTGCCCAAATCCCTAGATAAAGATACTATTCACTGACAAGCAAGTGCGAGCGCGACGTAAACAAGAACTGGACATGTATTATTATCATTTCACTGAATCAATTTAGGGATTTGTTCAAATCACTAGATTTCTTTAGTGGGATTTGTCAAATCACTAGATTTGCTTAGGGAAATGATAAAAACGTGTTGTTATTTTAACATCCTCCGTGATTTGATCAAATTTCTTAGGGATTTGGGCAAATCCCTGTTTTTATCATATCCCTGCGACATATACACTGAAAATAATCGCTACAACAAGGGTAAAAAAAAATTGTATTAGTAACCCTTGTTGGGTTACTAATACAATTTTTTTTTTACTTCCTTATTAAATTAAATTTCGTAACTTTCGTGAGAGGCCCGTGGCTAAATAATAACAGCCGCACAGGTCGATCGATCAGGTTAAGCTACGGTTGCCGCGGTTGGTCTGTGGATGGGTGACCATCTTTACATACCGAGACCCCTCCGTGCCTCGGAAAGCACGTTAAGCCGTTGGTCCCGGCTGTCATTCGTAGATCTTTGACAGTCGTTACGGGTAATCAGAAGCCCGAGTCTGACAACCAGTCTTACCTAGGGGTATCGTATTACCCAGTAACTGGGTTGTGGAGGTCAGATAGGCAGTCGCTCCATGTAAAATACTGCTATTCAGCTGCATCCGGTTAGACTGGAAGCCGACCCCAACATAGTTGGGAAAAGGCTAGGAGATGATGATGATTAAATTAACTTTCGTGTTTAAGCGGTACCTATACAACGTGTAACGGAAAGGGGGTATCAACCCTGAAGGAGGCGAATGTGCTCATGAAACTCAACAACTTTCCCCAAAGAACATAGGTCGAAATATGAAAAAAAAATTTGGCCCTCCCTTACAAAACTGACTACCAGCTGATTGATTTACTATGGGAGGGCCAAATTTTTTTTTCATATTTCGACCTATGTTCTTTGGGGAAAGTTGTTGAGTTTCATGAGCACATTCACCTCCTTCAGGGTTGATACCCCCTTTCCGTTACACGTTGTATAATACATATAATATAATTTATATAATGAAAACATAATGTAATGTATAAATACATATATAACATTATTTTTAGTATACTGCAAACCTGAATATAGTTTGTTCAGAATAAGTAACTGAATCGATTCCAATAGTTTTTACACCATGTTATATTTTGTCGCAAAAATATTTTAAAATGGTAAAACTTTGGACACCGCGCGACACTAAGTACATATCCGCAATCATATGCGCACAACACAGGTCACAGCCGGTCGGCCGGCGGCGCGTGTTAAGTGGTAACCAACTTTTTGTACGGACAATCAGGTAACATAACAAGCTTATAACTTCGTGATTTTTCATGATACAGTTTTGAAATTTTGTACATATATTCTTTACATAAAAATACTAGACACGTGTTTCGGGTTTGTCATATACTGAAAATAATGTTGTATATGAATATAATACTCAAGAAATGGCACAAAAAAAAAATATAGAACAACATTCAAGAAAGTTCCTTAAGTATAAGATGGTTGTGAATAGCTTAGCTAAATGATGGCTTTTATGCCGTCATTCGCAAAAGAAAGGCATCCCTGATCTGCAGAATGCGTGGCAGCCGCAATAAAATCCTGATGACTGTAGCGGACCGGATCTCATCCTCACTGTGGACGTCCTTAGTCCGCAGAATTATTTATCATTTTTGAGTTTCTAATTTTTCTCAAGAATATTTTATTTTATTATTTATTTAATAGCTATGCTGATCATGTAAGGACACAGCTGTGGCAAATTCTTCATCGTGAATCACACATTTCTCTGCGTCAGCGGCATCGGTCAGCGGTCAGTAACTTTGCAGGTGCCAAACGTTTCTCTGATCACCATATTAATGAAAACAGCAAACTGTGGAGCGGTACCGTTACAACCTTCTAACCTAAATACAAGAAAGGGCTCAGGTAGCTCTCCTAGTAATATAATCAAATCTTCATAAACAACTTTAATTGCTATTAATTGCATTTCTCCGTCCATTTTGTTTGTTCAATTACTGGTGGTTATTTAATTACTACATGCATACTGTATTAGTCGAAGAGTTTTACGTTAATGTACATATTTAGGTAAGTACACGGAGAGGAAAATCTTAGAAAAATTACTGTGCTGTCTCATAATCTGAGTGCATTAGAGTGGTAATGGAAAAATTACCATGCACAGTAAAAATTCTTATGCTGTACAGTAAAATTTATTGGACAAATAGTGAATCTCATTCAGAAAATTTTCTGTAGATGTCACTTGCACTCACTTTACAGTGACGAGCACAGTAATTTTTCTAAGAATTTTCTCTCCGTGTATAAAGGTCTCTTTCGCCTGTAATTTAACATTTCAGATTTGATTTTGAGCATTACTTTACAATACTATAATGCTCAGTTCTGTTCCCTCACCAATGTAATGCTCGAATCCGTAACATTACAGATTCGCACTGTAATGCTCGGTTCTCCTCCCTCTGATGTAATGCTCGACTCTGTAAGGCTACGGACACGAACTCAGCGGGCGCGGGGCGGTGCGGCGGGCGACGACAGTGCGAAAAGCGTAACACACTATTCCTCTCAATTTGAATAATTTTGAAGCATATTGCTAATCCATTGCTCCATATGTTCGAAAAATGTGTCTGCTCAACAACGTAAATAACGCAATGAATGTCGTTCAACTGTCAAAATGAAACCCATTGCTACTGATAGTGTGTTACGCAATTAGCCCGCTGTTCTACAGATTATCGAGTTCAAACAAACAAACTCTTGAGCTTTATTGTTAGTATTAGATAGATATAGATAAGATATTATCACGACATTAATCCCTGAAGATCTAGGCAGAGATGTTGTTTAAGTCCCATGTAATATTCTTCTTCTTATTCTTCCATTGCCATCAACCGGGAACAAAACCAGACTGCTACTGAGAAATTCCTGGTGGAAAAATCCAATAACACTGGCCGATCCGGGAGTCGAACCCAGGAACTCATGCTCAGCAATACCGCTTGTGGCCAACGAGGACCAACGAGGCAAATCATTTCTTGTACACTTTTCTTTCTATGACTTTTTCTAGTGCAACACTCAAAATGAACTCGACTAAACGAGCCAATAAAATCGAATTGTGATCGATTTTATATCTCGATGCGATCTCAGATTGATATCAATTAACAACCTCGTTACCATGGCAACTATGTTTACGAACAACAATAATAAAGACTCTATCCTTATTCCTTTCATTCCATTTTCAACCATAAAATCGTCATATACAACTCAAAATAGATTGCATACAAACATTAAACGTTACTAATATTTTTGTCCCCATTCACGCTATTCTCATTCTTAATGTCTTACACATACAGATGAAATTCCCCTATAAATTCACTTTTAATAGCAAACTTGAGGACAGTGCGTGTTTTGTAACTATAAGATTCACTTAACGGTATCTGATGTTGCATTTTATAGCCCAAAAAGGGTCAAATGACATCCCTACAGGGTTTTGAATCATTAAAACGTTGTATTCTTGTAACCTAAGGGCGAATTTCACCGATCAAACTGTTCGTGATCAGTACATCTAAACCGCGTTTAAGAGCTGTCAGAGACAATATTCCGTTACAATAATGACACTGACAGCTCTTGAAGGTGCGGGGTAATTGCGTAACACACTATCAGTAGCAATGGGTTTAATTTTGACAGTTCAACAACAATAAACGCATAATTTACGATGTTCCGCAACCGGCGGGGTAATTGCGTAACACACTGTCAGTAGCAATGGGTTTATTTTTGACAGTTCAACAACATTCATTGCGTTATTTACGTTGTTGAGCAGACACATTTTTCGAATATATGCAGCAAAGGATTAGCAATACGAGTATCCTTTGAAATGATTGGGATTGATTGAGTATGTTACACAATTAGGGTGCTCTATTGGCTCATGGAGAGAAACTCTGTGCTCTCTGTAGACAACAAACTTCTCATCTGCAACTCGGTCTATTATGGACGACGTTGGCTATTATGGATGGATACTATGTATGGGATCCAATTGTGGGGCGTTGCCAGCACAACCAACATACTCTGCCTACAAAGAGTCCAAAATGGTATCCTAAGATCAGTAGACTACGAAATCGAGCGGTACAAAAGACAACACAAGGCATGCCTTACCTTGCATCCAAACCCACTAGTTACCGACAGCGGTGGTGAAAAGATTGAAAACCACCCTCTATAAGTGTGAGGCGCAGCTTTGGCTGCTCAACCACAACGCCAATTGCCATGGAAAGAATTCGCTTATGGTCGACGACCGATTGCAAATGGACAGATCAAGAAGATAAAAAAAAGGTATTTCGAACAGTCGAATTTTTCAAAAATATGAAGCAATGGATTAGCAATATGCTTCATGATTCTTGAATTTATAGTGTTTTACGCAATTAGGGTGAAATACAGAAAGAAAGAGAGAAAAAATAATTTTGCCAATCCGTCTATATCATAGCCTTTTCCCAACGATGTTGTGGTCGGCTTCCAGTCTAACCGGATGCAGCTGAGTACCAGTATTTTACATGGAGTGACTATATATGATCAATAGAATCCGTCTATATATGACGGAATTATGCCAGAACATACATAAAAAAAATACACAAACATTCAAATTGAAAACTTCATCCTTTTTTGAAGTCGCTTATAACACGGGTGGTGGTCTAGATGTGCTGATCTCAGTTTCATCGGTGAAATTCGCCCTTAGGGATGTAGCGTGAGGATACAACATTCTAGTAAAAATAACAAATACAAAAACATTATCTTTGGTTAGATTTAATTGGCACTTTTCATTGGCATTCTTTTTTTCGTGCACTTGATTGTAGAATTGTTTTTAGGGTACGCATTCATTTGTTTGATCAAATACATAAAACAAAAGCTATGTCGGGGTGAGATAAGATCTAGGAATGTAAACGAGAGACCACTGGTCAACAACCCGCAATTTGAAAATGAAAACTATGCATTTTCTTTTAACTCGTTACATTTTTCCTTCGTCTTTTCCATTTTCTTTGTTTTGTAGATGCGCTTTTGCAAAGGATTATTACTTTTATAATTATAAGCACCAGCGGTAGCTGTAGAAAAAAATATTTGTATTACAATCTATATCTCTTCTTTATCTTTCTATTTAAAGTCGCTTTTCGTCATTCATGTCTGTTTGTGTGAGCGCGTTTTGATGTGGTTTTCATCATCAATTCATCAGTTAGACATTAATTATTCTGTAAGGTTTATGTGTTGTAAAAATCACTCACTCAGAATAAAGAAATACTCATAATGAAGAAATCTCCATCTATTGTCAAGTCGTAAAACCTGTTCGAAGTCACATCATATAAAAAAAAATTGGTTGTCCGTAAAGTCGGTTTACGGACAATAATTTTACGTGGTAACGTCATAGTGGAAGAGAGATAGATGCATCACAAGCCGAACGCTTAGGCCGATCGTGCCTTTCTATCGCTTGTTCCGCGCTCTCGCTTGCACGCTTGGCTCAGGCGGAATGAAACAATGAGTCATGTTTTTTCGTGCGTGCAGCCGGCGTTCATAATTGTTATCACGTCCAAAATAATAAGAAAGCTCACTGAAAATCTTCAGTAAAGTTTTTCCGTTTAACCACCAAGAAGTGGCAAGCGGTTCTAAGATTATAAGATCCATGCGAAATAGTAGGTACCTAGGCACTGTTTCGCAAATCTAAAAGCAAGTCACTTCATTATAACTGTACAGTTTATTATTATGAAAGTGAATCATTCGTTCCAGTGATACCTACTTCTATGCGGTGTTATGTAGGTCGGCAGACTATTTCTATTCATTTTCTTTGGGCGCAATTAACTGTCTCGTGTCCAAGTAATGAGTTGACAACGGGTGGCTTAGTTATTTATGAACGGTTTAATTTAGGAAGATGAGAATAGTCAGTCTGGGGAAGGTCCAATTAAAGCCGTACTTACAAAGTACTACATTATTAACAGTACATTATTATTAGTACTACATTGTTTCTAAGAGTTTCCATCACGTCGACCTCAAAATAAATTGGCATCATTTTATTTTTTTAATTATAGAAAAGATACACAAGCAAGTACTCAACTCAACATACATTGACCTCAAAATAAATTATTATCAGTTTATTTATTTTTTTTCCTATTTTATTTTTTCATAACTAACTATTTACATTAAGTACTAAATTAAAAGACTAACTAACTAACTAAATTAAATTATTTTGTTTTATCATATTTAGATATCGATTCCCATAACGTCTGCTGAGTTTTGCTAGCTCATGTAATTTGACCCTTTAGATTCGTATCCCGAATTTGTAGTGGAATTTATACAAGATGTCAACTTCTTTGATTAAAGTACGAGTTTTTAGCGTTTTGTAAGAACGTGATCTTGTGCCTTGGACCACAGCAAAACAATAAAACACGGGAAGATAAGTATGGTAACATTTTCTATGATTTACAATCGAGTTAAAAAGTTGTAAGCAACAAAATAAACATTATTGCAACATAATATTATTTATATTATATTGATTCGTGCAATACTATATTATTACGGCTATTATGATAGGAGTTTGAAATTTTATATTTTTACATAATATCTTGCTTATTTATAGAGCTTGATAAAGCTATGTAGCGTTCTGATTTAATTTTATGGATTTCACACAAACGCCCATGTTTGCTGTTTAGCATACTTCGGAGTAAATTGATACATTTCCATGAAAATAGAATTGATTATTTCGAATAAATAAAATTGCTCTTCAAAATATATGAAGAACGGGAAGATCTCGATACCAAGTAGGTACCTTCTTAATGATTTTATTGAATGATTTAACTATTGATTTTGTTTTTGCTTTTTAACCAACTTCAAAAAAGAAGGAGTTCGTGAGAATCTTTTTTTAATGTATTTTCCCCGATTACTCGAAGACGACTGGACCGATTTGATTTTTTTTTTGTTTAGATTTTTTTTTTATATGTATAGTCTATAGTGCCCAGGTAGAGTATACTTCTGATACTGACGGGATCCTGGAGAAATCGAGGGAACTCTTCAAATAGTATAGGCACACCTATATAGCGATTTGGGTATTATTTAGTTGTGGTAACTAAAAAAGAACTTTTTGTTTGTTGTTCGTCGTTGTTTTATGTTTTGTAAAAAAGTTTTTTGCTGTTAGGAGCCTGTACTACCTCAGATTGCGAAAATTGTCTTAGCATTAACAGCTGTAGTTTCAACAGTACTGTAGTTTCACTTTGTAATTACGAGTAATATACCTACAATAAAGACGAGGACTACTGCTAAGTGTTTTCTGTTGCGAAAACACGGTTGCATACAATTTTCTTAATACAAAGAAATCTCAAAGTTACCTCAAAGCCGTAAAATAAAAGGAAAATATTCAGTGAAAATTTTCAAATTGGGTCGTGTATGATACTTTGCAGGCTAATCGAACTATGCATAAAGCATGGTGTCATGGGTTATTTTTTTTTTATCGTTGCATTTAATGTAAAAAGACGTGTTCAGAAATATCAAGCTTTATAACCACTCACACCTTGAACCGCTCTGCCGCCCGGCCCCCGACAGGTTAGCTTAAAAAATATTATTAAAATCTCGATTATTATTGTAAATGGTACCGATTCTGTTGTTTACAAACTAAACTAAAAAGGTCAGTGCATCTTTTTCTTTCTATTTCATTAAGAAAAGGACAAAAGATACATATTAGTTTAGTCCTGTTCCTGTCAAATTAAGACAGTCCGTCCATAGACAAGTTTGGACGTGATTAAAAAATTGGCTACTAAAAATACGTAAAAGACATTGTCCACTTAGTATGGGACTTTGGCTCGGCGTGAACAGACACTTTAAGTATAAATATAATACAGGTCTAATAGCTAATTCCAGTAGGGAAGAGAATATTGTAATAAGATTGTATCATGATGCTTGTAAGACTTGTTTTGCTTACTTGCTTTTTTTTTAAATAAACACTTTTGTATTCATACATTTTATTATTATTCTGACTCATATGTTAGTAATATGTTGTCTAGAAACTGGGCAGGTGGATATATATTATTATCTTGGTGACTTACGCAGCTTGAAAACCAAATCATAGTCATCTCATGAGCGCAGCAACCCACTGTTCTTCGGTCCACTATACAATTGCAGCAATAGGTACTGCTTGATTGAATTTCGTCCCTGACTGTTATTTTCGTGTAATATATACACGCATGCGGTATCAGTGTCCATTTTCAAAGCCAAAACAATACTTGCAAACAATAATAAGAGTAAAACGAGCAAAACAATATTCGATAGAAACAAAGTCATGACATGACAAGTGACTTGAAGTGACAACACACATTATATCAATGTCAGTTGTCACTTCAAGTCTTTTTTTTAATAATCGATTTATATTAGATTAAAAATCGAATTTAATGACCAACTACGATACTTTTGTTTTCCAATTATATGGATAAAACATGTTTGAGTGAATGTGCGTGATTACAAATAACAGCTTTAATTAACTGTAGACTCTAGACTCTTATAAGAATGAGGAGGACTTAGTAAAACTTAAAAAATAACAATTAGAATCGATTTATAAATTATTATTTTACAAATGGCAACACCGTGAAGGTCGAGTACTGTCAATATGTCGAAGAGTAAAACAATTTCAGTACTTTTTAAATACACTATTCGTGGGCGCAACTTGATACAAAAAGTTAGAATAAATAAGCGTCTAAAAACAAAACATGATTTTTGATTAAGTTGTTTCTTTTCGAGCATCGTGTCCACGCCAAGCCGAGAATGGACAATTTCCTTTACGTCAGGCGCTGACTAATTTCCATATCTTTTTTTTTTAGATTTTGAGCTTTTTTTGGTTTCAGATTGGGAGCATTTTTTCGTTTTTCCCACGGTAAAAGATCAGCCAGCCAGTAAGATTAGAATTACAGCTGCAACAGCCTATGCGTGACGCTTCAGCAATTATGAAACAGTTATCAAAAGATTTTTATTTTGTTAAACATTCCTTAATGCCCGGTTTCTGAGATATTCTTATCAGGAGCTTATCTATTCCACCGAGCTGTTGCTTCGACATCATGACAAATTGGTTTTTTGAACCCTCAGTAAAGAAAATACTTTGCCTTGGCCTCGTAAACCGGACCGGGATGGGTACCATTGTTGATACTGGAATTGTTTATTGAAATAATTGATTTAGGGTAGCGTTCACAGCGCAAACAAACCATTGTATTTATGGGTGTATGCAACGGTACAGGGGCTGTGCGGCAGGCCTGGATCTGGGGGCTATCCGGAACCCTTGCCCCGGGCGCCAACTCCTTGCAACTTGGAGACACCGATAAATGAGATGCGCAGCACTTATTATCTTTAAATCACTACGTGAATAGCGTAGGCATAAGGTCTCCGTTGAATTCTGCCAGGAATACTCCGTTTTTAAAGCACATGCTTCACTTTTTTAACGATATAAAAAAGGCTAACTTTATACCTCTTGCAACAGATATATGCCGCGGCGAACCGGAGGTGGATGAGCGCCTCTGTGGTGAAAAATTTAAGAAAAAAGTCCTTTATTTTAGAAATATTACTTCGCGTAGCGGGGGCGCCGGGCGTCCCGCCCTCTCCGTCGTCTGCGTGCAAAGGCACGATTTCCTTTAATTTTTTGCCACAGCGCTGGCTCCCCTGTTGTTTTGGAGCATTATCGATCGATAAAATTTGACTAATATGTTGCTGGTAAAATATTCGAGCTCGCTTCGCTCGCTCTTGCAGCCTAGAGACTCTTAAATCGTATTTTTTTCTGTATAAGCCAATTAGTAAGTACTTAAAAAATCTAACTTATCTGAGGCAGAGTGCTAAAATTTTCGCGCTCGGTTCGCTCGCTCATGCATCCTACATTGTTTTAATCGGTGTAAAGCTTTTCTGCATAAGTCGAGTCTCGCGATGTTGTCAATCGAAAATCATGAAAAGACAATCAAATTAACTATGATAAGGCCATCGATTTTTTTGCAGAACAAAAAACCTCGAAGAGTAAATTTGTATTTCTAATACATATATACCCACTAATAATAAAGCTAAAGATTGTTTTTTTTTCGAACGCACTAATCTTTAGAACTAGCAGTTGGATTTGAATTTTTTGTTTGCATTTGTCAGGAAAATTATTGAGAAAGGCTATTTAACATCATTCTAAGACCTTTAGAAGTCGAGCAAAAAGAAAAAGTCAGAAAGAACGCACAGTGAGAACGAGGTAATAGTGTGGGCGAGCGATGCGCAGCGACATGCAGGAGCTAGTAGTTCAATAAATAAAATAAATGTTCGACATGTCCATGCATATTTATATAAAAATAAGGCTTCATGGATTGGCAGGGCCGCGGACTGCAGACTGCAGAAGCCTGCAGCACCGTCTCGAAAAAATTCTAGTTCCGGGGCTGCTGTGCGGGTATTTTAAGTTATAACGTTTAAAACTTGTTTTCGTAAAAAAAAAAAAAAAACATCAGAAAAAGTTGGAAATTTGACCTTTAACATCTTCGTAACCAGAAGGTTCCCAGGTATAGCCCAGTACAAAAAATATCACAATGAGAACAAGTGACTTTCGGCTTCGTTGAACGTCGTTTTACACCCGATATAATAAAATTGGATTAAGGTCAGGTTGGTTAGGTTTGGTTGGTTGGTGGTTGCCAATTTCTGAAGACGCTCTTTAAAAGGTAGGTACGCCTGACGTCTATAACTAACACAGACTATCCAGGTCACCATCTCTTCTATTGCCCAAGAAGTAGGTACATTTGTAACTTCGCAACAATCATCATCTGGCTATCATTACTGCGGAATGAAGATTGCACCACTGCGTTTATCCGACTGCGCGGGAGTGAGTAATGCGTTTGGAATGGTCGTGCGACAGTGTCATGATATACAGGGTTACTGGTAACTCGACGTATTCCTTGCAGGACATCATAGTAGGGTGAAAATGCAACAAATTAAGCCACCAAATGTTCTACCGAAGTTCAGTAGTTTTTGAATTACTAAGGGTTTTAGATTTTTTGTGAAAAATCCCAGATTAAATTATTTGAAGCCAATTTGAAAATTATTCACGGGGCGGCTGTACTGAAATTGGAGTTATTATCATAGTTGACGCCGTAGCGGATCGTTTTTAATAATTAAAAGTTCAAAATGACTAAAACTTTGGTGAAGATCACTAATCAAACATTTTTTTTTTTTGTAATTTTTGCTATTACTTCATACAAAATGTTGTCTTAGCACAAAAAAAAAATACTACACCAGGTGTACAAATTATTAGTAAAATATCCTTGTCTTATCAGCTATCCAAAAAGGTATAATTGTCAATACTTTTGCGTGTGTGACAGGGAAAGATTGAAGTTTTATGGGGAGCAGGTAAAATTGCGAGATTCGTAGTTTTTACCTGCGTTTGAATTCCAAACACTCGGCAAGCTTTATGATTGGTCACTATTGTTCCCTCGGTACGAGACAGGGTGCGACTTCACAAAATCTGGTCGTCAGCGTTAGTTAGTTACAACTCTACGTTGCGCAAGTTAGTGTTTTGTTATCTGGCTATATCCCTGACTGTTGCCCCATATCTTGCTCTTGTGTTGTGCTGTGCGTTCATAAGTGCTGACTATGGCTGCATATTCTAATCATGAATACGCTGACATATTGTACTGTTACGGACTTTGTGACGGTAACGCTGCTGAGGCGCGAAGATCATATCAACTGCGCTTTCCAAACCGCCGACTCCCCCACGTTAGTGTCTTCGGATCGACTTATCGGCGATTATCTGAAACTGGCAGTGTTCAAAGAAGCAGGCAAATTGACACTGGTCGTTCTCGGAGATACACGGCTGAGGACGAGGAGCTGATTCTTCAACGTTTTATTGACGAGCCCAACATATCTACAAACATCGTAGCGCGTGAGCTTGGTATGTCACAGTGGAAAGTCTGGTCTGTAGTTCACTTGTCAGGCCGACATCCATACCACTACCAACCCGTGCAGTCATTAGAAGAGGGAGATCCGCAGAGACGGCTTGAATTTTGTCGTTTCATGCTAAATGCCGATGCCGAAAGTGAAAACTTTTTGAAAAACATTCTGTGGACCGATGAGTCATGTTTTGACCGTGATGGTATCACAAATTACCACAATTTACATTACTGGGCACCGAAGGGAGAAGGAAACCCTAAGAAACTGAAACCAACCGCATCGCAGCGTAAGTTCTCGCTTAATGTTTGGATGGGTATTATCGACGATAAGTTAATAGGCCCACATATTTTACCCCGAACATTAAATGGGGAACTTTATGAAGATTTCCTAAGAAATCATTTAGCAGCACTGCTCACGGATGTACCCGAAGAAAGAAGGGCAAACATGATATACCAACATGACGGATGTCCAGCCCACTTCCGCATCACAATTCGACAATTGCTGGATGAAAACTATCCAAACCGATGGATTGGGTGCGGTGGGTCGTTTCCGTGGCCTGCACGAAGCCCTGATCTGACACCGCTAGACTTTTACGTCTGGGGTCATATGAAAGACCTAGTTTATGTGACCCCCGTAAATTCAATTGAAGAACTAAGGGAGAGATTAACAGATGCGGTGGACCAGATGAGGACCACAATCACATCAAGAATCACAAAAACCGAAGTGAGGAAGCGAATAAGAGCATGTATTCGAAACCGAGGGCAGCACTTCGAACAAGACGTGTGAAATACATGTTATTAAAGACCACAAATTGATATTGATTAAAAATATTAATAATTTTCACGAAATTGTTTAATTTGATTTTCCGAATAAACACCTTCTTGTACTAAATCAAAAACGATTTTCATAATGCAGTCCAAGACTTTGTATTAACTTATATACCTTTTTGGATAGCTGATAAGACAAGGATATTTTACTAATAATTTGTGAACCTGGTGTAGTATTTTTTTTTGTGCTAAGACAACATTTTGTATGAAGTAATAGCAAAAATTACAAAAAAAAAATGTTTGATTAGTGATCTTCACCAAAGTTTTAGACATTTTGAACTTTTAATTATTAATAAAAAATTTTATATAAAAAAAAACAACCGACTTCCAAAAAAACACTACAAAGTGAAAAATAATTTTAATTTTGGAAGTCGGTGTCGTTGGTTCCGCATTTTGGTTTTTTGACACCGACTTCCGAAATTAAAATTATTTTTCACTTTGTAGTGTTTTTTTGGAAGTCGGTTGTTTTTTTTTATATAAAATTTTTTATTTTTCACTTTTTAGTTATGTCTATCCCCAATCAAATTCATATAAACACTACTTGCTATGTAAATATCAGTGATATGATATAGCAACAATCGCGGTTAATCTGCTGTTATTTATTGAAGAGTTCCCCCGATTTCTACAAGATCCCATCATCAGATATTGAAATGGTGGCAATGGGACCACACGGGAAGCAACAGCTTTGAAATAAAAAAAGAATCATGAAAATCGGTTCACCCAGTCGGTTATTATGAGGTAACAAACATAAAAAAAAAAAAAAAAAAAAAAAAAATACAGTCGAATTGATAACCTCCTCCTTTTTTTGAAGTCGGTTAAAAACGATCCGCTACGGCGTCAACTATGATAATAACTCCAATTTCAGTACAGCCGCCCCGTGAATAATTTTCAAATTGGGTTCAAATAATTTAATCTGGGATTTTTCACAAAAAATCTAAAACCCTTACTAACTCAAAAACTACTGAACTTCGGTAGAACATTTGGTGGCTTAATTTGTTGCATTTTAACCCTACTATGATGTCCTGCAAGGAATACGTCGAGTTACCAGTAACCCTGTATACGTAATATTAATGCTAACGATCCTGGATTGATTGTATTAGAAGAGTATTATTTTTTGCTACAATTTGTTATGCTGCATTTAATAATGACTTAAAACTTATGTGTAGTTATGAGTTCTTGAATCGGCACGAGTTATGCTTGCTAAGAGTGTCGCTCATGCTGCAATGAAATATTAACCAGTCTGCAAGGTTATTAAATAGTAGTGGGGATGACTTTCTTGCCCGTTCTTCTCTATAGGAACTCACTATGCTTTGAAATGGGCAACTAGCTGCATTCTTTTGACTGACCGACTTCTTGAATATTCAAAAGTGCCTGTAATTAGTTTATTTGAAACTAGCGGTCCGCTCCAGCTTCGGACGGGCGCAATGTTTTTTTTCGAATTTCCGATTTTTTTTCATACAAACCTTGTCGTGTCAATACCAAACACAACAAAAAAAGAATTATCCAATTTGGTGCAATCATTCGGAAGTTATGCGCGTACAGAATTTCGGCGACTTTGTAGGATAAATGCTTTGAGTTTGAGTTGGACTTTGCAGGATGCGATTGCGGACATTTATGTTTATCTCTGCATTCATAGAATCTGTACAGTGCCAGATGCATTAGATATAAAGGAGACAGGATACCTACATTAAACGAACAACGTAATTTATGCTACACAATACAACAACTAAGAATGCCCGGATAAAGTGGTCGGTTAAGGGCAGTAGGCTACATGATACTTGAAATGTTAGTGTACTCGCTACGGGTATCTACAGCTGTTAGTGTACTCGCTACGGGTATCTACAGCTGTTAGTGTACTCGCTACGGGTATCTACAGCTGTTTGGGTGAAACAAGGTATGACGTAAAGTAAAAAAGTAGGCACTTGTATCAACAGTTTCAAGATCAAATAAAAAAGCCTGTAGATGCCACATACGGGTTCAAAAGTACTCAAGTAATAATTCATGAGCTTTACACTAACTTCGTAATTAAATTAATAAATGTTATGTTTAGACATAAAATTATCCATACTTACTTATCTCGGGTCTTTTTTGTGGGTCCCAGCTAAGTAAATAGTGGGCACTTAGATGTAGGTATGTCATGTTTTGTGAGGTTGTGCAATGGTTAATAATATGCTAATCAGTTGGACGGATTGAGAAACTTTGTATGTTGTACTGGTGGGATCAAAAGTGATATTTTTAAGTCTTCAGAGTTAAATTGATTCTAGATTATTTATTTTTCTGTTCATTTTAGTCAAGACTTTTTCCTTGTAGAAGGCAGAAAAGCATAGGTCCTGAAGTTGCGGCAAAGAGTCTTACGAATCCTTGCGACAGGTACTACGACTCTACTAGACTAGGACTAGGACTCATACTACAAATGGAAACGGAACGGACGACAACGCGCCATTTTGCTCCGTTTCCCGCGCCCTGTCCGAGTGTGTGAGATCCGCCTTGTTGATGGAGCCACACATTATAGAGTTATGAAAACATGAAAGTTTTACAAAATTAATAACTACTTATATCTCTTTTTTTTTTTTTTTGTAGAGGCAAAAAAAATAACAGTCCTCCAGACCGAATTTCGGCCATGCTGACCAATCTCAGCGGAGCCAGCTTTCGGCGCAGCCCAGGAGATATTATAGTATACAAGTGTGTGAGCAGACACAGGTGCCTTCCTTCACTATCATAAACCGAAAGGACGGTAAAGTAAAAAAATATTACGTATACAAAACAATTATAAGGAAACTTACACTTGGTTAAACCGATGGTAAGAATCCCAACTTAAACGCACATTAATTTATAACAGCCGTGCGATTCTGTAACCATCTCACCGTGAAAGCTTGGGTGAAGTGAGCGTTGAGTGAGCTGTCATTCGCTAGGGATTAACACTATTAAGTGCTCACTTCACTTATGATTTCACGGTGAGATTTTTAGAGAATCGACCGGCAGTTCCCAATCTTTCCACTTTCGTCACCATCTGTACATACCTTTCAATCGCTCTCGTAAATGGAGGAAGAGGTTTCAATGCAGTAACAGGTACCGGTGCAACTATTGATATAACACTTATAAAGATTAGATAGTCACCATGCCTTCGGCCCTTTGTGGGATCTCGATACACAGGCTTGTGCAAGCGAGTTAGCTAGCGAGAAAATTCGTTTTATGCTCATGGTAATCATGGCAACATTTGGATTCCCATGTCATTCAATATGAGTGACATAGAATCCAAATTTTGTTTTTTTTTTTTTTTAAGAGTTGAGTAACCATTTTTCTGGTCCCTTGTTCTCAAACATTTATAGGTTTCTCATACAATTGGCAAATTTCGAGTATCTTAAAATCATTAATACAATATTTATAATCTGATTTATTAATCAGAATTATTACGCAAAATTATACATACACACACAACATACATACAAAAAAACAATCAATCAAACAACAACAACAAAACACAACAATCAATTATACATATTTTATTTATATTATTTTCTGTGTGTCTTACAGTCTGTGCTAAATAAATGTATTTTCTTTCTTTCTTTCTTTTCTATAAATATTTTGTTTAAACATGTCAATTCCAGTTTCCACTAAAATACACTGTCCTTCATGATACAGGACTTTCCTAGTTTGAAGGACGGGGGTCTTACTCATCTGTAATTGCCATCCTATATTGAAACAACACTGATGTTACCTAGGCATTTTTTTTTTGCCAAATAAATGTTTCTTTTTTTATTTAAGTACCAAAATAATGACTTACTTACTTATTTCTAAAGAACTTTTCTAATTTTGTGGGAGTAGGTATAGAAACCAATAGATACGTCCCATCAAAATATGTATTATCTACTAGCGACACGCCCCGGCTTCGCACGGGTGCAATGGAGAAACACTGATAATTTTAGAGCCATTATTTCTCGTAAAAAGTATAAGATAAAAAATGATTATTGTGGGTTATCCCTAAGAGATAGACATATACTATTGCGGACTTTTTTGTAGACCTTTTTAAGGTGTACAATACTGTAGTACATTAGTTTGACGGGTTCAGCCAGCGTTTACAATGTAAGCGCAAAAAAATGTGTTTATTTACGACATCACATTAGAAACCTCTCAAATTATCAGTGTTTCTCTACTATAATATTATGCATGTATCTATACTAATATTATAAAGCTGAAGAGTTTGTTTGTTTGATTGAATGCGCTAATCTCATAAAGTACTCGTTCGAATTGAAAAATTATTTTTGTGTCGAATAGTCCATTTATCGAGGAAGTCTATAGGCTATATAACATCACGCTACAACCAATAGGAGCGGAGCATCAATGAAAAATGTTGCAAAAGCGGAAAACAATATTCTTTTTGAGAGCTTCCGTTGCGTGCGCTGCGTAAATGGTTAAAGTCACGCAAAAATCATGTATGACGGAATTGTTCCCACTTAAAAGTTCTATAAAAAAGTCCGCGACAGCATATGTCTATCTTTTTTGGTTGTCTCACTATAACTTTTTTTATGGTAATCAAATTGGTTCTTAAATAATGCATTATTTGCGAAGGTGTTTTCATAAACATGATATTAATCCTTATCCAAATAAATGCGTTATTCATCACAAGTATTTAATTTTTAACAAAATTGCCCTTGACATCATTTGATTCCAATGAATATCTTAGGAGATATCATAGTTTTAAAATAAATCCGCACGGGCCGCCGGTAGCTCTGCGAAGTTCACTATACTTAATTCCACTCTTACTGATCATAGCGTGACGTTCCTAAAATAGCTTCTTACAGTAAGTATTAATGTAGTAAGTAATAATCATAAGTAATGGAATATATTTTAATAGGTTTTTTCCTGAAATTAACGCGGGTGAAACCGCGGGGCACTGCTAGTTATACATATAAACCTTCCTCTTGAATCCGAACCGCATCAAAATCCGTTGCGTAGTTTTAAAGATCTAAGCATATACAGCGTGTAACGGAAGGGGGGTATCAACCCTGAAGGAGGCGAATGTGCTCATGAAACTCAACAACTTTCCCCAAAGAACATAGGTCGAAATATGAAAAAAAAAATTTGGCCCTCCCTTACAAAACTGACTACCAGCTGATTGATTTACTATGGGCGGGCCAAATTTTTTTTTCATATTTCGACCTATGTTCTTTGGGGAAAGTTGTTGACTTTCATGAGCACATTCACCTCCTTCAGGGTTGATACCCCCCTTCCGTTACACGCTGTATAGGGACAGACAGACAGGGAAGCGACTTTGTTTTATACTATGTAGTGATAAGTGAAAATGATGCGCGAGAATTGAGATTTAACCTCCTTTTTTGCTTCATCGCGGTTGAACTAAAAATCTAAAGGCCGAGATCACTGCCGGACAACAGTGACTACTTCCAGCACAACCACGTGCTGGAAGTAGTCACTTAATAGGTAAAGATACCTACCATCTTTATCAATGCGATAGTAACTGTCTGTCTGTTACATTTTCATGCCTAAATCACAGAACCTATCGTTATGTTAACAGATAGACAGCTTGGAACCTGGAGAAGCACACAGGCAACTTTTCATCCGGGATGTTGGTAGTAAAAAATTATGAACGAAATCACAGGCGTTTTTAATCAACAGCGAGAAAATTAATTTCACAAAAGATTATTTAAATAAGAGAAGATAAGAGTTCTAGGTGCCTGTAATTGCGTCATCGCCATACATAAGAATGAATTTGATGCAACCAAAACAAAACCACGTCATCCGACCTAGGACCTTTCTTCAAAACATCAGTTCTAAAATATCCCAAATGTATGCGCATACGTTGACAGTGTTGACACAGACAGAACCTCTTTATTATTGGTAGTATTTTTATAGAACTAAAGAACAAAGGTAATCGACGATGCCTAAGGTTTCTCACCTGTTTCTTCCGTGCGATTCTGTAAACATCTCACCGTGAAAACTTGGGTGAAGTGAGCGTGGAGTGTGTCGTCAATAGTGTCAATCCCTAGCATCAGCATGACTCACAGCAGTCACAGCTCACTGTAAGCTCACTTCACCTTAGTTATCACGGTGAGATTTTTCCTGAATCGACGGGCTGAACGTACTGTGTCGATGAATTTATGAAAGATAGGTAGAGAGAGGTATCTGGCACCATCTTGTTTTCTTTAGGAAAATATTTAAGTATTTTATTAAACCGTCATAAGAAAACGGTGTCTTCTTGTATAGCAGAGATTGCGGGGAAATGTAAAGTGTTTTTCTGGCAGTTTGCTTCATCGCATCATGCCGAGAAGATCCTTGCTCTATGGAACCCACACTATAAGCTACGTCAGAGACCGTCTCGTTGACTCAGTCATTCCTGACACACATACGACCAATTTGAAGAATGAGTTTGATTCCTATAACATAATTATGTCGGCAACTAAACTTAACCTTCATGGTATGTAAAATTAGGCCTTGGACTCATCTTTTTTGGAACTCTCCAGTCAAATCTAGTCGAAGAAGAATTTGTTCCTAAATCCAAAGTTACAAACACCTGACGCATCGAGACTATTACCTTTTACGGCTTTGTTTACAAGTTCCTGAGTCCTGGCGCCGCACATTCCTGAATTTCCTACCATTCCACCAATGTAAGCTTTGTGTCAGTCATTGCGCGTACGCAGCTCCGAACGCTTAGATACAGTCAGCCTCGGAAAGATAAATAATTATACAGCCGCCTTCTCCATAGGAACCAACTGCGTTGTGGAATGGGCAACTTCATTTTTCTGGTTGACCGATTCCTTAACAGTTCAAAAGTGCCTGTAGATAATTGGTTTAATTAAAATAAATGCATTGAGTCCTATAAAAACACATCGACAAAAATTCATGTAGAATTCTCTGGCTCCTGCGATACTTGTACATACAAGGTGTAACTTAAATAAAGCACTTATTAAGGGTTCATTGTATTCATCATTATGAACAACTTTTACTATGGGACCAAACAAAAAATTGCAAAAAAAAAAAAGAAATCAGATGTTCCCTACATTTATGTTCGCATAACTCGTCAAAGTGTAGAGAACAGCTGATTTTATTTCGCGATTTCTGTTTTGGTCCCATAGTAAAAGTTGTTCATAATGATGAGAACACTGACAACTTAAATAACGCACAACCGCATAAGGGGTCGGTCTTATGCGGTTGTGCGTTATTTAAGTTACAGCTTTTGTAGCTGTGTTGCAGGAACCGGTGTACCTCCCGTAATAAAAACACACTAATTTGTTGTTACACATATTTTTCAGGCTGACTGTACAGCCAGTTCGAATGTAAACAATAGCAATAAATAGTGTAGTTTATTGTATACTAACCTACAGAAGGAATCTTGCCGAATTCGGATCCATTTGTTATAATTTGATAAACAATGCTTGCGCGGAAGGTGGAATAACACTTGAGGGTGAAAGTACTCATAAAGTAGGTACGAACGATTTTGGTTGTTCATTTACCGAAGATCAAGTAATACAGTTCCTCAAACTTCGAATTGTCCTGACATCTGAAGTTGTTCGTTTGTAGGTTCGTATCTACACGAGAGCTTCTTTTAGGGTTCCGTAGTCAACAAGGAACCCAACCAAGTTTCGCCATGTCCATCTGTTCGCCCGCTGCTTAGCTCAGACTCTTAGTACTAGAAAGCTATAATTTGGCATGGATATAGTGACATACATATTAATCACACCTACAGAGTGGTAAAAAAAAAAATGAGGGTACCTCCTTTACACGTAAAGTGGGGATGTTTTTTTTTCTCTAGTCTACCCCATGGTGTGGGGTATCGTTGGATAGGTATTTCGGTAAAAATATTGCGGGTTTGTGAAAACAATTTGTCGATTCAGGGATCCGTTTGTGAAATATTGCTGTTAGAGTCAAGTGACCCCGCCCGCCGCCCCCCTTCCTGGCAGCTAAATGGTTGTTTTCGGACATGTGAAAAAAAAACCCGTTAGTTCGACAACGAAGTTAAAAGGATGACTATCACAGCTGAGTAGGCTTTACAAGTTTGCCAGTAATAGTGGACCAACTTACATTTGCAGTTGTGATGTATGGGAGAACATGATTTTCAACAACAATGTTAAGTTTGGTCTAGGGGTAAATTTATTCCAACTACGGAACCCTTAATTGTGCGTGGTACCACACGCACTTGGCTGGTTTTTATTCTACTTTAGGCCTAGGTACCAACCTAAATTATTTTTAATACGATTTTTTTTTTAGTTATCCTGAACTGTCCCACTGGTGTACAAAGGCCTATTCCAAATCCTTCCAGGGTATTTCCCTCGTCACCTCTAACCAGCCCTCGCGGTACGCGTTCAGGCCATCTCGCCCTCTCTTTCTGGACCGCCGGCGCCGTCCATCTTCAGGCATCCATTTATATCTATACGTTGTATTTATTGTTAATTAATTTAAAAATAATGTAGGGATTAGTTAGAAAACTTGCGAGGGGCCCGTGGCTAAATAGTACCTTACAGTCGCACAGGTCGATCGATCAGGTTAAGCTACGCTTGCCGCGGTTGGTCTGTGGATGGGTGACCATCTTTACATACCGAGACCCCTCCGTGCCTCGCGTGGATCTTTGTCAGTCGATACGCGTAGTCAGAAGCCCGAAAGTCTGACAACCAGTCTTAACAAGGGGTATCGTATTACCCAGTAACTGGGTTGTGGAGGTCAGATAGGCAGTCGCTCCATGTAAAATACTAGTATTCAGCTGCATCCGGTTAGACTGGAAGCCGACCCCAACATAGTTGGGAAAAGGCTAGGCAGATGATGAAGTTAGAAAACTTGCAGGCTGAGATTACCCTAAAACTCTCGTATGATTTTAGTTCATAAACGAGGCTAATAGTTAGTTAAATTACGCATTATTAGAATCGTAATTCATTAGAAAAACAAGCCAATAACCGTTTTAGATGCCTTCAGCTACGATACGCCAACGATGACTATAAAGAATCCCGTTTCTCAAACTTACCTCACGTAAAACCGCTAAATGAATTCTACTGAATATTCTTTGAGTATTCTTTCAGGTTTACAAGACAATGCTGTTGACCACGGAAGACATAAAGTTCAAGTCCGACGCAGGCGCCACGAAAGTCCGCGTTGTGTCAGTCACCGCGCAGGCGCAGCTTACGTCTACAGCGGTATGTAAACAGACAGTCGTACAGTTTCACCGCTAACGCTAATCCACTGTGTTTGTATTGTTTCGTTTTTTTTAACTCCGACGTAGGTACGCATGTTGCGGGGAAAGGTGGAATTCAGATGTGTTGCGAAGTTCCTAAATCGAGTTAAGGTCATTTCTGGGTTTATCTCGCACTTAACTAGTTACTGTGAATCAATCAACACAGAGTGTGTTGATCACAGTCCACTGCTGGACATACACCTCTTCCAGGTGGCGCCACAACACCCTGCTGTCCTCCTCCTTCCGCATCCAGTCTGTCCCAGCCACCTTTTAAGGTTGTCGATCCAACTTTTGACGGCACGGTTGGCGCAGTGGTCAAACGATTGACTGCTGCGCTGCGTGTCGCGGGTTCGATTCCCGCACGGAACAAATATTTGTATGACCTACAAGTAGTTGTTCCGGGTCTGGCTGTTTGTGTATGTGAGTTTAAATGTTTGTAAACGCACCCACGATACAGGAGAGATTCCTAGTGCGGGGCGACGTTTAAAAAAAAAAACTAGCTGGAGGGCGCGCCACACCACGCTTTGATGGACGCTTTGGTGGAGTGGAGACCCACTCCACACGTATATTACCTTTTTGTAACTAAATCAAAAATAAAGACAGATCAACTTTTAGCGAACATTTATCCTGCTATTTAATTTTCAAAATCTAGTTTTTTTCTTTTGCTAGTCAACATGCAAAATTTACAGTTAAGTAAAAGATGTGGGCCTACGTACTATGTAGGTGTACTTGACTCTCTAAAAACTCATTAAATTACCGCTAGGTAGGTTCTTTCTCGAACAACCAATATTAACATACACTCTATATCCTTTTAAAACAATTTATTTGAGAAAAAACTTCAATCCACAGTAGCTTTTGTCTTGCACACCTAGGTTAGGTATAGTATGATCAAGACTGGATGATGCACAAATCTTTATAAATTGATTGCAATGCTGCGTATACCTATAATAGGCATACATACCAGCACTTTTATTTTATTTTCTTTTTTCCTTGTAGTAATCCAGTTGGTGTACCTACCAAAAAAAAGAGTAATCATCTTGATTCATGGTGTAAGAGGTTCCGGCGCGGTAAACGAGACACAATAGAACTTTTATTGTTATGACGGCAACAGCATCGTGGCCTTGAATGTGCTAACTTGACTTGTCTCTTGAAATTAATGTTTATCATCCTCTCAGGCAGACAGTTACCTAAAACTCCAATTTCATAACAACACTACAACATACTACGCACATAATTAGACATACAAACATAAAGTACGGAAGTTCAAACAAAGCATGTTTTAAAACATAATGATTTTAACTAAAACCGGTTAATCTTAGTCAGGAACAATTAAATAATAAACAAATAGAAATAACTTTCGTTTCTCACGTAATAATTAGTTGTTGTGACGATGTTGAACGGTCAATGTTAGCTGTTATGGCAATATTGAAAAGCTGGCGGAAATTGACGTCTAAACACGGGGAAAATATTCTGGTGCGATTATGTACTGAACCGAGGAATATGTTCTTGTGCGGGAGAAAGGTATATTCTTTAGAAATCTCACCATGACAACTTATGTGCAGTGAGCAGCCAGTCGATTCTGTAAAAATCTCAACGTGAAATCATAAGTGCAGTGAGCACTTAATAGTGTCAATCCCGACCATTAGGTAATGACAGAGCTCACTTCCCGCTCACTTCACCTAAGTCCTCACGGTGAGATTTTCACAGAATAGCACTGCTGATTCCACCTGGGCCCCGCAAAATCTTACAACGTACAGACGCCAGCACATCAAGCTACCCGAAACTGTCAAATCTTCTCAATCAGTCTTCAACCTAATACTAATAGCAATAAAGTTGAAAATCTATTAAAGAAATTTGACAGATTGTAGTAGCTTGATATGCTGTCTTGTTCACAACATGGAATCGTAATGTCAACCGTACGGACAACATGGAGTTTGACAGTTCAAAGTGTTCAAACCACGCCATAGTGTCACAGAGAATACGTTAATAGCAGATGTCGTGATTGACTAAGGAATAGACGTGGTTTCGAAGTAAGGAATCGTTCAGTGGCCACTCAAGTATTACATAAGCACTACAGGGGGCGGGAGAGTCTTTGCTTTGCTTATATTTGATGACATGGGGGATGGGGGGTCCGAAAGGTGATTACGTCAGAAGTAGATATTTATTTCTTCATTTTTTCGGATTTTCTCCCAAATATAGTCTTTTTTTAACACATATTATTATGGCAACCCTAACTGTCTATGCTTGAAAACGAAACGCATTTTCAGGGATTCCCGGAAATAATTAAATAAATAATTATAAGAGCAGCAGGCTCATGTTTCAATAAAGAAACCAGAACACATTGAAAAATACATGTACCTACCAATGTTTACGTAAGCATGGGAGGGTAATAGCTTTGCTTACTTTTGCTGACGACGGGGGGGGGGGGGGGTAGTAATTGCACAAAATCTGCTTACGTAACCGTAAGCCATTCAAGTATTACGTAACGTAACGTTACGTAATACTTGAATGGCCCCTTAAGTGTATAAGGGCCATCATGATGCTTTTAAAATTGACACTATAGACACTTCAAGCCTACGAATAATAAAAGTATTTTATTATTCATACTTTCAAGCTCACATTACATTTTGTACAGAATAGATCCGCAGATGTAGGTGAGATTAAAGCGTAGAAAAGTTTTGTCAAAATGTGCGCTTGTATAATTTCTAAGATGACGATTTCGTCCACGTCCCTAAAATTTATGGGAATACGTGTACTTTATAACGTTATCGTGGAGGAAAAAAAGCGTCTTCATATATAACGTGTAACGTTAAATGCGCAAAACCTCAGACACCCCAACTGATTTTTAATTCAATTCACCTATTACAGACAGAAAATGAGTCATTAAAAAAAATGTAAAGGTTTTATGTGCTGTTTTAGTTTTACTGGCCATTCTGATCGTTTCTTGCGTCTGCGACAACGCTTTATCGAGGGAGGAGTCGTCACCGGGCCGCTGCGCCGCGCTGAAATTGGGTTGCTTGACCTTTTAATAAATAGACACGGCAACGTTTTTAATGAAGATTTTTTGAAAAATGTGACCTATATTAAAAAGTGGTTCAATTAATTCTGCTCGTTATTCTGATCAAACTATTTTCAGGTTTTGCGCGTTTAACGTTACACGTTGTATTTTTGACGTCTTTGCAGAGACTGAAGGTTTGGTTAGATTATGATGCGACTGGCCATAAACAAAACTCACACACACATTTTTCAAAAAATCTTCATTAAAAACGTTGCCGTGTCTATTTATTAATAGGTAAAGCAACCCACCCAATGTCGGCGCGGGCGCAGCGGCCCGGTGACGACTCCTCCCTCGACAAAGCGTCGTCGCAGACGCAAGAAACGATTAGAATGGCCAGTAAAACTGAAACAGCACATAAAACCTTTACAATTTTTTAATGACTTATTTTCTCTGTGAAATAGGGCAATTGAATTAAAAATCAGTTGGGGTGTCTGAGGTTTTGCGCATTTAACGTTACACGTTGTATAAACCAGTAGCATCAACCTGTGGTGTCGTGCACTGATTATAATTTAGAACATGTCCGCCCACAGGTTCTGGAATATATTAAACACTTTATATGACACCAGACATTAATTGGCTATTATACCACTCAATTCTAAACTTTCTTTCAATAAAATGCAACCATATAGGTCCATATCGATAACAGCTTTACGAAACTGAGATTAACAAAATCCCATTACGAAAGAAACATAATATATAAAAACGTTATCACTTAAAACTCTTGATAAACTAGGCTTCATTAATACTAATCCAAAGTGGCCCATATTATCTATGCTGGCTGTAAATTAAGTGCCTGAGGTTAGCCAACATCCCGACTTGGACTTATAAAGAGTTACCGTGGCCACACACGGTGCAAGAATAAAAAAGTTTATTGACGCTTCGTGTGTTGTCTATGGCCGTTAGGCCTTTGTCCTGGAGATAAAAATGAAGCTTTAATGTATTCATTTCAATCATACGACAAGGATTTTTATATAGATAACATTTAAGAATTGAAGAGGCTATTAAGATAAGATGGACACAAATTGAGGGCGCTTCACGTCTTTAAAAATGAATGTTCTGACAAGTTAAACATGGTCAAGGGTGTAGGTACAGACGCCAGCACATCAAGCTACTACAATCTGCCAGATTTCTTTAATAGATTTTCAACTTTATCGCTAAAGCATAAGGTTCAAAGTTGATTGGGAAAATCTGACAGTTTCGGGTAGCTTGATGTGCTGGCGTCTGTACATATACAGACGCCAGCACATCAAGCTACTACAATCTGTCAGAAATGTGTCAAATTTCTTTAATAGATTTTCAACTTTATCGCCAAAGCATTAGGTTCAAAGTTGATTGGGAAAATTTGACAATTTCGGGTAGCTTGATGTCTGTACGTATGTTCAATGACTAAATTGATGGTATTTAACAAAAATATTGAAATATAGAAAACAGTCGCTTGTTTTTTGTTTTATTTACCCATTGGTCTCATGAAAGAATGGTTGTAAAATTTAAAGTAATTATTTTAATGATTTAGTAGGTCCTAACGACAACAATAATGGTAAATGCCACTGAAATTAGTGGATTTAATCTTTAGTTTTCAACACCATGGTCCCGTGGGCGTCATCAGCTATGACGCGATTGAGAGCCCATATCTTAGTTGTTGAAAGGAATTCTGTTTGTTTGTCTAACTGTTACCTTTTCCCGCCTCAAAGGGTGACAGGATGATATTTGGCACACAGGTAGACCATGACCTGGGGTAGGACATAGAATACCTTTTATCCCGGTTTTATGTTCGCATGGGATAATTCCCAGCTTCAACGCGAGCGCAGCCGCGGGCGTTAAGTAATCGTTCATAATTTTGTTTATTGTGG
Organism: Eremobia ochroleuca; assembly: GCA_949629135.1. Classification (NCBI taxonomy): domain Eukaryota; kingdom Metazoa; phylum Arthropoda; class Insecta; order Lepidoptera; family Noctuidae; genus Eremobia; species Eremobia ochroleuca. The sequence goes on along the minus strand of OX451401.1, from coordinate 16,894,381 downwards.
TACTACGTAGGAAGTACCATTACTTTTCAGTTGATTTACCATTGCAGTAGGTACAGACACCAGCACATCAAGCTACTCGAAACTGTCAAATTTTCCCAATCAACTTTAAACCTTACACTATTGCGATAAAGTTGAAAATTTATTAAATACATCTGACATATTGTAGTAGGTTGATGTGCTGGCGTCTGTACATAAAAACGGGCCAGCAACTTGTTTTAAAGGAGTCTTACAGCTCGCTCCGTCGTTACACAGCGAGATATGTAAACAATCGACTATTGTTTCCTCTATAATTCGTGTGTAAAGGTTACAGAGCTCGTGTTGTTGTGCTTTCTGTAATGTGCAGTTTGAACGGACTATAGTTTGACATGTCTATGGTATTTGAAGAGAGAAGTCAAGGAGTAGAATCGCGTTAGATTCAGGGTTATCTGTGGGTTCAAATTACCGTATTTTCAGATTTCTGATGTTTATAATCGAACATCGGCATCGCATCTGCATGATTGAAATCTAAACATGACAGGTGCCAAAGGTTATTCCAGAGTTTAGGGAGGTACTTACTTATCTTTCCTTTAGTACCTAACTCAATAACAAGGAATTATTTAGGTACATACATTTGGTTTGGTCAAAGGTCGAAACGACAAATGAATTATTATGGTTCGAATAAGCAACAGGTTGCTTTTATGAAACATGCAGGCACACCAATTCGAGCATTGTAATAGTGGTGCCGATTCTGTTGTACACAAACTAAACTAAATTTAAGTTCAGTGCATCTTTTTCTTTCTATTCCATTGAGAAAAGGACAGAAAAGATATTACTTTGGTCCTGTCAAATTATTCAACGCCTGACGAAAATTGACGTATTTCTAGTAGCCAATTTTGTAATCACATCTGAACTTGTCTATGGAGCATCTTAATTTGACAGGACTAAACCAATATTTATCTTCTGTCCTTTTCTTAATAAAACAGAAATAAAAAGATACACTGTACTTAAATTTAGTTTAGTTTGTGAATAAGGAAATCGGCGCCAATGTCACATCAACTTCATTCCTTAGGTACTGTCCGCGCGCGAGCTCCGAGGAATGATAAGGAATGTTGACGTAATGAGCTAGAGTTGTGATTTAGTCGATATTGCACTGTCGATACTAATACATCTTGAGCCTCCGCGCGAGTGTACTTCATGAAATCATTTTATGAGGGTATTATGTACTTGAAATAAAAAAAAAAATGATGAAAATAAACTCTCCTCACGCACTTCAATAATAAATGAGTCGACAACATTCTCAATTAAACCATCCCTTTGACAGTAATGTCACTCTAATGCTAAAACATGTTTATCATATCCACACCAATCTTCTTTTGTGACATGCGTGATAGCTTTTTCGGTGATCTCCTTCAGTCTCGTCAGAGAAAAATCTGAAGTAATGTAGTGTTCCCTCACGAGCCTTTTAACTTTTGCCCATGCGAGCTCTATTGGGTTCAAGTCGCAAATATAAGGCGGTAATCGCTTTGCATCGTGACACAAAACAACATAATTATAAGTCTAGTACTATTTATAGTAGAAAATAACACTACCTACTATCGCAAAATTAAAAATGACTCGATAAGCGTGTTCTCACGTCAAGGTCGACACTAGTACTGGGAGAGTGCGGGGGATGGAGAGACGAGCCCGCTTCCTCAGCCACCGATTCCTCGGAGCTCGTGCGCGGACTGTAGATACTAACGTCGCAGTAGGCAAAAGGTAGGGAGGTATGGATCATCATCTGCCTAGCCTTTTCCCAACTATATTGGGATCGGCTTCCAGTCTAACCGGCTGCAGCTGAATACCAGTATTTAACATGGAGCGACTGCCTATCTGACCTCTACAACCCAGTTACTTGGTAATAGGATACCCCTTGGTAAGACCGGTGGTCAGACTTTCGGGCTTCTGACGCCCCGTAACGAATGTCAAAGATCTACGAATGATGGCCGGGACCACCAGCTTAACGTGCTTTCCGAGGCATGGAGGGGTCTTGATAATATGTAAAGATGGTCACCCATCCACAGACCAACCGCGGCAAGCGTAGCTGAACCTGATCGATCGACCCATGCGGCTGTTATTACTTAGCCACAAGCCCCCTAGGGAGGTATGGATAGAGACAATTATTCTTCCTTAGTATTAATAGAAAATAGGTAGGTACAAACAATAGCGAACATAAATAATTCTCAACATGAATAACGTACCTATTTAATACTTAAATCTAATACTCAGTTACTTACCTACAACCTTCTTAGTTGTATTCACAGACACATTAGGTGTATTATTCATAAGGGGATTTTATATTTCCATAAATGTCCATACCTGCCTACCTACACCTATGATAATGAGCGGCAATAATAATAATCATGTTTTTTTTTTTTAATTTTCACGGATCCATTTTATTACTCACCAAGTTTTTGTTACCCAACGAAAAGGGCATTTGCAGATGTTTAGGTATTGTAACTAATAGGTACCTAGTTCATACTCGTAAATAAGTCGTGTGGGGTCGAACCCCCTGCAAGAACGCAGTTTAAAATGAAAATCAAAGGTGGCGGATGCGAAAAAATACATAGGTAATAATAGTACATTATGATATAAGTGCGGAAAGTTGAAAATTACAGCTGAGGCGATATTGCTAGCCCGAGCCGTAGGTGAGGGCTGTAAGAAAGCAGAGGCTGTAATTATCAAACCGCACGTATGTCATACGACGTTTTATAACACATTTGTGAGGAAATAAATAAAACTCGGAATCAATACAGCGAGAAGAAAAAGCGCGCGGAATAATTTTTACTTTTTCACAAATTAGCGATGCGCGCGCATCAGCGTCTTTTGTTTATGGCAAAGGCACAAAAAACAGCCAGTATTACTAATAAAGTAAATTAATACTTTTGTGTTTTTGTTACAGATAAATGGTTGTAATTAATTGTCAAAATTAATTAAATTAAAGAATTAAATGTTTATTTATTATATTTTATCTCCCAAAGTTAATTTTATTCATAAAATGTTGACCACTTTTCTGACATAAAAACTCTTTGCTAAGATTTAAAAAAGTACCGTTCGTTTTATGCGGAGCATCTTGATAAACCGTGCGCTTTTTTTTTTTTAATAATAATAATATTCCACAACTTTCACACAACGCCATCTAGTCCCAAACTAAGCAGAGCTTGTGCTATGAGTACTAGACAACTGATAAACATACAAATATATTTCTAAATACACACATATTATAGATAAATTACACCCAGACAAAGAACAAATGATCGTGCTCATCACACAAACATTTGTCCAGTGTGGGAATCGAACCCACGACCTTGCGTATAGTAGTCAGGGCCACTGACCACTAGACCAACAGACCTGCCGTAACCTACCTGCTTTACATTACTATTACGCACGAGTACGTAATGAGATACATTACGATATTGAAATTGCTGCAGTAAGAGACCTTTTACGAGCAAATGTGTTATAAATATTATTACATCTTGGATTTTTATTTTGAGCTCTTTATCGGCTTCAGCACCCTCGAAAACCATGAAAACGACACGCATGACGAAAAATTTGAAATTTTTTGCAGTTGCCATCTTGGTTTTTTTTTTTTTTAACTTTGCCCCACATTAGCAATTTCTCCTGTACCTACTCGTATTGTGGGTGCGTTTACAAACATTCAAAACTCACATACACAAACAACCAGACCCGGAATAACTACTTCTTACTTACTTACTTCTTACAACTATTACTTTTATTTTGACGTCTATCGGCTTCAGCATCCTCGAAAACCTAGTAAACTATCTCTCTCTCTCTGACTCTTTTAATCATATAATTATAAAAATGGTTTTTCATTAGGTGACGATTTTTCAAAGTTACTTATTTTCAAAGTTACTCCTACTGCAAGCTCCGTTCAAGAACTTCGTACCAAAAATCGGACATCGGGAAAACAAATGAACAACTGATTAAGAAAAACAAAATTTCATTTTTTATTATAAAATGAAGTAAGTAATTTGAATTTGGAATTAAAAGATAGTATATCGATCTTCACAATAGCCAGTATCAAAAATTGGCAATTTCATAGGTAAGGACCTAATTATACCTATTACCTACCACTATAAAAAGTCGCATGGACGGAACATAATTAGGCTTTTTCGTTACGTTGCGATTTCTACCAGTTCACTCCTACTGCAAGCTTCGTTAAAGAACTTCATTCCAAAGAGTAATATTAGACGACTGAGACATCTTTTATTATCATAATAAATTGTGGTCCATTCAAACATTTTATAAAAAAAGAAATATCCATAAACAACACTGCCAATGTGCATTATGGCGATGTTACGAATAATTTATTTGTTTTAAAAATATCATAATTTTTAAATATTGCTTGTTAAACCGAAGAATATCGTTAGACTGGGGTTTAAATTGTGATTTGTGAGACAGCTAACAAGCATGCATATCTATTTTGTGAGAAAATGCACTTTTGATTATACATTATTAACAAAAAGTAACTGTAAATACCATTTTTCATACAGTAAACAATGAATAATATGACAGTTCATTTACAAAATAGACGGGTAGGCAAAGACATTAAATTGACCGCGTCCAACAATCTATACCTTCATGGTCCAACGTGACTTTACCACGGTGATCAAACGAGAAACGGTGCGATCAACGTGCTATGGGTTTTTGGCCAAAAAATGGCAAACTAAATTGGTGGACCATCAGCATCTGAGTTTAGACTTTAGGAGATTCGATTTTCGAAGTTTAGGAAGCGTTGTCCTTTATTCAACGTACTGTCGTTAATTGTACGTATTTGTTTATTATTACCAGATTTACCGGATTCATTAGTAGGTAGTCCGGATGACAAGCGCACCATGCTTACATAGCATAGGCAATATTCCAGAAAGAACGCTCATTGCTGGGTAGAAATAATTTTTAAAACTTTTGCATCGTCATCATTACCTAGGAAAAAATCTCCCATACAGCCTTTCACAATGCCGTATCCTGGTTCCTAACGTTCCTTAGTAACGCTCCTCTGCCATAATGGAGTATTGTCGCCGGATCGTGGGCGATGCGCCTGACATCAGATTTTGTCCGTAACCACCACAATAATACAGATATCTAAACATCTTAGTTCTCGCTTGTGAAATAGAAATGTCAGACTACTTTTGTCGTAGGCGTAGCTTTTATTGTGAAAGGCGGACTAATAGATTGTAGATACCTACATTACCTACCCACTATGGTTTTTGACGATACGTGGTATTTGACGTTTTAGTCCTTACGAACTTTTATGAGTAGATAACATTCATGCTTTAAACACGAAGCGACGGAGACGACGACCGAGCCTCCTCTTACGACTTTACGACGCTCACAGAACATGCGACCACATACATGCGACTTTTAACTGTTTGTTGTGTGCTGTCGGCTGGTACTCGATCGTCTTCGGTGAAAACAATTTATGTATTACTAGCTGTTGCCCGCAGCTTCGCCCGCGTGGTCATTGGGAAATGTTAAACGTAAAAGACCGTTAGTAAAGAGAACAGTGAAACCAAAACAACATTACCAAATAATAAAGCAAATAAATCGAATCCAGAAAGTAAACCTAGTCGTTATTCATTAAATTTGTCAAAACGCAGATATAAACGCAGGTAGCCCCTAGATAAGAATGTTCGGCGCGATAAACGTTAGTGCTTATATGAAATCCGCAAGACGTAACCGCTTGCGCGTTTTAAATGTAAGGCAGCGCCATCTAGTGAGTGTTTGTTTATTTGTTTGTTTGTCCTCTTATGGCGCTTCAACGCCTCAACCAATCGTGATGAATTTTAGCATGCATGTAACCTATGATATGGAAATGGACATAGGCTACTTTTTATCCAGATCCCTGAAACAGTTCCCGTGGGAATCCAAAAATTGTTTGTGGGCGAAGCCGGCGAAAAGCTATTATTATTATGTTATAAAAGAACAGTACCTACATTATCACCAATTATTATGATATATATATATGATTTTCCCACGGGAACTATTTGAGAAATCGGGATAGAAAGTATCCTATGTCCTTTTCCATGTCATAGGTGACATGCATTCCAAATTTCAAAGTTTTCTCCCCGTGGCTTCGCTGGTAAACAATTTTTAATTTTCCCTCGGGAACTACTTAAGGAATCGGGATAAAAGGTAGCCTATGTTCTTTTCCATGTCACAGGCTACATGCATGCCAAATTTCATCCAAATCCGTTCAGTCGTTTTTGCGTGATTGAGTAACAAACATCCAAACATCCAAACATCCAAACATACAAACATACAAACTTTCACATTTATAATATTAGTTCGATTTAGGTAGGTTAGTAGGTATGTACTCGTTAATTCATGAGTGATAGAGTTAATGGCGAGGTCTTCCATGGGCATATCAGGCGCTTAACATCATGTAAGATCGTAGTCAACGAAAGTCCATCCAATTTAATAAAAGTAATATGCCCAAAAAAAAAACCCAAAAAGTTTCCAACTTGTAGTTGTGTGTGCCAGCGCAGAGCGTGTGAAATAAACTTCGTAAATGCATCTAAGTTGTCACTGTCAGTTTGACTGACGATGAAAGTTTCGTTCAAAACTAAAGAATAGTCTTTTTCAAGTTTTTTCATTGTATGATTGTTATCAGCAGTGCTTTCGTATTCGATTCATTTATTTTAAATTCAAGTATATTGCATAAATTTGGTGTTTCTATGAATATTCAGTATATAACCCATAAAACAAATATAGTAAAACTGAGTTGTAATAAAGGAAACTTACCTACTTACTACTTACTTACTTACTTGTAAAACTCTTTCCGGACTGTTGTTATGAATGTCATTTCATTTCGCAAACGGATTTTCCCATAATAAAATTCCCATTACAGTTTACACTTTACAGTTACAGCATTGAGCACTACACTAATTTCGTTCGCTAATTTCCGCGTTCTCTTTTATTGATTTATTTTTATTTTATCGCGGTAGGCAACGCTATTTCAAGGTTATATTAGCCGTGAGATAAGGCAGTCATTCACAGTCAGTTTGCTTTGCTAACACGAATGAAAGAAACGTGTATTGAGCGCGCAATAAAATTACCATTACATTACGATCATATTATAAGAAACTGAGTCATGAAATAAGGGATTTTCCGAGCGTCAAACGATGTGCTAACGAGTGTTTTAATAGATTTTGTTTTTAAATTGGTAAAGACGTGCGAAATTTCGAATATGATGGATAAAATTAAGCTATTGTGGTCAAAAACCAACCGGTGGCACAGAGGTTTGTACTTACAATATTTTATAGATCATAAATTTTATAGCTTAATTACTTACAAGTTAGCTGTGTAAATTGCATTTCATTGCAGTAACCTCAGTATTGTGTTAAATTAAATCCATACTTCTACACTAATATTACCACATGACGCTGGCAGAATAGTCGACATTTGCGCCGATTCTCTTGTGTAACTAAACAAAATTTAAGTTCAGTGCATCTTTTTTTTTTTCAAATTTTAATTAGTCATTTTGATTTTCTGTACTGTCTAAATTAGTTTGGCCAAACCAAACTTATTTTACTTATATTTATTCATTTACTTTCATAATGCTTCCTTCTTCACCTTTATTTACACAAAACAACCAGTAGTTTAATCTTTGCACATTTCTTACTTAAAATTAACATATTTAAGTACCTATTTTAACAAATTCAAGAATATTTTTATTCACATATGCATTAAAACTAATAAATATGTATGTTAAATGATTATGTACTTATTTGAAATTGAGTTATTACAGAATTTTTAACAAAACATATTTATTCCTTATTTACAAGAAGCAAACAAATTCACATTTTTGTGTGAATTTATTCTTTATTCTTAAATTGAAGCTGTAAAAATAAAAATATCCATAATGATGAAAAGTGGCATATTTTGGAAACTCTTCAATGGCCAAACAAAACAAATATTTAAAGCCAAACCACCTGATATTTATATCTTTATAAACTTTGCAAGCAAACCATTGACAGGTGTACAGTCAGCCTCAAAAAGATTTACTTACATCAACATGGATTAATTTAATTGTCTTCATTCTTTGTACTGTTTACATATCGCACCTTGGGTAAGACAAGGGCCGAAGTGCTAATTTTCAAATTTTTCAGGACGGACGGTTTAAGCTTTTTATATATTTATATTGTGTTTTTCTGCCCATATTAATGTAAATTAGTATTTTATTTTTAGCAGAAATATACCTTACACATTTGTGAATATAAATATGTAATTTAAAAGAGTGAGTTATATATTTATTTATACTATATTTAATGAAATATTAATCTATGCATACAATTATGCCCTTTTCCCACCAACATTTAAATTATTGTGCAATTGTGACCAAAGTAACACCATTATATTGAAATGATTTTATTAAATGAAAATACTACTTATTTTGTACTTCTTTATTATTCTTCTTAGGAACATCTTTATCACTAACAAAAAAACACTACAATTAAAAAATTAACAAAAAAGTCACTTCTAAAAGGTTTACATTAAATCTATAAAATGGCGTGTAACGGACGTATTGACGGATGGTTTTCCAGCTGCTTTTCTGATAGCTAGATGATAGTTGCGATGGAGCTCAGCTATAGTCAGGCTACCATCTATGAAATCTCTGGTAGTATTAGCCCTTAAGTAATGACTTTCTGTACGTGGAATCTACTCTATGTGATCATGAACCGATTGGATAACTTCAGCACTTACTGTCCGCGCGCGAGCTCCGAGGAATGATAAGGAATGTTGGCGTAATGAGCTAGAGTTGTGATTTAGTCGATATTGCACTGTCGATACTAATACATCTTGAGCCTCCGCGCGAGTGTACTTCATGAAATCATTTTATGAGGGTATTATGTACTTGAAATAAATAAAAAAATGTGAGTGGTTGACCAAAAAGGGACCTGGAGGGATTGGAAACCTTTTTATTTTTTAATTTCTGAATCTGTCGTCTTTTAGCTTTGTTTTGGTTTAGCCAGAATATTTTTAGGTGCCGTAGTTTTTTTTTTATGACTTTTTTTTTGAGCCGAGGCAATTTTGGAAACTTGTTTCTACGCGAAACTTCAAACGCGATTTACTCGAAATCAACTTATTTTCCCTTGAGGTCCCTTTTTGGTCAACCACTCACAAATGATGAAAATAAACTCTCCTCACGCACTTCAATAATAAATGAGTCGACAACATTCTCCATTAAGCCATCCTTTTGACAGTAATGTTCCTCTAATGCTAAAACATGTTTATCATATCCACACCAATCTTCTTTTGTGACATGCGTGATAGCTTTTTCGGTGATCTCCTTCAGTCTCGTCAGAGGAAAATCTGAAGTAATGTTGTGTTCCCTCACGAGCCTTTTAACTTTTGCCCATGCGAGCTCTATTGGGTTCAAGTCGCACATATAAGGCGGTAATCGCATTGCATCGTGACACAAAACAACATAATTATAAGTGTAGTAAGTACTATTTATAGTAGAAAATAACACTACCTACTATCGCAAAATTAAAAATGACTCGATAAGCGCGTTCTCGCGTCAAGGTCGACACTAGTACTGGGAGAGTGCGGGGGATGGAGTGACGGTCGGGCGCGGCGCACACCCGCCCGCTTCCTCAGCCACCGATTCCTCGGAGCTCGCGCGCGGACTGTAGTTTACAATTTTTACCGTGTTTGCCTCGATTATCTACAGCACTCATTCTCATAGTATTATAAGATATATTTTCAATGACATTACGTAAAGTTTTTTCTCCAATAGCAATTTAGCAGAAACTTCTTACAGATCCTAACTTCACGCGGGCGATGCCGCAACTGACCAATGAGATTTTGTCGCGCCAATATCATTGAAAAAACGAACGAATGGTACAAAGGCACTACTGCCCTCTGGCGAAAATAAACTGAATCTAGTGAATGTCTTTGTTCCTACAGGTAGAAATTAGTTTTTAAGGCACTTTGGCATATTTAACTCATTTTCAGAAATTTTAGCACTTCGGCCCTTGTCTTACCGAAGGTGCGATATAATTATATGATTAATGTATACAAAATATTGTAAAACATTTTAAAAGAGTAATGTTGGAGTTTCTTTCCCATTATTCATACGAAAACTACCTTTTGGAAGGGGCGACTAGCATCAATTCTATTTTATTGTAAATTTTGACATTCAGAAGTGCCCATATATGTGCCCTGAAATAAATCCTTTGAATTTCACTTGACTTTCTATAATATTGTACTTATCAATGTTAGCAGCCACTAATAAAACACTTCTACACATTGGAAACATTCATGTTTGAGCCCTTGACAATAATGATGTGATGTGTGAGTGATGTGTTTGTGTTGTTATTGTTCTTGATGTGTTGTGTTTGTTTGAAATTATTGTTGTTTCTTGTTGTTTGTATCTAGTTTGTGTAAAACGCTCAACAATACCAACTTATGTTATAGTTTTAATATTCGCTTGTAAGTGAATTAACGTAAACCAGGGTATTTCCGACCACCCTCCTAATTCCGACCACTTTTTATTTTTGCTAATAACTATGTTTTGGATCATATATTATAATCTAGTTGAGGTTTTTTATAACGTATCTTTATAAAAAATTTAGAGTTTTGATATTTAGCACTTTTTAAATGATTTTCTAGCTTAAGGATTTTTAAAGGAAGCTTAAGGACTTAAATTTTTTAGTCATTTTGAGCTAGGCTTAGTAGTGTTCGGTAATCGGAAGTTAGAATCTTGATGGTCAGAAATACACCTATGCGACCATCTTGAGAATCTTCATTATAATGAATTTTTAAAAATACTCCTCATATGAAAAAAATTGTGAGACTTGTTTTTAGGGATTCTAAAAGTGTTTTACTTCAGAAATCCGTTTTTAGAAATTAATTTTGTTCCACAGTCTTCGTGCATTGAGAAATTTAAACAACGTAGAAGTCCAGTGGTCGGATATAGGCAGGTTTACGTTATTGTATTCTTATGAGAATAAAGTTATCTCAAATCTAAAATTGTAGACAATAAAACGAATTCTTGTCAATGATTTGATGATGATCTTTTTGAGGCCATGACCTGTGGCATCATACATACATGAAGCAAATAAGTCAGATATTTTTTTTTTTTTTTTTGCATTTAAATTCTTCAACTAATTTACATTTGTGTCGAACAGTGGTTTTGACAATAAATGTAACACAAAATTAAATAATCATCATAAAGTCAGAAAAGAAACAAAAATAAAATACATTCCACATTGCTCAGACAGACACGATACACATAGAAACAATTTATTATTGCTATGCATTCCCTTTTTAGAAAAGCGTTTTCCCAATTGCCGACTGTTTACTGTACTGCTACCACGTAATTATACATTTAATCATTGTTAGCTATTAGCAAAATATTTTAAAAACCACCAATTTTTTTATATTATCCGGGTTTATCCCTGACCAGTACAAACCGTTTTCCCCTTTAGAAACTTATAACTCATTAAATAAATGATTAAAATGTTATACCTACATTTTGCTTACTCATTGTGACTATGAATAAACTTAAACTGTAGGTACTTAGAAACATACCTACTATATATGAGTCACTCATAAATATGGCAGTTCATAGTTCTGCCTTGGATGAAATTAATAGTTTTTGCATAATTTTTTGTTCTTGTTACAAAGTATACATGGTTATTGCTAAAATTACCACCGTAAAAAAAAACCGGTCAAATGCAAGTCGGACTCGCTCACTGAGGGTTCCGTACGAATTTTGAGGTAAGTATGTAAATAGTTTATCACGGGAATCGTAAATTAACAAAGATAATATTTATCTACTTATACATTCATTTAAAGACAAATGTATGTACTTACTTATATAATAATAAGTACGTATAACAGTGTAAGCAGTTAGGTAATGTACAGCTAGCTACATTCACTAAAATAATCACGTAAAATAACTGAAGTTCATAAACTGAAAGCTCTGAATATTTCTCTAACGAACAGATAAACTGGATCGAGGGACAAACTTTGCCGTGAGTAAACTATTGTCCTTTTATATCGACTTAGGTTGCGGTTAGTTTACCAACTGCAAATAAGTTTGTAATCACCAACATTTTTTTTTTTTTGTAATGTAACTATAAACTAACGGTTTTCGGATTTTTTTTGCTTGTGCTACATTACATTGCTTCTTGCCAAATTTCATGGTTCTAGATCTACGGGAAGTACCCTATAGGTTTTGATTCCCTTGCGAGTGTCAAAATATACGGCATAAACGGAACATAGACACACGTATCTTTTGATTGCGTTCATTTAGAAGTTTGATTTTTTCACTGCTTCAAGGGATTGCAGCCCGTATTAGATATAAATTTCAATTTGATAACTCCACACGTTCCTAAGAAAAATGTTCTTGATAGATGGACAGACAGACGGACAACGAAGTGATCTTATAAGGGTTCCGTTTTTCCTTTTGAGGTACGGAACCCTAAAAATTGAAAAAAATCAAATTATATGAGATATAGAGCCAGTGGCCCCCCAGCGGTAAAGGCCCCTTACTAGACATAGGTACAGACGCCAGCACATCAAGCTACTACAATCTGTCAGATTTCTTTAATAGATTTTCAACTTTATCGCTAAAGCATAAGGTTCAAAGTTGATTGGGAAAATCTGAAAGTTTCGGGTAGCTTGATGTGCTGGCGTCTGGACATGTTGTAGGTTGAAACCCAGATGGGCACTTACATCATCATCATTGCCGAAAGATGCCCACTGCTGGACATGGGCCTCCCCGAGCGCCACCACGTTGACCGGCACCTTAATTGCGTAACACACTTACTCTCAATTTGAATCATTTTGAAGCATATTGCTAACCCATTGCTCCATATGTTCGAAAAATGTGTCGAAAAACGTAAATAACGCAATGAATGTTATTGAACTGCCAAAATGAAACCCATTGCTATTGATAGTGATTCGGAAAGCACGTGCTTCGGAAAGCACGTTAAGCCGTTGGTCCTGGCTGTCATTCGTGGATCTTTGACAGTCGTTACGGGTCGTCAGTAGCCCGAAAGTTTGACAACCAGTCTTACCAAGGGGTATCGTATTACCCAATAATTGGGTTGTGGAGGTCAGATAGGCAGTCGCTCCATGTAAAATACTGGTATTCAGCTGCATCCGGTTAGACTGGAAGCCGACCCCAACATAGTTGGGAAAAGGCTAGGCAGATGATGATGATGCTATTGATAGTGAGTTACGCAATCACCCTGCGGTTCTGTGCTTCTCGCATCCTCTTTACATTGTGTAATTTATTTCGTCACCACTCAAAACGGTCAAGGAAAACATCGAGAGGAAAATTTCATGACCTAGAACCATATATTCGAAGAGTTATGACATTCACCGACCTGCACTGGGCCCATTTGGTGAATTATGGCCCACTCCCTCCCACAGAGGAGGCCTGTGTTTCAGCAGTGTGAAAATTATTGGCTGAATATGCTTAACTATAAGTGAAAGATAGCCTTAAATTTATTATGTTATGACTCTTGACTGATATGATTATTATTCTCTGTAAATAACTGCTAAGTAAGTGATAATATACAAGTCAGCTGATGTTGCAGATAACATGATTGTGAAAATCACTGTTTTAGTTTTATCTTTCATTATCTTTCAACTAGCAGCTGTTTCTGGCGATATTACTGCACTGAACTTGTGCACTTCTTTCTTTACCTGGATAGTATATACCCAAGATTGGAGAGTCCCACCTATCAACCAACACTCTCAGAATGGTTTAGAGGCTGGCGCGAACACGGCGTAGCAAGGATGCGCATCTCTTGCGCACGATGGCCGAAAAACTATCAACGTCCGCATCCGCAAACATGCCCGAATAGCTGCAATATCGCGGCGCGGCAGCCCCATCAACACCCGAAACGTGTTGATACATTTTTAATAGTGGTGTTTTATCATTGTTCCTTTCAATTATCTAATCTCTTCACCACCCTTGTTGACTAGTATAGAATGCCAAGGGCCTTTGTACCTTTTCTGTGTGCGAAAAGTTTAAATAAATGAATAAAATTAAGGGCTTTTCCAACGTTAGATAATTTAATCCGAGGAATAATTTTGAATTTTTGACAGTTCATCCATACAAAATCTATCAGACGTCAATTTAATTCCAGGAATCATAATTATCTGTCGATTGCAAAATCAGCCCTAACTTTGTAATCAAGGTATTTAATCAAACTGATTAATCACTATCGCGCGCACTGCATTGCCTCCACTAGATGCTACTAATTCTTGAAATCATATTGTAAAGATCAGAATCAGTTTCATACTATTTTAGCTAGTGGCCGAAAAGTTGCTATATATTTTCTTCTTTTTTTAAATCAAAAGTATTTTATTCAATTATGTCAGAATCAGCACTTCCCGAACGTCAAAATTACATAAAACAGTCCTGTAAAACGCCCGCCTTTCACCACTTCCTAGTGATTTAGCTGGGAAGAAGGAGTGGCGCAACAAACAGCACTTTTTAAAGTTATTGAACGTCAAAATACATAGGTAAGACAGTCCCCAAAACGCCCGCTTGCTTTAAAGAAGCTTTTTTTTTAAGCTTTGCTGTGAAGAAAAAGTGACGCAATTAACTCCCCAGCAGGAAAATTAAGCCCTTTCATCAAGATAATTGATCTGCAATGTATAATGTATACGAAGCAACAAGAAATGTGTATGTGGCGTTCTGTAGTTTCTTTCTGCCTAGTGACTACCCCTATGAGATCAAAATCAAAATCAAAATCAAAATCAAAAGTCATTTATTCAAACTAGGCTGAGAATCAGCACTTTTCGAACGTCAAAATTACAAAAGACAGTCCCCCAAAACGCCCGCCCTTCACCACTTCCTAGTGCTTTCGCTGGGAAGAAGAAGTGGCGCAACAAACTCCCCAGCAGCACAGCTGTCTGTTCAGTTAGAAAATACTTGACTGAATACAATACAAGGTATGCAAAGCAATTAACATTACAAGACACAGGACGCTAAATTCAATTATCTGCCATATGTCAGCTAGCAACGCCAATATACCAAGAAATACAATAAAAAACTATACGTAGGTACTCAAGCAAAAATTAATAAATGAAAATTAAATAAAAGCCTCCAGGTATGAAGGGCGTGACCGCTAACATATTTATGCAATGCTGGGTTCTGTTTACATAGCTGTCGCTTGAAGTCACAAATGATAAACTAGGACCATCGAAGGAAACTAAATAAACAAGTTATTACTAATTATAACAATAATAAAACCATGGTCAGCAAGACGACCAGTCACCACAAGCAGCACCCGTTCACGAGCATAACGCAAAGATCAGCCATTACCCCCCTCGCCATATTTGAGGGAAGGAGGCAACCCGACCCCCGACGCTACCGCAAGCAGTGACATCTGAGGGAGCATGACGAACTTGCTGCCGGTTGCTCAGGTAAGAATAATATGATCAATCGTCGAGGTCACTAGCTAACCACATATTGCAATCAACTCATTAGAAAACATTTAAATGGGTTGATTATGTCAATAATATAATAAAAATAAAACTAAACTGATCAAGGCATGAGTTTATGTATGTCTATCTACGAGGGCTGCCTTTTACGTTGTGTCGTTTGAAATAAGTATAGACGATCTAATAGATTATTACCGTTTATTGTTTTTCAAAGAATTCTCCGAGATATTTCATACACTTTTGCATGCGTTCGAACCAGTTTTTAAAACATTTATTCCACTCCAAATTGGGGGTAGTCAAAATGACTGATTTGTATGCGTCAACAGCTTCTTCGGGTGAGCTGAAACGTTGACCACAAAGACTGCTTAATTTTGGGGAACATAAAAAAATCGTTATGGCTCAAGTCAGGGCTGTAAGGCGGGTGATCTAAGATTGAGAGTGCATGATTTTTAAATAAACAGTATGAAAATTGATCACGGCCTGATGCTGTGCCTCGCGAATTAGAGAAATTTAACACGTTCAACGCCATGTCGGACATTGCTGGGCGACACTTAACTTTGCCTATAACCTACACAAAATATTTAAAATTGACAAAAAATCGACTTTTAGTTTTATTAATAATATTATTAAATATGCATTGTTAAATTAAAAAAAACATTGACATACCGCGGAAATCTTTATAAATGTGAAGATGACTCATGTCGCCCAACATTGCCCCCCATGGCCTGCTGCTTATGATTATAACTTTCTAACACATATATTTTTTTAGAGTGCTGATGTGATTACTCTGTTCTAGGAGGTCGCGCAGGTCATGCAGCATGCTGCGTATAATAATGCCTTGTATTCTTGACCGACGGCTCAGAAGAGACGGTTGGACATAGGTCTGACTGTCGGACAACATTGGCCCCCACGGCCCGAACGGAACATACTGGTGTTGCCCAACATTGTCTGACATGGCCCGAATGGAAATTTGTCATTTTATTACGTGGCGTTGAACGTGTTAAGGAGCACGGACCGAGTTCGTGGGTGGCTGTCAAAGTGTTGAGGAGATTAATTTATCATTTTTAATGAGTTTAAAGTCCAACCTCTTTAAATCTGCTTAAAAAATCGCTGTAGCTAGTACTTACTGGTAAAAAAAAAGAAACTTGAGGTTATTAGCCTTTGATCTTGAGAGCTACTGCTGTCATGGTGTAATGATTCGAAGTTTTTAAAGAAATCAACACAATCTTCACGCTTTAGACGCGTGGTCTTGAAGCGTAACCACGGACGTAACAATAATGCGCTATCGTACAAGTGCAGTTCACGACTAAATGTGATATGTAGCTAACATGTTACGTCTTTTTCAAACAACCAACAATCCAACATAAATGATATTTTATAAGAATATAATTTAAAGGGGTGTCCATAGAATTTCTTGTCCTTTCTTCGCGATAGGTACCTACTAAGCTTTGGAATGGGCAACTAGCTTTATGTTTCTGAGTGACATACTCCTCTCGACAGTTCAAAAATGCGTGTAAATGGTTTAATTAACCTTTTGAACGCCAATCACTTGTATACAAGTTCGTATTACACAAGTGATTGGCGTTCAAAAGGTTAAAATAAATGCTTCGAATTTGCGTTTGAGTTTTTACATATTATGAACAGTCCGTGGACATAGATCCATCGTACCTTGTAATATACTTGGTAAAGTGGGCACTTAGCTCGGTCCGCCGACCGTACAGTAGGTACTTGGCCGTTATTTGGGCAAATCGAGTTTTTGAAAGAGACTGTCACATAAGAATGAGTGACAGAGATGACGCTCTACAAAGCCAATTATTTTTAAAACTTTATTTACCATGTTATCGGCTGGAAACTACATAATTACCTATTACTTAGGAATGCAAGGTGGGAAATACGGGTTGAAATTTTCGGAAATGTTTCTTATTGCTTTGGGTTGCAACACACTTGTTTGGGACGGACTTGACAGTATTTGTTGAATAATAAAACCGACCCAAAGCATTACTACACAATCATAATCGGCTCGTGCCGATCTACAAACTCCGTTTGGCTTCCATATACAACGTGTAACGTTAAATGCGCAAACCTGAAAATAGTTTGATCAGAATAACGAAGAGAATCAATTGAATCACTTTTTAATATAGATCACATTTTTCAAAAAATCTTCATTAAAAACGTTGCCGTGTCTATTTATTAAAAGGTCAAGCAACCCAATTTCAGCGCGGCGCAGCGGCCCGGTGACGACTCCTCCCTCGATAAAGCGTCGTCGCAGACGCAAGAAACGATCAGAATGGCCAGCAAAACTAAAACAGCACATAAAACCTTTACGATTTTTGTAATGACTTATTTTCTCTCTGAAATGGGTCAATTGAATTAAAAATCAGTTGGGGTGTCTGAGGTTTTGCGCATTTAACGTTACAGGTTGTAGATGAATTACGTTCGGGTCGGCTCGGCACAATCTAAATTCTCGTTCTCAGCGTGTCGATGGCAATCTAAATAGACTCGGCCCAGAATTCTGCTACGTGTTTGGCGCCATCACTAGCGTCCATCATTTCGTGCAACGTGCAGCTAACAGGACACGCAGGACATGACATTGAGTGTCTCATCGTTTGTTGAACAGCACCACATTTACACTCCAACTCGGAGTCGTCTATGAATCTCCACCTGAACACGTTTTCAATCTAAATTCGATTTTGCCACCCGGCTGTGCCGAATCATGCCGACCCAAACAAGTGCTTATCACCCCTTTCATAATAAATGAACCTGTTTCCATCCCGTTTCTCGTCTCCAAGCATCCACCCATGATCACTCACAATCGTTTTCCCTCTGTTCCAGTGTTCTTCATCCTTGCCGTGGTAGAGTTGAGGATCGTACCCGGAGGTCAGTTGGGCTTCCAGTGCAATGACCCCGCGCTCTCACACCCCTTCAATGGGGACACGATCAGCTTCAAACTGCTTCTGGCTACCACTGTGCTGCTGCCGTTGGCTGTTGTAAGTAATATCAAAATAATATACATATATTTTTTGGAAAGAAGTTCTACGAAGCGTTATGCACCCTCCATGCGACTATTTCTTCCTTTTCATAATAGAAAGAGACACAGAGAGAGAGAAAGAAAGAGATAGTTTTCATGGTTTTCCGGGCCAATAGTGAGGTCTTAATAAAAATTCAAGATGGCGACTACTTTATAACAGCTTCTAAAAACCTACACTTGCTCTTTCTCTCTTTCTAGCTGCGTGCTAGTATCCTGACAGGGGTCCGTCGATCGCAAACGTTTTTTAACATAAGTAATTCTGTCGCTAATAAACATACTCACTACACACGCGAGATATATTGCTTACTTGCAAGCTCCCGTCCCCTTTGGCATCAGCGGACCGATATCGAATGGCTGCTTTTTTCTCTCTCTAGTATGGAGTAAGAATGTTTCTGAGTGACAGAAAGAGAGCTCCGGGAAAATGAGAATTCTGACGGTTGGTCTGGCTCAGATAATTTAGTGAGACGTGAATTACCGTCTCATTACAATCCAAGGCCAATCCTTTCAGCCAGCCATTGTATTCTGAACTTTATTCCGACAAACGTGAAGTTCTTAACACACAAACTGACTTTAGAACCGTCTAAATTGACAATTTTGTGTTAAGAACTCGTATCGCTGTCGAAATAAAGTTCAAAATACAATAACGGGCTCGAAGGTTTTGCCTTCAAGTTAGAACTTGTGTAAGGCTGTTAGTACCCAATTCTCACCATTATTATTTTACTTTTCCAGATGTTACTAGTGGAGAGGATATACCACAACGACAAGACAGTAAAACACAAGCAAGCAATATGTTGGTACAAAGAGTTTCTGTTTGGGGTCATGGTGAACCTCATCATAGTTCAGACGCTGAAACTCATCGTGGGTTCTCCGAGACCTCATTTCTTTGATACGTGCAGCCCTAAGGAGGCGTTGACTTGTCAAGGGTAAGGGTTATTTGGCATTTACATACTTTTTAAGTATGTTTTATTCAAGATTCTCCAAGAAATGGGTTCCTGAAGATGGAAGGCCCAGAACGAGGTAGCGAAATGCCTTGGACGCGCACCATGAGAGTTGGTTTGAGACAGTGCGGGAGAAGAATACCTAAAGATACATGAGGGAGGCGTTTGCCCAACAGTGGAAGAGAATATGGCTAGTTAAAAAAAAATGTGGGAAAGTTCCCTTTTATATGGCATTAAGTCCGCCTCTGTACATTTATGTGCTTGAAGTATTAAATAAATAAACAATTATATATGGGCATACAGATGACCTGTTAAAAGTTAGAAGGAGGCGTTAAATATAAATTGGACCAAAGCTCTTGACACAGGGTCAAATTAAATTGACTAGCG
Organism: Eremobia ochroleuca; assembly: GCA_949629135.1. Classification (NCBI taxonomy): domain Eukaryota; kingdom Metazoa; phylum Arthropoda; class Insecta; order Lepidoptera; family Noctuidae; genus Eremobia; species Eremobia ochroleuca. The sequence goes on along the minus strand of OX451401.1, from coordinate 16,874,581 downwards.
GAACTTCACACCGACTCGGTAACATGGCAACCGACTGGGATCAACTCAATTGTATCAAGTGAGTTAAGCCCAGTTGGTTGCCACGTTAATCGCGGCATCAGTGGCGATTTTAGGTCCACAAAAGTGACGGATATCGATATTAAATCATGTCTGTAATGATTCGCTAGGTTTTTCCAAAGAATTCCAGACATAGGGTTAAATGTGTTGTGTATGGTTTTTTTTAAACCCCACAATCGTATTTAAAAAAAAAAATGTGTAAGTGGACCCTTTTGCAGCTTAGCTAATGATGACAAATTCTACTTTAATGTGTCACTTTGTCTTTGTCTTTTTGTGCAATCAGAAGTCTTACCCTGCGTCCTAACCAAAAGCGATCGAATCGATCGCTTCTAAGAATTTTGACGTAATAATTAATAAGCACTTTTGATTAAAACCCGGCTTTAGCCTTTCCTGACGTTTTTTTTATTTTTTATTTCGTACATAAAGTACAAAATATTGACGGCAGTATCTCTTTTCCAGGACTGAATACGTATCAAGTTACACATGTACCAAGGCGCACTGGTTGAATCAGTCAGACAGGAGTTTTCCTTCGGGGCACACGTCGCTTGCAGTGCACACAGGACTTTTCCTAGTTGTAAGTATTATAACTGGTAGAAATTGAGCTATCTCATAGAAAACTATTTCTACCCGTCCTCCTATCCTTTCTTTCTCCTTTTTTTTTCTAAGGTACCTCGTTAAGACTTAAAAATAAGCGTATCGTACGCCCATAACTGTGGGGCAATATCGTGATTTTTAACACGTTTGTATTCAGAAGTTTCAATACGGAACTAGTAATATATTTATTCAACAGTCATCACACTCGTAAACAAACTAAATAATACCTTTTTTAAGAAGTATCTTTAAACCTTGAAAGTACCAGTTAATGAATGTGTCATGTTCTACTCTGCAAAAAAAAAAAAAAAACTTAAATGATAGCGTAAACAGAAAGTACTTCAAGGTTTTTGAGGTATGAGGAACAGGTTGTGTTCACTCATCCTCCATACAAAAGGTAGAATCCTCCGACCAGACGGGCGTTGTGTCTGGTGGGCTGCTGCCTGACGAATGATGTCGGGACGTTGTATATGTATATGATATGCTAGTCGCGCGATAAACTCTTCTTGATGATTAGTTCGCATGTGGCGATATAGATGCCGCCACTCATCACTAATATTATATCCAAATTACTTTTCATTTCAGTACTACCTCCATCGCCGAACAAGCTGTCCGGCCACCAGTAAGATCATTATCCTGCAAGTGCTCTGCGTGGCTGCGGTGGTGATATGCGGAGTGTCTCGCATGACGGACCATCGGCATCACTGGTGGGACGTGCTGGCGGGACTCGTCTTAGCGGCGCCCATCTTGTTATGGACTGTGAGTAGTTGTAGTTAGTTATTCTTACTAAAGGACTCGTCGGAGGTGCAAATGAAACTGATTCAGGTTGATACAGGGTTGTAGGGACGTCGACCCACAACCTATTAGCATGGATTCAGGACATGATTCTGAACACCGAGTTGAAATTTTTCGTCGGTTATTAAAAAACAAATTTGCACTGCCATACATTTTGACCGCGTAAGTGCACTTTTCTATGAAATCAGTTGTTTTTTTTTTTTGATAACCTACGCAAAATATTCTATGCTAGGGAGGAGACGCTGTGCTGAATTCATGGTTTCAGTTCGAAAAATTCGCCATTTATGACGATCAAAAGTTGTAACTTCACATTAACATAATCAGCTATATATCGCTCCTACTGCTGGGACACAGGCCTCCTGTCTGTGAGAGTCAGTGGGCCGTAATCCACCACTCGGGCCCAGTGCGAATTGTAGATGTCACATGTTTTCGAATTTTTGTTTCTAGGCGCCTGTGTGGGTTCGAACCTACGACCTAAGCGTAAGTCGCATCATAAACTTCACATTAAATTAAAATAACTTAATTTTTTTTTTAGATTAAGTCTCTGTGCGGTAACTTCGAATGTGCTAACAAGATGTCAACAACAGACGGCCCGACTAGTATCGACACGGGTGTCGCCAACGTGCCCCTTATCAACAAAGAAACGTAACTTAGTTATTATAATAAACTGTACTATTATTAATGACGCTAGCCAGCTGTAATTGTTGCGCGAGACATCACTGGGTTTATGTGTGCCAGTGTTTCCAAAATACTGGATTATTCAAGATAGTGGTATCAAGAATAGTGATATACCCAAGATTTTGATATTGATAAACCCAGTGTGACGGTATTTTGAAAATATTGGCGTGCAAAATACAAATATCTAAAATATTGGTATATTCAAGATAGTGGTATCAAGAATACTGATATACCCAAGATTTTCTATATTGATCAACCCAATGTGACGGTATTTTCAAATAATGGCATGCAAATATTGATATTCAAGTACAAGATACTGACAAATCCAAAATACTAGTAAGTATCTAAAATACTGATATACAACATACCGGTTTCCAAAGGACTGGTACATCCCAGTTATTGTTAATGCCTTCAGAAAAGCTTCACAGCCTTAAATGGAATTGCTGTAAATTAGGTAAGTTGTTATTAAGAAAACGGTTTTAGAATAAGAAATAATAACATTTTATACCATAGCCATTGCCTTAAAATTACTGATGACGAATTTAAAACTCAATAATTATGAAATCAAATACTATACAGATGCAAAAGAAATTATTGAGTCAGTTTTAGGATGTAAAAAATCTGCAGTTTTCTATTACAATGTTCTACAATATTTTTATCTCACGAAGCGACGCGTACTTTACTTGTGGTGACCAAGTGTGCAAATACAATGAATGTGTGTGTAAGCGCAGGAGCTCTCGGTACAGTCCGAGCCCATGGCGAAGTCAGAAGTGTGTGTGCGTATGTGAGTTATGTGCTGACGGTACTCGTCTTACATATTCAAGGCGTGTTTGTACACTAGGTTACCACATGTAAATCGCGCGTCGCTTCGTGAAATAAAATACTATAACAAAAACGGTTTCACTACTGTGATTTAATAATAAATTAATGAATTTAATCTAGCATGTATGAATAACTAGAAGCGCCCCGCGGTTTCACCCGCACAAGTTTCGATGTCGTGGAATTATCGGGACAAAAAGTAACCTATGTGTTAATCTAGGGTGTCAGCTACCTCCACACCAAATATTATGAAAATTGGTCCAGCCGTTTTAGCGCGAAGAAGTAATTAACATACAAACACACACACTCACAAACTTTCGCCTTTATAATATTAGTGTGATACACCAAAAACGCCAAATATTTTTTTGTAATGTTTACACAACGGGTTAACTTAGCTAGATGTTTATTACATAATGTAATCGCTTTTTTTCCATACGGCAGTATTTTAATCACTTTTCATACATCGCACATTACGCACATTATTTTTTATTTATCTTATTAGCCCACTACTGGGCAAAAAGTATCCATCATAAACGAATCGAAGTTACATCCAGAGCTGCAGTTTGATAACTCGGGAATACTGCTTGCTTTGGGTTACTGGGGCCGTATAGGGAATTGTTCCAGTGCGAAAAAGGGATAGTGCTATGCCTCTCTTTTCACACAACATTTGATGATCTTGACACTTCCATGTGTGATATGGGTTAGTAATGATTGACTGTGATGCAATGTAACAAAAAAGGAAAGAAAAAATATTGACCCTGCAATGCTGGTCGTTGTACCCATTCGTGATGTAGTAAAATTCATATAGATAGATGAATTTTATTATTTTAGTGTAATTTATTTATTTTTATTTATAAGCATTTTCTGGTATTATTTTGTGATCATAAATATTGGTTTTCAGAGATTAATGAATATAATAAATATATTAAATGTAAATTGTGGGTACGAATATTTAATTTAATTTAGATTTAATAGAAATTGTGTTATTTTTATTATTTAATACACAATAATTTAAAACAAATATGATTCATACTGCTAAACATATTTAAGACTTGACAGCACTAGAGCACCAGCAAATGGCATCGATATTATACGTAAATCTATAAATTATAAAAGTTATGGATACTGTATACATTTTTATAAAAGCAACAACATTGTACAAACTTATGACTGAAATCAGCAAAAGCTTACTAAATTATTATAAAAAAAACAGAGGTTTAGAAATGCGGACTTACTCCCAATCGAAATGAGTTTCGATTGGGAGTAAGTCCGCATTTCTATCTTGCAAGTAGCGTGAACCTTGTGTAAAAACTTGTAGGATTGTAAGTTGCGCAAGTTCTACAAAATTGTCTTGTATGCAAGTTATACTTGTGCAAGTAAAAGAAACGCAGTAACTGCTAGTATCAATGTAAACCACGCCAAACAGTACATTCAATATTTACCTAAGGAAACAGTGATCATTATTTTGTATGAGATGTATTAATTTATTTTTTATCATGTGTGTATTAAAGGTGGTTTATTTATAATAGCTTTTTTTTTTAATTTAGCTTCATTAGTATAATATACATACGCCCCTAAAATATTTTAAGCTATGTACCTGATCACTTGTATTTACGCACTTTTTAAAAAAGTGGCGTCATAGGTAAGTTTATCATATTGGTTTTGCATACGAATTACTAAAGTTTGAAATATCTTAGATATTATCCGTTCAAGAAATTTATTTGCTGCAAGTGCAGCGGCTACACTCACAAACAGTCCATACATTACTAATTTATATGTTAGTCAAAATTCACAACACGAACATCTGTGTTTAATTACGTAAACGCTCGATAATTACATTTTCATAATGCTCACTGACTCCATGCAATATAATTATACGTTCAAACAACCGATAAATACGGTAATATTATAAACGGTTTCGAATCTAAACCGAGTATTTCTTCGAGATCTCATTAAAAATGTAACACATCGTGACTTGAGGAAAGCGTTCAAGACTGTTAAGATAATTAATTTTCCTTTAATATTGTTTAACCATCAGTTATTACAGTTTCAAGTCATTCTTTGTCAGTATACTGACTATATTCAACATGAATATGAATTTCCGGGCTTTGATTTTGGTTTTTGTTATGTTAGAAAAGGAAGTGTACACCAAGGATCCATCTTGGGTTCACTTTATTAAAAGTTACGCTGAGAATGAAGGGAAACCTACGATTTTGATTTTAAGTAACCTTTGCTGGGATAAAAGTAAGTAGCATTCAAATCTTTATTTATTTTTGGAAGAACAGAAAAAGAGTAAAAATAAGAACAATTAAATCTTTTGTAATATTTTCACTGTACTACTGTTTATCGCTTTTATATTTTTTTCCAGATATTATAGTTAATTTAGCAAATGAAATATCAAAAATTGGAAGCAGATCATCAACGTCAATGGATGTTGACTCCAAATATTATTATCATGATCTACTGTATCTTGTTGACCTGGACTGTCCAAGAGCAGAAGAAGTCCTTGCTTTGGTAATTCTTATTGGATTTAGCTTATTGTTTGTTGTTGATACAGTTCCGGCCTGTCGACGTCGATCGTTGGACTCGACCGATGGATTAAATGTAGTACACCATCACCATCGATCGACAATCGATTGTGATTTGGAGCGATCAATATCGACTGGTTGACATCGATCGAACGCAATCCAGTTGCAGCTCATCTCACCTTTACACAGAAAACAATTATCAGAAAACCTATTTATTAGAGACACATCACATTTATCTATTACAAAAAAATCCGCTTATCTCAATCTAGATTTTGTACAAGTTTACTCTTATCATTATTTTGAAGGCAACAAAACGCTACCTGTTTCGTTCACCGTATCGCTGGCTGGTCATCACTGCTTTGTCTACGCAAAGAAACATGGCTGCCCTATGGAACAGCCCAGTATTGGCCGACAGCGACTTAGTACTGGCCGCAGGGACTGGCAGTTCCTTCAAGCTAATGGAACGTGAGTAGAGGGCAGACTGAGTAGAAGTAGATCAGTTTGTGAAAGAAACATCGTCCGGGGAAGTACTCACCTATGTATTTTGCCGCCATACATAACATAAACAGCTTATAACGCTCCCACAGCTGGGACATAGGCCTCGTCTTTGGAGAGGGAGTGGGCTGTAATCCACCACGCGGGCCCAGTGCGGATTGGTAGATGTCACATGTCTTCGAGTTTTTGATTCTAGGATATACCGGTTTCTTCAAGATGTTTTCCTTCACCGTTTTGAGAGCAGTTGTGATGAGATTATTTTACACAAAGTAAAGCGCCTGCCTGGGTTCGAACTTACGACCTACAACTAAGTCGGGGCCGTTACCACTAGGCCACCACTGCTCCAAGCATCGTTAATATGTGTTGTGCTCACTTATCACGTCCAAATTATGGTTTTGTTACAGTGAGTTAGAGCTCACTTTACTGGTCTTTACTAGTTTTGTGTTATTGAGCCATACCGTCACATACCTAGCTTATTGACGTAAGCAATACCAGATACGTCGCAGAAGCGTTGACAAAACTGAAAATATCGTATTTCTCTGTAATAATTACATCGTCACCCCTTAAAACTGGAATAGGTAATGCAAAGTTGTTTGACGGCAGAAATATGTATAAAGAAAGAAAAATATTTTATTTGGGACATGCACATGAAAAACAAACAATAAAGAGAACATAGTGGTTCTTGTGTGGTTGTAGTACTTCCCAGGACGAGCTCCGTCACAAAGAACGCTACTATTACTAAAAACTTATTTGCCCATCCCCAAGTCCACAAGCCTTCTCCCAAAGGCTCCATGATGTCCAGCGTCCGCGGCCACTACAACGGCAGCCTGGTAGACGTACGTCCTTACCGGGAGCAATTCCGTAGACGCCGCGACGTCATGGGACATACCATAACCATGTCTAACGTTATTCGGGAGAGCAACACCACGGTGTACCATCTGCTGAAGGAGGATAGAAGGTGAGTGCGAGATTGGTTTCATTCTAAGGTTATAAAGGACAGAATTTTTAAAAGTAATGTTGTTAGTAGGTTTATGTAGAGGGCCAATCGCTTGTGAATGAATTTGATTCCGGTGCGTAAGAAGAGGGCCAATCGAAGAAAGAGAAACAGACTTTATTGGTAACTGAGACGAATAGGACAGAAACATTTTTTTTTTACTCTAACAAGTCTCGTCCATCCGTTGTTTTTGATAGAACTAAGTAAATAAGTGTATCATAATTTATAACAGTAGGTATAACTTGTGTAGGGAACCACAATACGACTCCATAACTAAGATCTGCTGGATGAACGTGAGGCTAGCGCTCCAGATGTTGAACGCTACGCCTGGGGCCGTCTTCAGTTACCGCTGGGGCTACAAGGTTGATGGCCACTGGTCGGGCATGATCGCTGACCTGTATTCTGGAAGAGCGGATTTGGGTGAGTAGGTACATAAAATCAACTCTTCTGTACACGGTGTGACCGGGTTTTCAGTACCAAATTTGGTTTCGAAAGTCATCAAAGAGTTCACGAAAGGAATAAAAATTAGTCTGGATCGCTGTCGCCGGATACGGTGAAGAGGACTGTACATGTTAGGATTTAGCAGTAATAGTGTTAGTCATATCACTATAAGTCATAGGCTGCCTCCAAAGTATTTATGTTCGCTAGATTACGTTTAGTTAGATAATGTATGAATATAAGGTATGATGGGACTGGCATACACGTCCGTGTAAAAGTCCCTAATAATAAATAAAGAGTAAAAAAAAAAAAGTCATATCACACTTCACACTAATATTATAAAGGCGAAAGTTCGTTCGTGAGTGTGTTTGTATGTTTGTTACTCCACGCACAAACGGAATAAATTATCTGTGTGCCTATCCAAATCCGTTCGGATTTGGATGGGCACACAGATAGTTTATTCCGATATTCCCACGGGATCGACACTTATGCGGGTGAAACCGCGGGGCGCAGCTAGTGAATTCATGAATTTTCTAAGTACTAGGTTTTTTCTTCCCTGATATGTCGGTCTTTTTATCTTTCTCAATAAGAGAATGTGACATAGCCCGAAGAATTGGCAAACTTAAGTGGCGGTTTGTGGGACACAACCCTCGCAAAACAGATACCCAATGGAACCAATAAATTCTGGAGTGGCGACAGCGACCCTGAGGTGCATGGGTAGACCCCGCCCCCCTCACAACATGGATATGACCTGGTGAAGGTCGCAGGAAGCCCAGGATCGGTCGTTGCGACATTGCTTGGAGACAGCTTATGACTAGCAGTGAACGTCTTTCATCTGAGATCAATCTGCCTAGCCTTTTCCCAACTATGTTGGGCTCAGCTTCCTGTCTAACCAGATGTAGCTGAACACCTGTATTTTAGATGGAGCGACTGCCTATCCGACCTCCACAACCCAGTTACTGGATAACACGATCGATACCCTGAGAATGCCTAAGGCATTAAGTCCGCCTTTGTAAATTTTTGTGTGCGAAAAGTTTAAATAAATAAATACCCCTTGGTCAGACTCGTCAGACTTTCGGGCTTCTGACGACTCCTAACGACTGTCAAAGATTTAAGAATGACAGCCGGGACCAACAGCTTAACGTGCTTACCGAGACGCGGAGGGGTCTCGGTATGTATAGATAGTCACCCATCCACGGACCAACCGCGGCAAGCGTAGCTTTTGGCTGAGATATGATGACGAATGGTGACCAATATTACATACTGGAAACTAGAACCCAAATAACTCCAACTTTCCAGGCACAAACTGCGTGGTATCAGACTTGGAGCGTCTCGACGTGGTTTCCTACACAGACAGCCTAGCTCCCTTCAGGGTCCGCTTCATATTCCGCCAGCCCCCGCTGCCGTACGTGGCTAATATATTCTCCATGCCCTTCTCCAAAAACGTGTGGATAGCTATGTCTGTATGTGCTCTGATTTCTACTGCGGCTGTGTACCTGGCTGCGAAGTGGGAAGCTAAAGGACGCAAGGTAAGTGCTCATACACACGAGCGACACTCGTCGACGACAGAGGCAACTTGTCGACGGATGCAGTTGACCCTGTCGTCGACGCGTGTCGCTCGTGAGTACACACTAAGATAGTTGGTTTTCATATTACAGGCCATCTGTCAATCTTTTTTTTAATTAAAGTGGCCGATAGATTTACAATAGACGGCACGTTGGTGGTATACCTCGAGCTGGCCCAGCGTAGTACGCGGTTTCTCTTTTATATTGCAGTTTGTAGTGTACCCTACAGTGCATGATTTTACTTATCGGCTTAACAAAAATACACTAGCCTGCAAATATGATGCCATTTCTCGAACAAATATTTACTAAAAACATAACTCAATAGAAACGTGTTTTTTTGTATATGACCCATATATGGCACATCACGCATTATAATGTGAATTTGTGTTACGTAGTATCAATGAAATTACAAGATTACTCGTAAACTGACAAATATGAACATGAACTTACTTCTACTAATTATTTCCACACTGAAACGATTCAATTTTATCATTTTTTGCTATTATTATACGCATCTCGTTAATCGTATTCAAAGTGCATACCTACCGATTTGAAGAAAACATAAATAGTTAAATGTTTATTCAGATCTATCCAAAATATCTGGTACTAAACTCGAAACGGAAATACATAAATAGTTAATCTTGTCAACACTAGATTACGCTACTTGGATCGATTTTTGAAATATAAGAAATTTTTCGGTATGTCCCATATGTGGGACACTATGCTCTGTAGGGTTAAACAGAAATGGTTAAACAAAGTGGACCCTTTGGTTTATCCAGGGTCCAACAAAATTGGACAGCGTAGGCGACGCGATGCTGTTGACGTTCGGCGCTATCGGCCAGCAGGGCTGTGTCATGGAACCTAGGATACTCTCAGGTCAGTTCTTCAGTTTTATAACAGGTCAAATTATACCTTTTGTTTGCGGTACCTAAAGCATGCGCAGTGGAATAAAACATAAACTAGATGTGACTATCACTATCCTCATAATTAACAGCGTTGTTCCACCCACTGCTGAGTACAGGCCTCTTCCCTATTGTGTCATGCATCCCTGATCTGTGCGATGTGACTATATTTTCGCATAATTATTCGTATCTCATTTCAGTGAAAGATATTACGATGATTGTAGGATATAGGAATTTGAGGCCCTACTACATTTTCTGCGTGTTTTGGAATACTATCTGTACAAGTATACACCTACCTAGCTTTTAACATGCGGAGTTGGTTTGGATATTCATGTGTCACAATATGCGTGCAAGTTGCATGATGGTGTTCGTGCTGTTCTCGCTGTACGCGGCGTACTATGTTGATGTGTCACAATGTGCAGGTCGCATGATGGTGTTCGTGCTGTTCTCGCTGTACGCGGCGTACTATGTTGATGTGTCACAATGTGCAGGTCGCATGATGGTGTTCGTGCTGTTCTCGCTGTACGCGGCGTACTATGTTGATGTGTCACAATGTGCAGGTCGCATGATGGTGTTCGTGCTGTTCTCGCTGTACGCGGCGTACTATGTTGATGTGTCACAATGTGCAGGTCGCATGATGGTGTTCGTGCTGTTCTCGCTGTACGCGGCGTACTATGTTGATGTGTCACAATGTGCAGGTCGCATGATGGTGTTCGTGCTGTTCTCGCTGTACGCGGCGTACTATGTTGATGTGTCACAATGTGCAGGTCGCATGATGGTGTTCGTGCTGTTCTCGCTGTACGCGGCGTACTATGTTGATCTGTCACAATGTGCAGGTCGCATGATGGTGTTCTTGCTGTTCTCGCTGTACGCGGCGTACTATGTTGATGTGTCACAATGTGCAGGTCGCATGATGGTGTTCGTGCTGTTCTCGCTGTACGCGGCGTACTATGTTGATGTGTCACAATTTGCAGGTCGCATGATGGTGTTCGTGCTGTTCTCGCTGTACGCGGAGTACTATGTTGATGTGTGACAATGTGCAGGTCGCATGATGGTGTTCGTGCTGTTCTCGCTGTACACGGCGTACTATGTTGATGTGTCACAATGTGCAGGTCGCATGATGGTGTTCGTGCTGTTCTCGCTGTACGCGGCGTACTATGTTGATGTGTCACAATGTGCAGGTCGCATGATGGTGTTCTTGCTGTTCACGCTGTACGCGGCGTACTATGTTGATGTGTCACAATGTGCAGGTCGCATGATGGTGTTCGTGCTGTTCTCGCTGTACGCGGCGTACTATGTTGATGTGTCACAATGTGCAGGTCGCATGATGGTGTTCGTGCTGTTCTCGCTGTACGCGGCGTACTATGATGATGTGTCACAATGTGCAGGTCGCATGATGGTGTTCGTGCTGTTCTCGCTGTACGCGGCGTACTATGTTGATGCGTCACAATGTGCAGGTCGAATGATGGTGTTCGTGCTGTTCTCGCTGTACGCGGCGTACTATGTTGATGTGTCACAATGTGCAGGTCGCATGATGGTGTTCGTGCTGTTCTCGCTGTACGCGGCGTACTATGTTGATGTGTCACAATGTGCAGGTCGCATGATGGTGTTCGTGCTGTTCTCGCTGTACGCGGCGTACTATGTTGATGTGTCACAATGTGCAGGTCGCATGATGGTGTTCGTGCTGTTCTCGCTGTACGCGGCGTACTATGTTGATGCGTCACAATGTGCAGGTCGCATGATGGTGTTCGTGCTGTTCACGGCGCTGATGGCGCTGTACGCGGCGTACTCGGCCAACATCTTAGTGCTGCTGCAGGCGCCGTCCGACTCCATCCGCAGCCTGCCGCAGCTCGCCGGGTCCAAGATCACGCTCGCAGCCAACGATGTTGATTATAATCATTTTGTTTTTAAAGTGAGTGGTGATTACTATCCGCCATTATCATTTATTAGATGAAAGACGTCTACAGCTGGACATGGCATCCCCCTAGTTTCGACACAATGACTGAGCCTGTACCTTTCGTATCTATTCCCCCATTCGTATTCCCGCAGCCTTAATCAGGTCACCTGCTGTCCACCTTGTGGAGGGACCTACACACGCTGCGTCTTCGGGTATTTTCGAGTAACCACGCATGTAGGTATTCCCCGAAAAGTTAAGCATAGATGTGTACCTATACAATCACTATGTAACTCCGAATCTTGTTTATATTAGGTCTTTACCTATGAAATTGCCGTTCTACGGTACTGGCCATTTCAAATCAAAATAATTTTTGTTTGGCTAAGAATTCTAATTTCAAATTAATTTTATTTTAAAAACATGGAATTTTGTTTCCAAAAGTAGTCATTTGTTTATTGATTAGTGTTACATTTTCATCGCATTTCAATCTTTTTCGTCATCATGGATACGTTAAAAATTCGAGTAATTATGGAATATGAGTACCGTCGTGGCAGCAACGCGGCACAAGCGGCACGCAACATCAACGACGTTTACGGAGCTAACACTACAAACCAACGCACCACCTGTTATTGGTTTGCTCGCTTCCGTTCTGGAAATTTCGACCTGAAAAATGAACCTCGCGGTCGTCCGAAGACTTTGGTCGACAGTGACGAATTAAAGGCGATTGTGGAAGCTGATGATACACAATCTACGGCTGAATTAGCAGCGGCTTTCGACGTTAGCGTCAAAACAATATTGGTCCATTTGCGTCAAATTGGCAAGGTAAAAAAGCTTGACAAATGGGTGCCCCACGAACTCAATGATCGCCAGCGCGAAGTACGCTTCGAGACGTCCCTTGCACTGCTCAACAGACACACAAATGAAGGAATTTTGATTCGCATTGTTACCTGCGATGAAAAATGGATTCTGTTTGATAACCGCAAGCGCTCAGCAAGTTGGTTGGATCCTGGTTCAGCACCTAAACAATGCCCTAAACGAAAACTTACCCCTACAAAAGTGATGGTCACTGTTTGGTGGCCTAGCGCCGGTGTGATTCATCACAGCTTCTTACCAAACGGGGTGAGCAATACTGCAGATGTGTACTGTGAAGAACTGAACACAATGATGGAGAAGCTGGCACATCTCCAACCAGCATTGGTCAATCGCTCGTCTCTGCTGCTCCTGCACGACAACGCGCGACCTCAAACTGCACAGCAGACGGTCTCCAAGTTGCAAGAACTGGGGTTGGAAGCTCTCCGTCATCCGCCCTACTCACCAGACCTTGCGCCTACAGACTACTACTTTTTCCAGAATTTGGATAACTTCTTGGCGGGAAAAAAATTCAATACCCGAGAGGCGGTACAAAATGCCTTTGAAGAATTTGTTGCCTCCCGTCCAGCTGATTTCTTTAAGAAGGGCATCAATAAACTGCCACTGCGTTGGCAAAGATGCATTGATTGCATGGGTGATTACTTCGATTAATACAAATAAAAAATACATGAAAAAAATTCGTTTAAATTTTTTCACACAAAACGGCACTTTCATAGGTAAAGACCTATTATTATCTTGGTAGATGTTCAAAGAGGGATGGTTTTATGGGTGTCGGCCACCCATAAAACAAGTTTAATCTCAGCTTGCGTGCCAGATGTTTAGACTCAGTGGTACCCTTACAATTTTTAGGTTTATATAGTCTGTCCTACATAGTGCTATTCTGCTAAATTGAAAACTTGGAAATAAACTTTAAACCTTATGCTGTAGCGATAAAGTTGAAAATCTATTAAATACATTTGAACCGCTAACTAACTGGCCGACTCTTTGACAGTTCAAATGTGCTTGACATTTGAACTGTCAAAGAGTCGGCCAGTTAGTCAGAAAGTTGAAACTAGTTGCCCATTCCAAAACATAGATCTCTATGGAGAAGAACGGGCAAGAAACTCCAAGTAAGCTTCGACCTGTTTCAGTTGTTCAAAGACCCCATACGTGAGGCGGTGTACAAGAGAATCGATCCGGAAAAGGGGAAAAAACATTTCTACGACCTCAACGAAGGAGTTGAGAGGATAAGACAGGTAATTGGCATTCGCGATCGATCGCCTGCCTAAGCGGGCGTGCATTTTGTTTTGCTTATAATGTGTTATAATTAAATAATTACCACTAAATTGTTGTTGGAATTACATATGCAGTGTAAGCATTAAAACTAAAGTGTGTCGCGAGTTAATACAAACACTGACCTACGCTTTCATTGCATGCAATGAACTAAATTGTATAGACTACTGTTACTGTGGTGGATATGGCTAGCTCAGGATCTAGCCCGTTTGGCCGTAGCCAATTGCTACGGCGAAGTCCTCCGCCGTCACCAATTGAACAAGAACAGCACATAGCCCCGCCTCCACCAGCACCCACGGAACATGTGTTACCCGCTGAAGTCATACCCACAACGGAAATTCAGAAATGGATGAGCACAATAGAGTCCATCTTGAGCGAAGTATGCAGTATAGTAGCGGAGGGCAAAATGAACGCTGACCAGAAGCTCCGTGTGACCAATTTATGCCGTAAAGTGACTAGTGGGACATCTCAGATGGCTGTCATGTATCAGTCCTTGACTCATAAAACTACTCAGGCGTACACCACTATTGAACACCTAAAAGAGAAACAGGGCGTTGCGAATTCACTTCAGCAATTCAAAGAAGTCGTACAAAGTAAAATGAAGCCAGCAGAAACAACTTCCTTCGCGGATATGGTCAAGAAGGGCACCGACAACTACATCCGCCCTGCAAATTTAAGCTCTATTGCAATTTACCATAGCGATAAAACAAAAACCAGCGACGACACGAAGTCCCTTGTCCAGGAAATCATCTCTCCCGAAGAACTAAAACTTCATGTTCGCAGCGTTCGCAAAGTGAGAAACGGAGGGGTCATCATTAGCACGGACAAGAAAGAAGACATCGAAAAATTGCGGAAGTCGGAGAAGCTAGTTTCATCAGGCCTTACCGTTGAAGAACCAACAAAGCGCCGTCCAAGGGTTGCAGTTATTGGTGTCCCTGCAGCCCTAACTGAACAGGAAGTATTTGAGTGCATTTTCGAGCAAAACCTCTCTGAGAAGCTGCCGAACACAACCCGTGAGTCCCTCTTAGCTACAATGAAATTAAGCCATAAATCAGGTAAGAAAAATCTGAGCACCTGCAATTATATTTTAGAATTACCAGCTAGTATCAGGAGAATTCTTATTGACCAAGGGCGAATTTTCATCAATTGGACGTCCTGCCCCGTGAGAGATTTCACGGTAGTCACCAGGTGTTTCAATTGTCAGCAATTCGGACATGCAGCCAAATATTGCCGGGAAACTAGCTCAACTTGTAACCACTGCGGAGAGACTGGTCATTCCTTTAAGGACTGCAGTAATAAAAACACTCCCCACAAATGTGCGACATGCAATCGCTTCAAACGCAAAAGTGACCACAAAACTGGTGATCCCAGTTGCCCGGCACGCAGGTACGCAGAGGAGAATTATATAAATTCTATCGATTATGAAGGCGCCTAAGAGCGCTACATACTTCATATATTTTTAAGCACGCTAACAGTAGTTTAATTGTAGATTTATACCTTAAATAGTAAATATAATTATGATTGATAATTTACTTTGTAACCTAGACAGCTTTTCTGTGTCTGAAACTAAAATATGTAATGTTGAAGACTGTAAACATTTTATTCCTGCTATGGATAAAACATTTGCTGTGCTCACCCAAAATATTCGCAGCATAAATAGAAACATGAACGGTTTTGAAGTGCTGTTACAAAATCTTGGTATAACCTGTGATATAATTGTCCTAACCGAATGCTGGTTGTCCAACCAGACACTCAATTTACCTCCCCTGGATGGTTATTCTGCACACAAAACAAGTCGACACATCAATCAAAATGATGGCTTAGTAGTTTATATCAAGAAAAATCTGAAAGCAACAGTAGAGGAACCGATAGTTCAGGATAGTAATTGCTTGATCATTGAAATTAGCTCCGATATAGTGATAATGGCTGTTTACAGACCTCCTTCTCAAGATATTGACCGATTTTTAGTCTCTCTTGACACACTTCTAAACAAGCTATGTAATTTCAAAACTATTATACTAATAGGCGACATAAATATTAACATTGTTTCCGGGAAAATCGATAATCATGCCCATAATTACCTAAACATTTGCTCATATCACGGACTATTGCCAGCTTATCATGACCCCACGCATCAAAGTGGGTCATGCTTGGATCATATTATTTTGAAAACAAAAAAACTAACAAAAACATTCATTACTAATTCTTCGCTAACTGATCATAATGCAATTATACTAACATTACAAATATCTTTACCCAGAAAAAACTGCATGCGCAGCTACACCAAAGTCAATATGGCAAAACTTGAAACTGATATAAGCAGCATAAATTTTGACCCAGTTTACAACTCATGCGACGCAAATACTTCACTAAACTACTTTATAGGCTCACTGCAACAAGCAATTATTAAAAACACTTTCACTACAAAAATGCCTAGAAAATATAGTAATGTCAAACCGTGGATTACACCAGGTCTCGTCCGTTGCATAAGACATAGAGATAAATTGCACTTAAAATCTAAACTCGCACCTGACAACGAGGTACTTAGCATAACGTATAAAAGATATAGGAACTTCTGCAATAACCTTCTGAAGAAAATAAAAATACAACATGATAAATATGAGCTTCAATCAGCAGGAAAAAATAGTAAACTGGTTTGGAAATATATTAGAACAAATACATTTACCACAAAAACCTCCGAACCTGCACTTGATTTACTATCAACAGATATTAGCCCATATATTGCAGCAGATAAAGTAAATTATTTTTTTGTCAACGTTGGTAAACACTTGGCTGACAAAACACCTGGAACTAGAACTCTCCCTTGCCAACACCAGACGGCTGGAACTGTAAATCCAGTTAATTCTTTTGTTTTATTAGAAACCGACGTCGATGAAGTTTTAGGAATAATTTCCGGGTTAAAAGATGACAGTGCAGTCGGGTGGGATGGTATACCAAATAGAATCCTTAAGAAATTTAAATACCTTCTTGCTCAACCTTTAACACATATTCTTCAGCTATGTCTGTCAAATGGAGTTTTTCCTAGCCTACTTAAAAAAGCATTGGTCACCCCTGTATTCAAATCTGGAGACAAGTACTGCGTTAATAATTACAGACCCATTTCAGTCTTAACTGGCCTCTCGAAAATTTTGGAAAGAATTATAAATAATAGGTTAATAAAATATCTTGAGGACAACAAATTACTTTCCGATAGTCAATTTGGTTTTAGACCAAAAAGATCAACCTGCCAAGCAGTTCACAAGTTGACAAATTATATTACTACAAACCTGGATACGGGCTTGCACTGCATGGGAATTTTCCTGGATCTTGCCAAAGCTTTCGACACTATTTCTTGCTCTAAACTATTGCACAAGCTTGAAGCACTTGGGATAAGAGGAACACAACTCCTACTTTTTTCTGATTACCTTAGAAATCGTCATCAGTGTGTAAAACTCGGTCAATATAAAAGTTCAGAACTTAAAAACAGCTGCTATGGCATTCCACAGGGAAGTATTTTGGGCCCAACTTTGTTTTTAATTTACATAAATGAACTGTGCAACCTAAAATTAACAGATGGTATCATAATGTCATATGCAGATGACACAGCCCTATTGTTCTCAGCTAAATCACGAGAGGAGGTCTATCAATATGCTCAGACTGGATTTAACATTGTATCAAATTGGCTTCGTATGAACCAACTAACATTAAATGCAGATAAAACCAAGTATATTCTATTTAGAATGAGAAACACTAATATACCACTTACTAACCTTAACATTTATGCACATAACTGTACGCCAGACGCTGACTCTGCTTGTTCGTGTCCTACTCTAGCTAAAGTCGATCACATGAAATATTTAGGTATCACAATTGACACAAATCTAAACTTCCGTAAACACATTGATTTGCAATGTACTCGAGTTCGTAAACTCATATATATCTTTAAGAATCTACGCCAAATTGCTGACTTTAAATTAATTAAACAGGTATATTTAGCTTTGTGCCAATCTGTACTTACATATTGCATAACTTCATGGGGCGGTGCAGCAAAGTCTATTTTACTCCCCCTAGAACGTGCTCAAAGGGCAATTCTAAAGGTAGCCACCTTTAGGCCTTTCAGATTTCCTACACACCAGCTTTACATTGCATGTGAGGTGCTAACAGTACGGCAATTGTTTATAATGCACATAATATTACAGCAGCATGTTGAACTCGCTTACAAGCCAGTACCTTCTGACAAGAGAAGGAAGGATTTGGTCTGCATAAGGCCTCAAACTAGACATGCCTTTGTGAACCGATTCTATGTCTTTTTAGGACCCGATTTATATAATAAGCTAAATAGAATACTTAATATTTATAGTGCCAGTTACAAACATTGTAGTCTGAAGATACGCGAATATTTGGGTAAACTTGATTACACAGACACAGAAAGACTTCTAGAAGTACCTCAATAATGATGTAGTATTTAAATTGGTATTTATTTATTTGTATTTAGTACCTAAGTAGGATAGTATTATTTAAAAAAATAATAACTAACTGTGGACAAATAATCAGCTGATCGCTTAGTATGGGGATGGCCTGAAACACAGGTTTTTATTAACCTAGCTCAGGCAGGTCGCCACAAGTTATAATGTCAGTACCAACGCACCTTTCATAGAAATTATAAAATATAAATTAAAATAGTTTTTAAATAAGTATTTAAGTCAATCTATTAAGAACCTGGTACTACTAAGTATTTATAAGTTTGTAAATTTATTACTTTGTAAAAACCTAAATAAAATTTTTATTTTTTTTATTTTTTTTATAATGTCGAAAAGTGTTGTTTTTGCCATGGTAAGCTGAACAACCGTTTCTGAGCATAGCAGAACAAAAACGATTATAATAGAAATAAAGTTAATAAGTTTTATGTTTTAGATTTTACTCCTTTGTGCTAGATCCTGAGGATCTAAAGGAGAATACTTACAAGGAAGGTATCCCGACGTGTCACCTCCGATTTTTTTGTGGCTGATATATGTTATTCTCCATCAAATTTTAAGAGACACGTATTTTTGTTTTGCCAACGCGCCTTTTTTGGGGGTGAAATAGCCCCCTAAACATTACCACCTTTCGGGGCAGTTTGAGGGTTTTACATACTTCTAGTTAATATTTTTCCAAAAGACCAAATGGATATACAACGTGTCCCAGAAATCAACGTCAAGCCGAAAACGGGCAATAGGCCAAGTCGTGACAGCTATTAGAAAAATATAAAAAAAAATCTTGGTCATGTACTTTTCGAATTATAAGCATTCAAAAATAAATCTCAAAAAGTGACACCCTGTGATGATTTTTCAAGTCCTGTGACTACATTATTAACATTTCGGTAGTTTTTTTCTCTGTGATCTAACCATGAATAACCCTTCTGTAAATTACAGTTAAAAGTTAAAACGTAACTGCCTCAGTTTTAAATTAAATGTTAGATTTTTGCCCAATATTGAATTCAAAATAATGACATCACCCAACTTTAACCGACTGTACTGAAAAAAAAATCTACTACACTATTTTGGCAAGTAACTTTAAAAGATGGCGCGTTTAGTCAGGATTCCAAAATGGTATAACACATACTAATTGCTACTTCTTAATTGAGGAAAAAAAGTACATTGTTGGTTTTAGGTGTATTTGAAATAAAATTCAGTCGTTGGATTTCTTTTATTATAATTTTTATTAAATCAGATTTACGAAGTTTTATAACAAATGTTCAAACTGTTTTCCTTCAGCTGCAATGCAAGTTCTACATCTCTTTAAAAATGATCGCGTAATAAGACGGGCGTATCTTCTTGAGTTGATGTATTCAGCGGCTTCTGCAATTCTTTGGCGCAGCTCGTCTAAATCTTGAATTGGTTTAGAGTACACTTTATCCTTTATCGTACCCCAGTAAAAAAAATCTATGGGGTTTAAATCGGGTGAACGGGCAGGCCACGAAATTGTACCACCCCGCCCAATCCACCTATCGGGGTATTCTCGATTGAGAAACTCTCGTACAGTGAGAGCATAATGCGCTGGGCAGCCATCTTGTTGATACCACATGCTGCCGTAAATGTTCAGTGGCACTTCTTCCAATAATTCTGGTAATTGGTTCTGTAAGAAGTTCAAATAACCCTGGGCATTTAAATTCTCCGGCAGCTCGATTGGACCAATAACTTTACCATTCAAAATTCCCGTCCACATATTTACTTTAAACTGGTACTGAGATCTATCTTCCCGCATCAAATTTGGATTTTCCACGTGCCATTCGTGCAAATTGTGGAGGTTCATGTAACCGTCCTTTTTAAATGTTGATTCATCGGACCATAGAATTTTTTCAAAGAATCGCGGGTCCTCTCGGTGCCTCTGCAACATCGTTCGACAAAATCGTACTCTCTCTGGGTAGTCTCGGGGTAGCAGACTTTGTACTCGTCGTACATGGTATGGGTGAAACTCGTTCTTTTTTAAAATACGATGTGCAGTACTTTTGGGGACTCCTATGCTCTGTTCAATTCCACGTACTGAGATACTTCTGTCTTCTTCAACTGCTTGCAAGACTTCGGCTTCGTAGGGCATAACGGGTCTTCCCTCGCTAACCATTTGGCTAGGAAATCGACCCTCTGATAATGACCGATGCACATTAATAAATACTCGATGATCGGGATGACGCTCAGCATTCGGGTATCTCTCACGATACACTCTTGCTGCGGCATTGGCGTTGCATAAGCATTCTCCATAAATGAGATGCATGTTGGCGTATTCCTGTGCGGTGTATCGAGATGGCATGATAAAACACTACACAAACACGGGGTTGCGATTAAAACAAGTCCGGGGTTGTCAGAAACGGTGCAGATAAATCCAAATTACAATGCAAATCAAGTCCAATAAACAAAGCCACAGTTGTAAGTACGAAGTCAATACGAATACAAAAAGATGTGCAGTCAACGAAAGAGCGTAACGTACTGCAGTATTGCACAATTTGCCGACGCATCCCTGTTTAGCCAGAGTAGCGTCTCTATCTGTTTCACTCACACATATGAAATGATCTGTCAATCCGTCTCCCTCTTAGTTAGATAAAAGTAGCGTCACTATCTATCTCGCTCCCACTTGTCAAAGTAGCGTCACCTCACATTAGCTAAAATGAATCTTTCTCGCTCACACTAGTCAAAATAACGTCACTCTTCGTCTCAATCGAACTTTTATGAAATACGGCTTCATAAAAAAAAAAATGTTTTTTCTCAATTAAGAAGTAGCAATTAGTATGTGTTATACCATTTTGGAATCCTGACTAAACGCGCCATCTTTTAAAGTTACTTGCCAAAATAGTGTAGTAGATTTTTTTTTCAGTACAGTCGGTTAAAGTTGGGTGATGTCATTATTTTGAATTCAATATTGGGCAAAAATCTAACATTTAATTTAGAACTGAGGCAGTTACGTTTTACTTTTAACTGTAATTTACAGAAGGGTTATTCATGGTTACATCACAGAGAAAAAAACTACCGAAATGTTAATAATGTAGTCACAGGACTTGAAAAACCATCACAGGGTGTCACTTTTTGAGATTTATTTTTGAATGCTTATAATTCGAAAAGTACATGACCAAGATTTTTTTTTATATTTATCTAATAGCTGTCACGACTTGGCCTATTGCCCGTTTTCGGCTTGACGTTGATTTCTGGGACACGTTGTATATTTATCCTTTATATATCAGCCACAAAAAAATCGGAGGTGACACGTCGGGATACCTTCCTTGTTAGTTAGACTGGGAAAGCCCAGATATTTATGGCAGTGTCTAACGTCCTCACGCAGATAAATAAAATAAAATAATCAACTAGATCAATCTCAACAGCTCCTACTGAATCGCCCGAAATCCAATGTCTCAAGTTATCGAAACATGCACTTATCAAATAAACTTCCTTTACCTCAGAAACCCGCACCATAACTGCGTAACACTTTTAATCTCTCTCTGAATAATTTTGAAGGATATAGCTAATCCATTGCTTCATATGTTCGAATTTGTCTGCCCAACAATGTAAATGACGCAATGAATGTTATTGAACTGTCAAAATGAAAGCCATTGGACGTTGTTACATAACTTTTGGACACTTACCTACCTACATTAGCCGAGTTATTCACAAAGCCAAGACGTATCTAATTTCCTCTCATTATCCAGGGTCTATTTGCGTTCCACTCGGACGTGCAGCCAGTGTACCTGCGCATCGAGCAGACCTTCCTGGAGACGGAGAAGTGTGACCTGATGGAGGTAGACTTCCTTAACAGCTTCGATGCATTCGTACCTGTGCGGAAGGGATCGCCTTATCTGGAACTGCTTAGAGTCGTGTAAGTATTTCGATTTTTAAGTATAATATTAACGTAATTTCTCAAGAATATCAGTACAAATTACTTGAATATTAGAATTCGCCTGTTTTTCAACTGCCACCAAAAGGTACCTACCCAATTTTTAGCTGTGCCAGTGACCAGCAATAACGGTATTTTTGCCACTTCCTTAAAAAAAAAACTTTTTTTATTGCTCAATGATTCCGAGCACGCCTGCGGAGTTTCTGCTTTAATTTGACCCTGTATCTAGCGCTGTGGCCTTCCTATATGAACGATAGCGCGTCAATCGGCAACAGACGTAGGTACCTACAGTTAACGTAAACTGCACATCGGCAGGTAACAAGTTGACTCTGAGAGCGACCTGCTTAACCGGACTTGCCTGTGGATGCCTCAATAAATTAAGGCCTCCAGCCAGGGCTTAAAAAACTTAAAAACTAAGCGACTACACGCTAGGGGCACCCCCTGTGGGGCACGGACCGCGGCTTAGGGCGTCGCTGGGAGAGGGCAGCAAGGGACAGGCTGGATCGGAATTATTTAGGGACGAATTTAAAACTACAGGCTCAGCGGCGCGGGCTGGCTCGAGCAAGGGTCAGGGCTCAGGGAGAACTTTTGTAGAGGGGGCCACCTAACAAGCCATTCATAATATACGCTGCTGTACGTGTCCGGCTGCACCACTCCACGAAGGTTGAGGAGATCGTGGAGTACCTGCGTGTGAAGACCAACTGGACTTTGAGGGTCGAGAAGTTGGAGCCGCGTCACAACACTAACTTCAAGTCGTTCGTGGTGCGTGTTCCGACACATCATCTCTAGAAGTTCCTCAAGGAAGAGTTCTGGCCAGAGGGTGTTGTGTATCGCCGATTTTGTGGCCGGCTACATTACACCAGTCAGCGAAACACGACGCTGACACTTCGTGTGCAGTAGTATAAGTTGTGTTATGTTGTATTTATTTATAGTATTTTTAAGTTATATTATTATAGTATTGTATTTGTGATAATTTTGTATGTATTCGTTTATAAGTATGTTGTAGTAGTATGTATTGTTTTTTCAATAGGCCTTAGTTGCCTGAAATAAAGGAATAAATAAATAAATAATATGATAATAAAGTTCTTACTTCCAGTTTCAAACAAATCCGCGAGTCCGGGATCCAGTCAGCTCTATCAAGTCGCCTGCAAGTTCCGAAACCGCGCTGCATGACCAAGATGTCATCGTTCAGCAGTGTGGGCTTGATGGACATGAAGCCGGTTCTGATCCTCATGGTGTATGGCGTCTGCTTGTCTCTGCTCATCGCGGTTGCAGAGATCATTGTGTTTAAATTGTGAGTTTTCGTTCGTTATTTGTATTTTGTATGTGACTTTTAAAATTTATAATTATGTACAGACGCCAGCACATCAAGCTACCCGAAACTGTCAGATTTTCCCAATCAACTTTGAACCTTATGCTTTAGCGATAAGGTACAAAATCTATTAAAGAAGTCTGACAGATTGTAGTAGCTTGATGTGCTGGCGTCTGTACTTTCTGAGTTTATCTTGGATATTACTAACATCGGCGAAAGGAAGACATCGTGAGGAAATTTGGACTTACAATTAATATAATACTGAAATCGCCAACCCGTCTTAAGCAAGCGTCGTGATCAATGTTCGTGCCTTCTTTGTATGAGAAGAGGTCTTTGCCCAGCAGTGGGACAGCAATGGGCTGGTATTATTATATTATTTGATTTTCGTATGAGAGAGCGGCTTTCTGTCACACGCTGTATGCGCTCCCGGCGTAAAAAGGGGTGAAAAGGCTGACGAAGATTTGGACGGTGCGCGCCGCATTGCAAAAAACCGCGTTATGCGCTTCGGGCCGAATCCAATGCAGTTTAGCTTTATAAATTCGCTTCGTAGCTTCCAAACAGATGGACTGATTTCAACGCAGTTTTTATTGTTTTCTTTTGAGTTAACATATTAATTACTGATATTCGTTTATTTGTCTCTACAGGAACGCGCGGAGGAAGCTCTGTAAAATTAAGAATACGGATCTGACGAACTCAGCATGAAGACGAAAGATTTGAAAATTGAATCATGATTCACTGTTGCATCATATTATTAATTATGAACCCCCTTACTAAAAAACGTTGTATAGTACACACGTTACACAACGCTTTGTCTTCTTCTTTCGAAAGTCAAATTACTGCCGACTGAAAGAGAGAAATCGGTGTGTAAACTATTCATCTGATATAGAAATTTTGTCAAAAATAACCAAATAAAACGACTTAAAAACAAGGATAAAAAACGTATTCTTAGATTTTGGAGGAAAAAGAAACGAGAGCGCCTTCGCCTTCTATCCAGAACGAACTAAATCCAAGGGGCGTTGGAATTTGAATTTTCGCATTTTATTGCCAGTTATCATGTTTGTGTGATCCATTTCTCGGCTCAATGCGCATTCCGTTTTCCCACATAAGAACATGAATTACTTAACCTTTCGTATTCGGACTGCGCTCCAAATTCGGAACGATCTGCGAGATTTTATCACTTTTTTCGAAAAAGCACCTACATATTTACATCAATGTGTTTGTTTTTTCGAAAAAACTAATAAAATTGTTTTTTTGAGTAAATTTAAAACCGCGCAGATCTACGTTTGAAGCTTTTAAAAATTGGAGCGCAGACCTGCGTTCCGGCGATACGAAGGGTTAATAAGTGTGGAGTGTAAATAATTGTTAGAATAGTTAAATATTGTGTGTTGTAAATATAGTAAATAACAAATTGTCGTGAAAATAATATATATATATTTTTAAATAATATTCAAACGAGAAGATATCTATGAATATCTCTAGATATTCAGATACTGATTGTATTCCTCGTTTGTTGTCTATGACGAATGAAATCAAACCCAGGACCTCATTCTTCACTAGAAAGCCACCTCATTTTCTTTTCAAGACTACGTGGTATTTACGTGATGTGTACATGGAATCTACGCGACGTATACGAGGCGTCTACGTGGGGTGTCCTAGTGTATAAATAAAACAAATATAGCCGTGAAAAGATTATTTTATTGTACAAAGCTAGGTTCAAAACATTTTAAATGCTTATTCATAAACCTAAACCGTACATAAAAGCGAGTTGGACACCGAAACTATACCTTCCTTCTACATACACATTCATACAAATATAGGCGCACTGGGGATTTAGACTGAAGGGCGAATTTTTCGTGTACCGATTCGCCGATTGCAGTCCGCGAGAAAAGTCTATAATTATTTCGCTATTTTCATTGTTTATAACCATGAACTTCAAAAAATGATGTTATAAAATATAATCATTCTAGGTGTTTGTGGTGTTACAACTACAAATAATTTGTAACTATGGAAGGTGTTGACATATTTTTGTCGCTGACTTACCCGAAGTTCACTCAAAAATGGTGTTTAGGTTTTTTTAGTACAGGCTGTAGTTTCGGTGTGCGATGCATATTTTTGAACTTTTGAAGTTAACAAGCTTAAGTTTACTACTCAAAATAAATTACTACGTGATGGAAAGGTACCGAAAGTGTTCATACTTTATAATATCCCACAGGTATAACGCTTTGCAAGTTAGAACGTAAATTCACTCATAATAAAAAGTTCCTAACCTAGTAACCTACGGCTTGGGAAAAATTTTCCTTATATTTAGTTAAAAATAAACCGTTTTCTACCAATTCAGGAGAAAAAGAATCAGTTTTCTACCAATTTGGTATAAAATTTTATTTTTCTACCAATTTCTAAAACTCAAATCTAGACGACGCAACACCAATAAACAGTTTTTTTTTAAAGGTTTGGATCAAAATAGCTTTAGTGAAAAATACAGGTAAGTACTTAATGGAATACTTTGCCCAGCAGTAGGATATCAAATGCCAACACAAAACTGAAATTCGGCGACTTATATCTAGCCTATTTAAAACTAACGTAGATCCACATAAGAATCTAGCGTTCTAAATAAATAATTGAAAACAATTCAGATAGTGTGCACCACTTTTTGTTGGAACAATACTTTTATTTTCGCGTTCATTTATTTTCCATAAAATATTCCAAAGTGTTATTTTTTAATCGTTCATAAAGTCAGGAGCATCTTCAAGTTCCCTTAATTTTTTTGTCAATATTTTTGATCTGGTATCAAATATAAATAATAATAAACATAAATAATTATTAATACAAGGAAGTTTTTTTTTACTCAAATTCACAGTTCAGGATTGTTTGGACCCCAGATTTGGAATTCCTACAGATAGGTTTACACATAGGCTGATTTGCAAACAGCGGCGTTATCATCTAATTAAGGACCCCCCCCCCCCCCCTCTTCATAACTTTGACAATTATGACCAATTCAAAAACTGCTAACCCTTTCACTTGCTATCTACTTGAGTAGTTCGCTATCTTCAGACAGCGTCTTCTCCTTGACCAACGTGTTGAGATGGTCGATGAGCCCTTGTACGGACATCTCGCCGTGCACCTTGTTGTCGCGCGTACGGACGTTCACTGTACCTGAAGATTTCTCGCGATCGCCGACCACTGGGGGCAAAAATATACTATGTTACTACAAAATTGATGGAAGAACAAACGGTCGCCTAGTTATTTGATAGCTGATGGCGATCGATATGCTATTGGAGTTTATGCTTAGTAAAGTTATTGGAATCATGATTAGAATAGCCCTTTTCTATAATTATATGGCGATTTGAAGGTACGGCGAGACTATCGCCGCGACACTCGTCGGTGGAGATGGCGCCTCATCAGTTCTTAGAGGAATCTCGATGCATTATGAACGGTCGCCCAACAACTGACCTACTTCAGTAAGCACAGATAGGTCTCGCACACTGATATCGCGTGACTCCCATTTTTAAACCTCTCAATGCTAAAGGTACCCGTACTCATCTTAGGAAGATCGTAGGCATTGCAACAAAATCTCACCTAAGATGTAGTTGAACTGCGCAAGCTGCGCGTTTCGTACTTTCTTGTTCAGCGTGTCGCCGGCGTCTGTGTCCACTTCCGACATGAAACCTGCTGCGAACAGCTGCTCATTCACCTGAAACAATGAACAACATCATACTAAACAGCGAGTAAACTGGCTGATTCTAAAACCAAAAACTCAACGAAATTTTATGAAATCCGCAATCCACTGATGGTAGCCAAGTCGTTACTGTATCGCACCGGTACCGTATCGTGGCACTTATGGGTATCTGCAATACCAGAGGCATCGCATCGCAGGTGCATTGCTATTCCAGTAAAAAAGCTTGAAATGTGTCATGTGACGGTAATGGGTAACTTCAGATGTCGCTACTATCCAGCGTCTAAGAATTTGACAGCTAGCTGTCAATATCCATACATTTTTTGTAAAAAAAGCGACTTCTTAATAATAATAATAATATGCCCCGTTGCGCAGCTGTAGACTGCAAAAATACAGGGACCCATGTATTAGGTCATCCCACTTCCAGTGTCATATTTTTTTATTATTATTATTTTACAAAAACTGACTACTATACTATATAACCTAGTGACACTAATCAATAATCTCCACCACTATTAATCACTCGCTCCAAGACTGCTGGCAAATCTTGAACACCATTTAAAGTACCACTTTCATTTAATTCATCAATAATGCTCTTTAGTTTAATATCTAACTCCTTTTTGCTATTGTATCGAGTACCCGACAATTTCCTCTTCACATGGCCAAAACAATTGAAATCACAAGGATTCATATCCGGGGAATATGGCGGCTGAATACTTTCAATCCATCCTTTATCTTCAATTAAATTCTGAACTATTTTTGATTTTTGCGGTCTGGCGTTATCATGTAAAATTATAGGACTCGTTATATGATGTTCGTCTGCCCAAATAGGAATATTTTCTTCTAAAAATGACTTATATCGCTCTCCAGTCATAGTTGTATTTTCATCATAAGTTCTCCAAAAAGCAATGCCTCTGACATCCAGAGCTACTATTAGTAGTATTTTACGTTCATGTAGCTCTGCACGTGGCAAATGTTCAGCTGAAGTGCCCGGTTCCACCCAACATCGTGACTGATGTCTTTGACGAGGAGTATAAAATTCGACCCAAGTTTCATCAAGGCATATGAATCTATTAAGTATATTTTTCTTACGGCGATACCACGATAAATGGCTACGCGCAGTTTCATAACGAAACTCCTTCTGATCCGTGTTCAGAGTGTGGGGCACCCACACTGCACTTTTATTGACCAGACATAAATCCTCCGTGAGTACTCTATGTATAGTGGAATGAGGAATGTTAAGTTGAGTGGAGAGATCACTGACACTGACCCTACGTGACTGACGAAGTGTTCCCTTGATTTGGTCCCTTGCTTCTAATCTAGTCGATGATAATAATCGAGGTGCTCGCGGCTCATCTTCAGCTGTGGTTCTTCCTTGTTTGTACATTTCAAGCCATCGCTGTACGGTTCTTTTATTTAAGGCGTTACGACCAACACACTTTACCAGTAAGTCATGCGCAACTCCTCCAGAGTAGTTGAGTAAAGCACAAAACTTTAGAAATATACGTTGCTCCACTACATTAATAGATTTTTTTAAATCTTCCATTTTAAATCAATGCACGTCTAGACAATACAACACACCAAATTAAACTAACATGATTGTACAAGACAACACATGTATTAACAATTGCATACCATTGCGCAATACATAAATATTGGAACTAAAAAATATGACACTGGAAGTGGGATGACCTAATATTTGCCAAAGAAGTTAAAAGAGTGAAAACTGTAGGAGAATGCTCTCCTAAAAAAATTGGAAACTTGATATTTCGTCGATACTATGTAGCATCCTTTTTAAACCAATTTTTTCTACCATAAAAATGAAGACGCTTAGTCTTCATTTTTATGGTAGAAAAAAAAAAATAGTATACAGGTGATGTTCCCAAGAGAACCGGACTAACTTCTTCATAAACCTCTACAAGATATGATATCTCACCTGCTTGGCATAGTCGTCAAAGTGCGGCCCGACGGGCACGACGCAGACCTGGCGCGGACTGAGCCAGAAGGGCCACTTGCCCGCGTACGACTCGCTGAGGATGGCGACCATGCGCTCCACGGAGCCCAAGATGGCGCGGTGGATGATTACCGGACGCTTCTTGTCGCCGCTCTCGCTGGATTAAAAGAAATAAAATAAAATATATTAAAAGATGATAACTTTACGTGTGTACACCCTGAAAGGCTGGGAAGAGGTATTTAGTACATATTTCGTCAATTCATACTAATCTTTGCGAAAGTAACATCATAATCATGAAAACCTTGAAATTTGGCATGCGGGTAGACCATCCCAGGTTAGGACAAATACAGGATACTTTTTATCCCGGTAGTGCGGGGGGGGGGGGGAAATTTATTTGTTTTATTTTTATTGGAAGTTTAGGTTTCCTAAGAAAGAATTCATATAACATTGCAAAATGTCAGAAAGCATTTTTGTCGTGGCTGCCAAAATTGCGATCGCTATAAGAAAATTTAATAAACTACTACCACACGAGCGGCATGGTGTCGGCAGCTGCTTCTGTCGTCGACGCGTGTCGCTCGTGTGTAAGCACACTTAGAATGCCGTTTGCGACAGAAGTAGTGCGTTCAATGCACTTTCGGCACCACGAATGTTATCTCTAGACGCTGCTGGCGCGGTGATTTGGTGCGTTGCGGTGGTCACGACTGAATCGTGACCACAACGCACCAAATTCAGATTCAGATTCAGATACTTTATTTACTAAACATGTGTGTACATACAATAAAGCATGCAAGGTTTTATAAGTACATGGAGTTGTGCTAACATGTTTACCATATTGTCATGGTGTGCAAATATTAATATAAGTTTAACGAAACAAATAACAATAACTTTCATTAACATCAATAACAAGAAATGCTATCCTAATAAAAAAAATATATTTTTTATTTTTTTTTATTTGCCTACCTGACGTAAGTAAGGTTGAATCTCTCCGGCAACTGGAAGTCCAGCTGTATGGTGGCACATTGGTGCGACCTTCGAAGGGCGTCCTGTATGGTGATGTCTATCTTGGGGCCGTAGAATGCGCCGTCACCAGGGTTTAGTTGCCAGGGGCGACCGAATTTGTCTAAAGAGTCTGCTAGTGCCTGGAAAGGACGTAGTGGTATTGTTATGATAATAACAAATTATGGGAAGGGATCGTTGTCTTGCCGTGGAATGATTGTAACCTATTATTTTACAGTAAGCCAGTCAGCTTGGATTTTTAGTGAGAATTACTTAAGATACTGAGGGATAGAATCTGGAATGAGGTGATCCAACATAGAACCACAGGTAGCAAGCAAGCTGAAGTGACAATGGGCCGCCATGTTAGCCGTAGAGCCGATGACACGTCTACCCCAACGGGGTACACGTGTTCTTGAAAGACCGCGGGAGCAAAATATGATTCGCGAGCATAACAAGTATGTATTTACATAATTATAATAATTAAAATCAACAATACAAACCTCTAACTTCATATAATCCTATTGATTGATATTATACAGCATGATTTTTTTTAGTCTCCAAATTTTTACAGGCTGTTCTACCCATGAATATGAACAACTTTCACTATGGAACCAACTCTGAGATCACGAAAAAATAATAATCAGCTGTTTCATACATTTTGAGCAAGTAGGTATTGAATTTATGTATTAAACAACTGATTTTGTTTTCGTGTTTCGTTGGTCCAATAGTGAAAGAGTGTTCATATCCATGAGTAGAACACCCTGTAAAAATTTGGAGCCTGTAAAAAAAATCATCCAGTATATTTCATGAAATAGTCATTCAATAGGATTATATGAACGTAAAAGGGTTGTATTGATGATTTTAATTATTATAATTCTGCCGGTCGATTCTGGAAAAATCTCAACGTGATAACTAAGGTGAAGTGAGCTTAGAGTGAGCTGTGAGTCATGCTGATGCTAGGGATTGACACTATTGACGACTCACTCCACGCTCACTTCACCCAAGTTTTCACGGTGAAATGGTTACAGAATCGCACGGCATAAGTCATATTCGTTACAACCTACAACCCAACATTGACCTGCAAAATGCAAAAAAGTAAGAAAAATTCAATTTCGGGCTACCTAGCGCATCCAGCTTCATACATTTGAGAAAAGCTTAGGAGATTATAACAGATTTAGTACCTTTTCAGCCTGGTCCCAGGTAGCCAGTTCTCCGAGGTACTTCTCCGGCCGCGTGGACAGCTTCAACTGGAACGTGAACCCGAACGTCGTGTATACGCACTCCAGGAACTCCAGGCACGCCAGCTGAGGACAACATGTCATTGTGTTATTGGTTTTACGCTGTAACAGTACATAGGGGAGGGAAAAGCACATCTTGTTGGTAACAACAAATCAATTGTTCCCTACATTTTGACGAGTTCATCATCTGCCTAGCCTTTTCCCAACTATGTTGGGGTCGGCTTCCAGTCTAACCGGATGCAGCTGAATACCAGTATTTTACATGGAGAGACTGCCTATCTGACCTCCACAACCCAGTTACTGAGTAATACGATACCCCTTGGTAAGACTGGTTGTCAGACTGTCGGGCTATTGACGACCCGTAACTACTGTCAAAGATCCAGTATAGACAGCCGGGACCAACGGCTTAACGTGCTTTCCGAGGCACGGAGGGATCTTGGTATGTTCACCCATCCACGGACCAACCGCGGCGAGCGTAGCTTAACCTGATCGATAGACCCGTGCGGCTGTTATTACTTAGCCACAAGGCCCTTTTGACGAGTTATGCGAACATAAATGTAGGGAACAGCTGATTTTTTTATTTTCGCGATGTCAGGTTTGGTCCCATAGTAAAAGTTATTCATAATGATGAGTACAATGACCCCTTATGAAGTTGTGCGTTATTTAAATTACACATTGTATAGTTTTTTTTAATTGTTTGGCTCAAAATTCAGCAACGCGAAGACATGTGACATCTTCCAGCCCGCACTGGGCCGGCGTGGTAGATTACGGCCCACTCCCTGGAGGCCTGTGTCCCAACAGTGGGAACATTATGGGCTGCTTATGCTATACACATACCATCTCCTGCTCGATATGCTGCGGCGTGCAGAATATATGCGCGTCGTCTTGCTGGAAGCGCCTCACTCGCGTCAGGCCGGTGAGCGCACCGCTCAGCTCGTTACGATGTAACACGCCGAAGTCGGCTAAGCGAAGTGGGAGCTCGCGCCAGGAGCGAATGCGGTTGTCGAAGAGTAGACTGTGAGAGAGAAGAATAGCGTTTTTACTACAAGAAAACTATTAGTACAGCCAAAATGCCAAAATGGCACACCCGCTAGGTGATTGCGTGGCACACTAACAGTAGGAATAGCTTTTGACAGTTCAATAACATTAATTGCGTTGTTTACGATTATACAGCATGTTTTTTTTACCGTCTCCAATTTTTTACAGGATGTTCTACCTATGAATATGAACAACTTTCACAATGGAACCAACTCTGAAATCACGAAAAAAAAAAATCAGCTGTTTCATACATTTTGGTCAACTTTTGTATTAAACAGTTGATTTTGATTTGATTGTTTAATTGTGTTAAACATGGTCTGGCAGTTTGAGTAATTTACGCGGCATACTCAAATGTTCTATCTTTGGTATTGTTCGTCGAATTGTGAGGCTCCTCAAGTTCTAAGTTGAGCTGCACGATTTTTAACGGACTTTAGATTTAGCGGACCTGTTCAGTCAGTGCACGCATTTTGCACTGACTGAACAGGTCCGCTCAATCTGTGGTACATTACTCAAAAACCATTTCAGACACCAATCTACATGATCTTCACATGATCTGACCAAGATTATGTCTGGACTTTAAAAGAGACTGTGACCTCTGAGTTTGTTTCGTCCTTTCTTCTCAGAGTAGTCAGACAGGAAACGCCGACCTCATCTAGTTTAAAAATATATGATTGACATGTAAGTGTTTGTACAAACCTAATCTAAATAATAAATCATTTATCATTTAAAAAGTGTTCACACTCACCAATGGCCCGGGCAGTTCATGGGCTTCAGCGCGAAGGTTTCCTTCTCGACGTCGAAAGAGAACATGTTCTCTGCGTAGTGCGCCCAGTGACCTGATGTCTGCCACAGCTTGGCGTTGTACATGTTCGGAGTTACCACCTCTTGGAAGCCGCGGCGTCTAGGCAAAAAAAAAGATATAAATATAAATGTTTATTTCAAGAGTTTGTGGTAAGGACAGCAATTTTAAAAATAACTGTTACCTGCGACCAGTTTAAAAGTGGTTATTCTATTAGTAAGATATTGGCGCCGATTGTCTTGTTCACAAACTAAACTAAATTTAAGTTCAGTGCATCTTTTTCTTTCTATTTTATTAAGAAACGGACAGAAGACAAATATTAGTTTAGTTCTGTAAACATTTTACAATAATATTTTTTATGCTAATTCTATTGATCATTTTATATAATTTCAAAGCTAGTATTTTAATTAATAAATAAATAATATTCCACAACTTTCACACAACGCCATCTAGTCCCAAACTAGCAGAGCTTGTGCTATGAGTGCTAGACCAATGATAAACATACAATGTATATTTCTAAATACATACATATTATAGATAAATTACACCCCGACAAAGAACAAATGATCGTGCTCATCACACAAACATTTGTCCTAGGTGGGAATCGAACCCACGACCTTGGGCATAGCAGTCAGGGCCACTGACCACTAGACCAAAATTGCCAAAAAATTACTATTTTGCGGGGTTTTAAAATAAAATAACGAAAACAAAAACTTAGTCAGAATCTTAATGTTGGTTTTTTTTCTTTTTTTTTCCTAGACTAGTCCTTATATAGCAATGTTTTGGCAACTACTAAAATACTAGCTTTGAAATTATATAAAATGATCAATAGAATTAGCACAAAAAATATCGATTATGATTGTAAATGTTTGCTTAGTCAATCCCTAGCACGCAAGTTTTCACGGTGAGATTTTTACAGAATCGACATGCTGATAATTAACATGTTTCAACTCTATTACAATTACCTTAAAATATGCGTTAATTCCTAATGAGCATAAGATTTAGGCAGTAAAATATGCTAACACCATTATTTATTTGATTGCAAAGTTAAAAGTCACTATAACATTAAACTATTACATACCTGTATTGTTCTCTAATAAAGTTGACGAGTGTGTTGTATATGTGAGCACCGCGTGGCTGGAAGAAGCATGAGCCGGGCGACATCTCGTGGAAGAAGAATAGCTCTTGTTCCTATAATAACAGAGGTCCAATTAGTGTGCACACAGATAACAGTTGTGGCCGCTGTGCGAGACTTTGTAGGCAATATAACACGCTATCTAAAACAACAAATTTTGACATCTGCGAATCTCTTGCTAAGTATAAGAAATGTCTTAAAGTTTTGTCTATATGTAATTTTTTTATTTTTTTTAAATGTTCATTTATAAACAGTAACTAATGTGTTTTAATCTTAATTTTTATAAACTTTTTATTCATATTTTACTAGTATTATAACTTTGTTATTGTTAGCTTAGATGTAAATTTTATTATGCATGCCGTGGTCTCCTATAAGTGAAGTAGTACACCTACGTGATACCTATGTAGTTCCTAATTCAGTTTTAACTATCTGTGTACATCTTTTGTTGGAGATCCTAAATAAATAATTAAAATAAATAAACAGTAGATCTACTACCAACAAACTGTATTTGAATAATCAGCCTATAACGTGACAGGAACTGCCTGTAGGTAATCAAACACGCAGCCCAGTGCGGGTTGGTGGATGACATTACGTCTGGTTATTGGAATTTTGGTCCTGGAACGTGCCAGTTTCCTCAAGACATTTTCCTTCGCCGTTTTAACAGCAGGTGTGACGAAATAAATCGCCCAAGATAAAGTGCAAAGCAGTTAAAAGACTTATCAAAAACAGTACTGTGCACAATAGCTGGTAGGTAATTCTTTTTTAACACTTGGCATGCGGGCATACTTCGCCGCCGAATTACGCGTGCAGCGGGCCACAAATCTACTAAATACGTATTTTTACGTGACAGACTGCAAAAAACGTAAAAATACGTTGCCCGCATGCCAAGTGTTAAGGTACAAGTGGAGGAATTTGATGGTTAGTAACAAATTGTTGAGGAGATACTACATACCCTGCCGATCTTCCTGTGGTCCCTCTTGGCGGCCTCCTCCTGT
Source organism: Eremobia ochroleuca (assembly GCA_949629135.1). Classification (NCBI taxonomy): domain Eukaryota; kingdom Metazoa; phylum Arthropoda; class Insecta; order Lepidoptera; family Noctuidae; genus Eremobia; species Eremobia ochroleuca. Next base: position 16,839,185 of record OX451401.1, on the reverse strand, counting down.
ATGTGCTCCCACTCCTTCAGCTGCTTGGGCTCAGGGAACGACACGCCGTACACTCGCTGCAAGCTCTCTGCATCGGCCTTACCCTCCCAGTATGTAGCTGAGTTCTGAAGGGTAAAACAATGTGATTAGGTACAGAGGATAACATTTCGTGCCAACGGCGTCATTTACTGAAAGCTCCGCCGTAAGACAGCGCTGACTGTTTGTCTCTTAGTGATCTTGAACGAAAACCGGCAAAACAGCAAGACCAACTTAGCGCCATCTACGCGGAACTAATTTGTCAGTTTTTTCCCCCATTTCTAGGTACACTTTCGAATGGGCAATTTTATTTTCGATTTTAATTTGTGACTTCCAAAAGATCTTCCGACTTGATTCAATAAAGATTAGTATAAGGGTACAGCAAAAGAAATAAAAAAGCGTATTTGGTCTAGCCAGAGATATAAATTCCATTAGGCCCACAATGATTGCCTTGCTGTGAACGTATTGCTGTAAAAATAATAGGAAATCAACATACCTTAGTAACCTTCAACGCCTTGACCTTCCCCGTGTGCCTAACATGTGGTCCCCTACACAAATCAATGAGTGGGCCACATCTGTACACCGTGGTTTTGGGAGTGTTGACCTTCTCGTTCAGAATGCGCACTTTGAACGGGTTGTAGTCAAACATCTCGAGTAACTGCTCCTTGGTTAGCTCTAGGCGTTCAAATGGCTGCTTTTCTTTTGCTATTTTCTTTACTAGACCTTCTAGGACGTGAAAGTCCGTTGATGAAATCTGTAGAAACAAAATTACTTTTTGTAATGATGTATTATTTATTCCTAACTAGCGACCCGCCCCGGCTTCGCACGGGTACAATGGAGAAACTGATAATTTTAGAGCCACCATTTCTCTTAAAAAATATAGGATAAAAATGGTTATTGTGGGTTATCCCTAAGAGATAGACATATACCATCGCGGACTTTTTTGTATATCTTTTTAAGGTGTACAATACTGGAGTACATTATTTTGATCTATCTCGACGGGTTCAGCCAGCGTTTACAATGTAAGCGCAAAAAAATGTGTTTATTTACGATATCACGTTAGAAAACTCTAAAATTATCAGTGTTCCTCTACTATGTTATGCATGTATTATAGATACAAACCTTCCTCTTGGATCACTCTATCTATTAAAAAAAAACCGCATCAAAATCCGTTGCGTGGTTTTATAGATCTAAGCATATATAGGGACAGACAGACAGGGAGGCGACTTTGTTTTATACTATGTAGTGATTTTTAGAAGGATTGTTATTGGTATGTGTATCTTAAAAATAAATCGCCTGATTTTCTTTATGCTGTTGTGATTGAAATGGACGAAAGTAGCAACAGATTAAACCGGCGACGCGATAGGCCCGGAAAGAGATGGTGAAACGAATTGGACCTAAAGGATTCGCCACGGATTGCAAAAGATAAACAAAAATGGAAAGAAGGCCTTCTGGCCCAGCAGTAGAACTACATGCTCATAATAATAGTAATGTTGCTATTGGTTGAGCGAAAATTTGACAACAGATTCGTTCCATTGGATGGATGGCCGTCATTCACACGGTGAACTTTGTTTTGTTTGATGGCAATGTAGCGACATTAATCAGCATATAATAGCTGATATGATAAACAATGGCGCCTATTCTGTTGTTCATAAACTAAACTAAATTTAAGTTCAGTGCATCTTTTTCTTTCTATTTCATTAAGAAAAGGACAGAAGACAAATATTAGTTTAGTCCTGTCCTGTTTGTTACTTCTTCACGCTCAAACGGCTGGACCAATTTTCATGAAATTTGGCTCACAAATAGATTGTAACCAGGATTAACACATATAATACTTTTTGTCCCTATATTCCTACGGGATCGAGACGTATGCGGGTAAAACCGCGGGGCGCAGCTAGTGTATTATAAATTACTAGCTGCGCCCCGCGGTTTCAAACCGCATACGTCTCGATCCCGTGGGAATATCAGGATTAAAAGTATTATATGTGTTACTGTGATGTAGAAGCTATATTACTGTAAAGTCTCATTAAAATTCGTTCAGTAGTTTTTCCGTGAAAGAGTAACAAAAACATGCATCCATCCATCCTCACAAACTTTTGCGTTTATAATATTAGTAGGAAAGTAGGATGAACAGTCAATTCTTACCCCCTTTTCCGGATAATACATGTCGTAATAGAAGCCTTCTTCGATTGGAGGTCCGTAGCATAGACAGCCTCCGTAAACCTGATAATAAGTAATATTAGATATTAGACAATATTCATATCTTAATACTATACACAATGCCTTAAAAGTAATATTAGATATTAGACAATATTCATATCTTAATACTATACACAATGCCTTAAAAGATCTGGGTAAGGCCACGAAAAAATGTTCATTTCAAAAATAAAACGCGGCCCGTACTAAAATTTGAAAAAAGAAATCGGTACCATAATTTCTAATACCATTTACAGTTTTATCAATATATATAGAGCATTCCTACACAACGTGGATTAATTAAAATCCAAAAATATCTTATCTATTTATGTAAATTTTCGATCAACATTTTCGGTTGATTACAGCTTCCATACAAAATCAAAATGTCCCTCGACCATGCAGCACCAAACTTTTGTTTTTTTTATTATCTAATCATGTTATTATCATATAAATGCTACATTTTTCCAATTTTATACTGTTATGGCTTTGTTATAAAATAAATAAATAATTTTAGTCTGCCTATTTAAAAAAAAAAACACGTTTAAAAACATGGGCCGAAATTGATTCCCGTGTGTGACATAACACGAAATACTTAATAGTTATTAGTTTTAAAATCACAGCAGCACTAAAAATATTTTGTTTTGCTGGCCAACTTCCCTAAGATCATAGAGAAATGTCAAACTTCTGCCAGCCATTTTAATGTGGAAGTAATTCGTGAGTTTGCTGTTCGCGGATTTTTGGTCTCCTAGTTTTTCCCAGTTATATAACGTAATTTGTCAAGGTAAATATTGAAATTTAATCTATTAATGTCAGAATTACTGTACAGAATGTTGTCTTTTGGGGAATCGACTAGTTTTCTGTTCATTTAGACTGTATTTAAAAGTTTTATTCTCACAAAAAGGTTATATTTTCACGTGTGTTTATTCCCGCATGTTGCGTGTGTTATGTTTTGTGTTACGTAACACACGAGAAGATACGTTAGGCCTAGTTCACATTGTCACTACATTCTATTTTTAACCGACTTCTAAAAAAAGAAGGAGGTTCTCAATTCGGATGTTTATATTTTTATCAATATTTTCAATGATAAACACGATGGCCTATTTTCGGTTTAGAGCTGCCAATCCGTGTAACACCATAAACATAACTAGCGCATACTGTGTACATATTTTAAATATGCAACTGAGTGGCAAAATGAGTGAACCGTTTGCATGATGGTGAATGTCGCGTTTTTACATAACAACATTGTATTTGCTAAGCTTTGCCGGTGAAGGGTATATGTAATTTGCTTTTTATTTTAGGTGCCAATGACGCAAGCTGAAAGGCTGAAGTTGTACAGGGAAAGACTAAAACAAAGGGACCCGAAAAAATTTTTGGGCAGAAAAAATCAAACGCTGAAAGAACTAAAAAGAACAGGAAAAAAATAGCAGATTTTGGCAGTTCATTCATTTCATTTCATACATTTCCTATCAACATTTTTTTGTCCCTATGTTTGGAGTTTGTTACCGGTGACAGTACTTAAATTAACAATAGTTTTATAACTATTTTAAAGTTCTAATAAAGATTTTTAGTATTTATTTCTGTTTTTTTAGTAGTATATTTTAGAATCTTACGAGCAAAGCCGCAAATGAAAACTAGTTTTATTATTTTGTCAATTATGTGCACTAGGCTTTACCATTTTCTGGTGTGTTATATTATTTCCAGTGTGTTATTGTGTGTTACAGTTCAAGTGTGTTATTGAACAATTTTTGGTGGCCTTACCCATCTATAGTAAATAACTTTAATTAAGGCGCAGCTATACGACTTCTAATGATTTTAAATTCAACATCACGTCTAAACGACCAGACTTATTTATTTGAAAAAAAAAAAATGTTATAGTAGACAATTTTCTTCGTAATTTGATATGTGAATGTTTGAAATTATATTTTTTTAACATAGAGTAATTAATTCGTAAAGTAATGTCTAACACGGACAAAAAAACGATAATCACGCAAACACTATCGGGTGTATTTTCATAAAACTTTCATCATCTAAAAGACAATTAAATTTCCCAAATTTTAGTATACGGTTTTTATTTGTTTTGTGCTTGATAAATCAACGTGGATTCTTTTTTGGAATAAACTTGTGCGCGTTGAAGCGGGGACCCTTGCGGGCGTCGGGCGGCAGTGCCCGCTCAAGGTCGCTGGCATTTAATGTCGTCTTAGATAATTATTTGTATTTATAATTGTCATAGTTTTCTGCACGGGAATCAAAACTGCGAGACGTAACGTAGCAGCCAATCGCTCAGCCTTGAAATAAAGGCTGAGCGATTGGCTGCTACGTTACGTTAATTCAGCCAATCCGAGGTTTGGTCAGTGCATTTTTAAAAGAAAATCAGAACAGGAACATTATTTTCAATAATAGCGCACACTATTAAACAATTATTGATAATGATCTTGTTATGTTTTAATGGCTGATAATAATCATCAGGAATAATCAGAATAGTAACAGCAGCAGTAATTTTAAGATTGAATTTATTTTATAAATAAAATAGCTGCAAAATCGTCAACTAAATGCTTTAGAACCAAATTTTCATATTTACAAAATATACTGGGAGCTTTTTAAACTTAAATAAATTGTAGACAACCAACAAAATCTCCCTTTACCAAAACAAAAATAAAAGACCAATCTTAGCACTCACCCTCTCCATAGCTTCTCCCAACATATGCGCAGAAGAATGCCAGAAGACCGCCTGAGCATCCGTATTATCCCACCTCAAGAGTTCCAGCTTACAGTCACCTTCCAGCGGCCTGTCTAGGTCCCAGAGCTCATTGTTCACCCGTGCAATGATGGTGGAATCGGCCAGTCCCTGGCTGTGATGGAGGACAGTCATCATGAGGGTCGAATGTGGAATAGCAGGGTGGAACTGGAGTGGCTTTTGACTGGGAACTTTTAAAAGCTGGGTTTGGCTAGGTAAAGCCACAATCTGGGTATTTTAAACCAATGTCAAAAAAGGACGAGGTTATGCATTGAACAAGTAATTTTTTCTTTATGCGGTGGTTTGACAATATTATATGTTAGTAAAGTTGTTAATAAATGCTAACTAAAAAATAGTATGCTCTGGTAATGTCTACCAACATTATGATTACCATATAACAAGCATTTTTAATAAATAATTGTATTATAAACACCAAAAAAGCGCAGTATATATGTATGTATATTATAGAAACATGCTGCACATAGTGCACACCAAATACATTTTTTTATAAATAAGCATGCTTCGAAAAATTATATCGCTTCATACATTTTCAAATGCTTGCTTACAGTCTTTCAAATACCATAATACCCAATGTTTTCTTAAATATAGACAATCTTATTTCTTAATTATCATACAAAACATCAAATTCTCATCATTGACCATGCTTTATGTTTAGGCAGTATAAACATTAACCAGTTGAAGCCATCTCAACGATCCACCCTTAAGTAAAATACTTACTATTCTCTCCACCACTCGCTTGTGTGCAGGTAAATAAGTAATTAGTTATTATATACATTGGTCTAACAATATTTGGACGAGGAGATCAGTAGGCAATATAGCAGTGACACCTTGTTTTTGAGATATTCTTAACCAAAGCTTTATGATCTATGAAATTACAGTACAGTCTCACTAATCCGGCACTTCAGTAGACCAATACGTCCAGTAATCTAGCACAGTACAATCTCACTAATCTGGCACTTCAGTAGACTGGTACATCCAATAATCCAGTACAGTACAATCTCACTAATCCGGCACTTCAGTAGACCAGTACGTCTAATAATCCGGCACAGTACAATCTCACTAATCGGGCACTTCAGTAGACCGATACATCCAATAATCCGGCACCATCTAGTTTTTAATAGTGCCGGATTAGTGAGATTGTACTGTAATTAGGTAGCTATTATAAGTTTGGACATCAACCTGTAATCCCTGAAGTGTTAGGCAGGGTACCTATAGTACACCTATATTTCGTCAGTCATGTTAAAGTCCAATGTAATAGAGAGCGAGCCGTTTGCCATTAACTGGGCACAAACCCCGACTTGGGGCCGCTACTGACAAATTCCTGACAGAAATCCCCATAACACTGCCCAACCCGGGAATCAAACTCGGGACCAGCAGTAGTGAACATAGAGATGAAAAGTTTGGTTAATAGATAATATAGGAACCAGGCATATAATTTTTTTTAGGAGGACTTTATTTTATTGAGCTTTTAAGAGGAAATATTATTAGATAATTATTTATATATCCTTGTAATGTTAAAATATATTGTATTTATTATTTCTATGCTACCAATACCAAGTTAATAAAATTGTAAGAACGGAGACTTATTTTTTGTCATGTTCTACTTAAATAACTGTTTTTCTCTAAAATATCAATCTTATCAAGAATTCATATGTAAAGTATGTTTGATTGGAATCATCAATTTATTGAAGTTACAATATCTTGAGCTAAATTCTATATAAAGTAGCATGACTCATTTCCTACGAGTTTCCATGATGACATATAGGCACACTATTGCAATTAAATACTTAGGTATAAAGCCTATTGCAAACAATGTGCAGTAACTTATGCTACTTTTTTACTGGGCATGAAAAATCATCTGGAAATCTCTTTATCTTTTTAAAAGTGCGAAAATAATCACTAGTGATTTTGCCAGCTAGGTTCTGCTTAATTTGAATACTAACTCCAATTTCAGAAATCACAGCTGTAAATATTTTAAACTGAAGAATTTGCAAACTAGTTTTGATTAAAATATAATAATATTCATAGACAGACAATATTTTTATTTGTTTGTCAATATAATATTTGTTGAAGAGCAAAAAATAAAAATATAGAAAATGTTGGTATAACTCACCTAATTCCCTTAGCAACATCATACGGACTAGTTTTCCAGGCTTTTGCTTCTACGGTTTTGCCATCTGGTAGCGTGACCACTATACTCAAATCCGGTTTGCTTGCTATTTCTTCTGCATACTGGATTTTGTACTTATCCCAAAGATTGATGCGTTTCTGGATGAATTCTGGCCATGGGTTTAGTTCTGCAGTTCCTGTGGAACCTTCCTCAGGTTTTTTCTTTTTTTCCTTCATTGCTTTGGTCTTTGACTGCAAAGTAATTGCTAAGTTAGTACCCCATATTATTGAACTATTTGTGATTGAATTTATGAAAGTAAAATTGTTAATAATTTCTATTGTAAGGATATTTTTTTTATATTGCCCTACTAAAAAAATACTGCAATCACAAGTATGGTGGCCAAGAGTGAGTGATTATGACAATAATACTTCACCATTGGTATATGTGAAGATGTAAGTAAATAATAACCAGTAGATAAGATGTGTGTGATGGTGGGAGTTATTAGTTTCATTAACAATGACACAGTAGTGTAGGCAAAATATTCTGATAAATTATTGAATATCGACTTATTACAAGGACACCTACATAAATCAATATTGTTTGGGGTAATTACGTAAAATCGAGTTAATTATGCAGGTGTATGCGACAATAAAGTTTGTCTCACTTTAATAACCTATTGTATACGAATAATACCTATTGTATACTTTATAATACGTTATATGACCTGGGTAGGTACGGTAAAAACACAAACCGCAGTAATTAAATTAGGTTACACGTTTTTATAGACAATAATATCAACAAATATCAATGGCTAGGATACAGAAAAAAATAACTAGGCAAAAGAAACCGCATGATATCATTCCAGCACAAAACGCTGATGAAAGTCCTACAGACCCATGTGGCATATGCGTAGTCCTTGCAGCGGACCACACAGCCTCCACGGATGCCGATAAACTTTATCATGACTTACATAACGTTCAAATATACTTTCTCAAACTAAATTATAATGTATAAAACCCTGCCTTTGCGTCAATGTTTAGTTTTGGGATTTCTTCAGCCACTGTGTCACCCATTGCAGAACGTGTATCTTTCGAATTTGACAGCCGCACTAATGATGTTGCAAGCGTGCACAGAAAATTCACTTGTGGTCCGTTTCAAGTAATATTCGATGCATATAAAATAAATTAGTTTTACAAAATTGATTTATTTATGCCTGGGTCGTTTTAGTACAGCATAAACTATAAAGAGTTTAATGTCCTTGTAGGATAGAGGTAGCCGGAAGCTACAGTTTATCAGCCGAAGCCGAATGCCACGATTTTTATTACAGGCGCTATATGATAGTGGTCCCCTCTCTAACTCTAATCGGCGAGATTAAAATCTTATACATAAATTGTACAAAAACCATTTTTAACAGCTTCTCCATTCGGAAATGATTCAATCGTAGTATCTTAGTTTTGCATCAGATGTATTTATGCTAACACTCCACCGAGGCAGAGCCGACGAATACCTAACTAGGTTAAATTTTGTAAAATCACTTATTTGTTAACTTTTTTAATGCTGAACGACGAAGAGCCATTCAAACTGAAGGGACCCGTCCACACCGCCTCTTTCAATAATCAAAGGAGTTTAAACCAAAGTATTTTACTATCACCAACCCTGAGGGCCCTGAGCACACAACACAAATGATATCATGGCCCTGTCACAAAATGACAATTTTGAGTATAAAACAAAATTCAAAAATACATAGCCTAATATTTTAATTTTCTAGTGTAATCCGGAATTTAAATTTAAAATGTGTGCACAGAAAACTCGTCCGATAGACGCTTTTCAGCGCATCATGACATCCTTCAAGCATTTTGAAAATAAACTGGACAAGTTACAGGAAGATGTGAATTATCACGGAAAGACGCTTTCAGAACTTCGTAGTATGGTAACAAATCTTTCAGGGGGGACAATACTTTCTGCTAACAGCAAAGCTGAGGATAATAGGCGTCCTCCAATCAAAACACCGGCGATTCAATACGAGGATAGGGCGATGTATTTGGATGAGTCTAAAATAAAAAGGAAGAATTCTGTTCAGCCCTTGCCCCCGCCATTAAAAGTGAAAAGTTACCAAAGTCAGAAATCTAAGGTCTCTCCTCACCCCTCGCCTTTTCAAGTTCACCGTAACAAATTGGAATTAGGTCCCAAAGGCATAAGTCCGAAGCATGCCCAAAGACACAGCAAAGCGGACGCTCAGCGAAAAACGAATACGCTGAGGAACCAAAAAATGACAGAAAAGAAACGAGTTAGACAGGCAAAGTAGGGTTTATACAGCGTGTAACGGAAGGGGGGTATCAACCCTGAAGGAGGTGAATGTGCTCATGAAACTCAAGATCTTTCCCCAAAGAACATAGGTCGAAATATGAAAAAAAAATTTGGCCCTCCCTTACAAAACTGACTACCAGCTGATTGATTTACTATGGGAGGGCCAAATTTTTTTTTCATATTTCGACCTATGTTCTTTGGGGAAAGTTGTTGAGTTTCATGAGCACATTGACCTCCTTCAGGGTTGATACCCCCCTTCCGTTACACGCTGTATACTAGAAAATTGAAACTTTCCTCGTTTGGTTTGTTTTTCATGTAAATTTTCGTTACTTTTAGACAAACGGGACTTTATCTACAGGAAATAAAACAAAATGTAATACTTAATGTCTATTAATGGTCATTTACTAAATTTTTATAATTTCAGACTACAATACCTAAACTGGGGGGTAATTCCGTAACACACTAACAGTAGCAATAGCTTTCATTTTGACAGCTCAACAACATTCATTGTGTTATTTACGTTGTTAGCAGACAAATTGAAACATGTGAAGCAATGGATTAGCAGTATCCTTCAAAATGATTCAAATTGTGATTGAAAGTGTGTTACGCAATTGGTGCTCGTTACAATCACTAAGTAGCTGTCAAAAGCCCCAAAATAATGTTTGTCTATAGTAAGAGTATGTAGTGCCGCAGTTACCTATGTTTTGCAAACTTCGAATTCAACAAAACTAAGTATCGAAGTACCTATATACTAGGCTATGTGTATAGGATATTTATTTATTTATTGAATATAATACTAAGGGCTGATTTTTCCAACGCTAAATAACTTTATCCGAGGAATAATTTTGAATTTTTGACAGTTCTTCCATACAAAAACTGTCAGACGTCAATTTTATTACACGAATAAAATTATCGGTCAAAATTTGCTCTTAGTAAGATTGCATTAATGCAAACGTAGAGACGCCATCCAAAAAGTACCAGCGAGCGACAGTGCCATTAACGCAAGATCTTTATCACTTGTACTTTTGAAACCCTCTTGTGTCGAGTAATTCTGAAACAAAGAATAATCCATGAGATTATAAGGCAATTGGTCTTTTCTCCACACAGTATAGGGTCAGGGACTTTCAGGCTGCGGAGTATCCAGGCTCAGGGTCTGTTTGTATGGAGTGGTAATTATCATGATAAAGCAAAAAAAATGTTTGGTGATGTTTTGGGGTCAACAACCGCAAGTAATTTAGTTGGGTATTTGAAATAAAGAAATCATATTTTTAGATATCGATACCCATCATGTCTGTAGAGTTTTGATAGCTAATTTAGTCTCTATATCCTTCAGAATATGTCAATCAATCAATCAATCAATTATTTATTATTTGTAAAACATAGGTAACAAAAAAAAATACAGATCTTATAGGTAATACAGTGCGCTATGAAACCATCATGATTTCGTTGCGAAATAGGGATGGTGCTATCTCCATCTCTCTCTCTCTCTCTCTCTCTCTCTCTCTCTCTCTCTCACACACTGGAAAAATCATGATTCTATAACGTCATAATACGGCTTCCTGTCAGGACACTAAGCCGGATGCCTTTTGTAATCGTTTTTTTCCCTTTTTCAAGAGGCGTCTTCAATAGTGGATTACAGACTCACAGCTTATGCACAACGATCTCTCCGATCGCGATAGTCACGGCGACGGCAACGCCATACAACATGAGGATCAGGACTGGTCGCATGTCCATCAGACCCACGCTGCTGAATGAGGACATCTTCGTGATGCAGTGGGGTTTGGAGACTAGGAAACGTTTGCGGATCGCTGATTGGATGCCGGACTCCCGGATTTGCTTGTGGCTAAAAAGTATGGTTATTTGGGGATATGAGGACCAAAGATGGCAGTTTTTCTGAAAGAAAAACTTTTTTTTTTGTTTTCTCTAGGAAATTAAAATAACAAGTAGTTTTCAAAAAGTAGGAGTTAGATAGGCTTTAGTTATTGTTAATTAAAGAACTGATATTTTAATCATAAGGGTAATTACATGCCGAAGAGGCCTCACTGGGCTTCCTCTGGGTTTGCCAGATAAAAAAAGCGTGTGAAACTTAAAGCACTGAATTTATATTTAAACGGAAATGTTCTCAGATAGCAAAATATGCAAAGCACAAACTAACACGACTCTAATCAGCTCCAAATAAGGGGATCCCTTCCTGACAGGAGTGAAAGAGTCGAAGGTCACGAGGTAGTCCACTGTTGCTATATCGCACTTCTCACTCTCCAAGAATGTGGCTTCGATCTGACGGTACACTGGCTCTGCCACGGAATGCAGGGCGAAGAGTCCCTGGGAAGGAAAACCTGGTGAATTATTTCTAACCTTATCTTGACCAAGAAGTATTTTTTAAGAAAGCGAAAGTTGGAAGCAAGAACTTGGAAGTAGTAATTGGGTTATTCTGTAATGTTAAACGTATGTCCGAGAATAAACGGAATTTATAGGCTTAGAGGGGAATCTCGGACATGCGTTTCCACCGCGTATCCACCTTAGGGTGAATTTTTCAAAGTAATAATAATAATAATAATAATAATAATGTTTATTTCCAGTAAAATGTTCACAACGGTTACAATAACAGTAATATGCTACAACATAAAGTGTATTGCGTATTATCTCCTGGCACCCAAACTAGGTTTATGGCCTGTGACTTGGGGACCAGTGATTCCATAAGTGTAGACACATGATCAAAATGTTTTATTAAAACTGTTTTCACCAGTAACATGGTTAACATAACATAACAATAACAATATAATATTATTAATTATGTGTAAAGAAAAAAAGAAAAAAAAACGGAAAGTAAAAATAATTAATAATAAAACTGCTTGTGAGTGTTTGAGTTGGAGTGAGTTGGTCGTGGTAGGTGTAGTAGGTATGGTGTATATGTGTAACAAATGCGAAAGTGCGGTTTGTGTATGGCGTGAATGTGTACTGGTAGGTGTAGCAATGGTGGATGTGTGAGTAAGTATGAAAGTGTGGGGAGTGTATGAGAGTTTGTGTATGAAAATACTTGAAGAAGAGGAAATCTGTCTTAGGTATGTGGGAAGAGTAGTTTAAGTGAGTAGTTAAAGTGGGTAAACAGAATAACCGTAGTAATCTAGTATGACAACAATTTGTAAATTCAAAGATGGTGGTGAATTGATGATAATATTCATGGAAGGGTAACTAATAATGAGAATCGAAATTACTGCTCCACCTTTCGGATTCTTTCAACACCATCAGCAAGACTGTACAGTTTTGCTTTTCCATTTTCCGGAAAGATTCGGTCACGTATTGAAGTATGGAGAGGTTCCTTGCTTTGATTCTGAAAACATTGTCACAATTAACGTCGTCAGTTTCCCTGAAGTGTCGTTCTTATATCTACGTACGAGTTGAATAGATGGAAAAATTGCCTCAGATGATATAAGGTGCACGTACAAAAACAAAATGGTTATAATCGACATCGTTGGCTGCGAGCGTGATCTTGGCCCCGGCGAGCTGTGGCAGGCTGCGGATGGAGTCGGACGGTGCCTGCAGCAGCACTACGATGTTGGCTGAGTACGCCGCGTACAGCGCCATCAGCGCCGTGAACAGCACGAACGCCATTATGCGACCTGCACATTGTGACATATCAACATAGTACGCCGCGTACAGCGAGAACAGCAAGAACACCATCATGCGACCTGCACATTGTGACACATCAACATAGTACGCCGCGTACAGCGAGAACAGCACGAACACCATCATGCGACCTGCACATTGTGACACATCAACATAGTACGCCGCGTACAGCGAGAACAGCACGAACACCATCATGCGACCTGCACATTGTGACACATCAACATAGTACGCCGCGTACAGCGAGAACAGCACGAACACCATCATGCGACCTGCACATTGTGACACATCAACATAGTACGCCGCGTACAGCGAGAACAGCACGAACCTGCACATTGTGACACATCAACATAGTACGCCGCGTACAGCGAGAACAGCACGAACACCATCATGCGACCTGCACATTGTGACACATCAACATAGTACGCCGCGTACAGCGAGAACAGCACGAACACCATCATGCGACCTGCACATTGTGACACATCAACATAGTACGCCGCGTACAGCGAGAACAGCACGAACACCATCATGCGACCTGCACATTGTGACACATCAACATAGTACGCCGCGTACAGCGAGAACAGCACGAACCTGCACATTGTGACACATCAACATAGTACGCCGCGTACAGCGAGAACAGCACGAACCTGCACATTGTGACACATCAACATAGTACGCCGCGTACAGCGAGAACAGCACGAACACCATCATGCGACCTGCACATTGTGACACATCAACATAGTACGCCGCGTACAACGAGAACAGCACGAACACCATCATGCGACCTGCACATTGTGACACATCAACATAGTAGGCACCGCATACAGCGCTTCCAGTGCCGTGTTTAGTACAAACACCATCCTCCATTACGAGACAGTAGACTGAGGAAGGTGAAGATATGATGTGCATAAGTAATACCTGGTGCTCTTGTGGGCTCTATGTAGGATCCTTGCTGAGTGACGGCGCTCATCGTCAGCAGCAGAGCGTCACATATTCCTCCATCCAGTTGCTGCTGTGTACCAGCCTAAAACACAAGCCGGTTTTTAATTAGTGGAAACAAACAAGTAGGACTAGGTTCAAAGAGCCATCAGACGAGGATCGCCGATTGCAGCAGCCACTGAACGATGATACGAAAAAAGGTACAATAATCAATATACAACGTGTAACGTTAAATGCGCAAAACCTCAGACACCCCAACTGATTTTTAATTCAATTGAGCTATTTCAGACAGAAAATAAGTCATTAAAAAAATTATAAAGGTTTTATGTAGGTACTGTTTTAGTTTTACTGGCCATTCTGGTCGTTTCTTGCGTCTGCGACGACGCTTTACCGAGGGAGGAGTCGTCACCGGGCCGCTGCGCCGCGCTGACATTGGCTTGCTTGACCTATAAATAGACACGGCAGCGTTTTTAATGAACATTTTTTGAAAAATGTGACCTATAACTACTTATTTAAAAGTGGTTCAATTAATTCTGCTCGTTATTCTGATCAAACTATTTTCAGGTTTTGCGCATTTAACGTTACACGTTGTATATTATAAAAGAAAGTGTACAATGTGCGTGCCGCTAAAACTCAGAAATGAGTCCCGGTACAATCCAGGGAGTTATACGGTGTGGTAACCCTCTATCTCCTGTCCATGAAGAAGGTTCCCGTTTTTTCTTGAAGGGCATGCTTTTGAAGATATAAGGGCTAGAATTTTCACCCTCTAGAAATTTCTAGAACAGTCCAGAACATTCAAGAGTATTCGAGAGCATTCCACAACATTCCAGAACATTCTGGTATGTTGTGGAATTTTCCGGGACATGTGGAATGTTCCTGAGCGAAACCGGGTGCCCCAGCTAGTTAATTATAATTAACAAAAAATATGGATAACCAGACATACGTTGCTGAGCTGAGATGGTACAGACAAATCTTATATCACTGAGATCTTGAGATGTAGACTTAAAAAAAAATAGTGTAGTTCACACGCGATAGAAGTGAAACCTTCAAAAATGTTAACTGCAAGATAATGAGATGAATGTAGAATTTCAGGAGTATGATAATTGTAGGGTGTACAATATTCTGCATTCGTTTTCGGCATACTTGAAAAATCACTTCATTAAAATAAAGAAATATTCGTGTAATCGATACACGTGTACAATACACCACGGTTGTTGTGATGCTTTTACCCAAGCTTCGTAATACGCAGGAGCGCACACACGTACTAAGACACGTACAACGCTCGGACCCAAGCGTCGTGCGTAGCACGTACCACCACTATCAGCGTATTGCTGAGCATGCATTTGTTTTAAATGGAGTTGATATCGAGGTAGCGAGCTAAACTGCGACCGTGAGGTATCGCAGTGAAGCATCTTCGGCTTGTACCCTAAGTAAGCTAACTGTACTGCTATGCTATATTATAAAAATGGACAGCTCTCCATGTTCCTGATCCGGTTGAAATCGGCACCGAGTCTTCTCTCAATAACCACTAACCTTCGTCAGAACAAGTTCCACCTTACTAGCCAGGAACAGAGTAACAGTCGCAATAGCAGTACACACGGCTATCGTGATCCATACCCTGGTGGAGAAGGGTAGGTAGAAGACGTTAGCCACATAGGCCAGGGGTGGCTGTCGGTAGATGAAGAGCATCCGCATGGGGGCCACCAGGTCTGTGTACGTGACCACATCGTAACGGTCGCGGAAGATCACGCAGTTTGTTCCTGTAAAGAAACACTGGTAAGTGGGACAGTAAATGGAAAATTGTCTAAACAATGTGTCTCCTTACAATGTACCTATTATATAATTTCGCTTGCAAAATGGGATTCAAGAATCAATGCTTCAAATGATCATCAAGGAGTCTTGATTCAGAAAACCGCTCGATCAACAAGAGTACTAGATTTCCGATAAGCGCATCAAAAACGACCGAAAAAAGAAGACCACAAAAATAATTTTGTGGTCTTAATTGGCAACATAGTTTTTTCAACCTTATTGCTTAGAAATTATATTTAATTTTTAAACAAAAAGTTTTTGTTCTTATACAGCGTGTAACGGAAAGGGGGTATTAACCCTGAAGGAGGTGAATGTGCTCATGAAACTCAACAACTTTCCCCAAAGAACATAGGTCGAAATATGAAAAAAAAAATTATAGTAAATCAATCAGCTGGTAGTCAGTTTTGTAAGGGAGGGCCAAATTTTTTTTTCATGTTCATTTCGACCTATGTTCTTTGGGGAAAGTTGTTGAGTTTCATGAGCACATTCACCTCCTTCAGGGTTGATACCCCCCTTCCGTTACACGCTGTATAAAAAATACGTAGTAATCAAAATAGTAAATATATTGCAAACGATAATAAACTTTGTACTTGAATGTTAAGGTTTATAATCGACTTCTTGAGCAGTGCTTGTAGATTGAAGAGAAAACCCATTTAATTTAAATTTAAAACTATTATTCTGACATCACGTGTTAGACTGACCAATAGAAGCCAACCTTCTTCTCCACTCACCCATATCAGCCTTGTTAGCATACAGATCAGCGATCATACCAGACCACTGTCCGTTCACTTTGTACCCATATCTATAGCTGAAGATATACCGAGCTGTCGCGTTCATCATTTCGAAGCCAATCTTAGCAGCTGACCAGCAAGCTTTCGTTATTGAATCGTATTGTAGCTCGCTGAAAAAGAAAGAGTAAGCTGCACCCTAATTGCGTTACAACACACTATTACTCTCAATTTGAATCATTTTGAAGCATATTTCTAATCCATTGCTCCATATGTTCGAAAAATGTGTCTGCTCAACAACGTAAATAACGCAATGAATGTTGTTGAACTGTCGAAATGAAAGCCATTGCTACTGATAGTGTGCTACGCAATTACCCTGCTGGTATGTGCAAGTGCTGACCACCACCAGGGTGGTTTTAGTGAGGTAAAAATCCCACACTGTCCCAATTCACACTTTTTTTTATTTGGGAAACCAAATAAAAAAAAGGTGCAGCTGGTCTATTCTGTAAAAATCCCACGGTGAAAATTTAGCTGAAGTGAGCAAAATCAAAATCAATCAAAATCAAAAGTCATTTATTCAAACTAGGCTGAGAATCAGCACTTTTCGAACGTCAAAATTACAAAAGACAGTCCCCCAAAACGCCCGCCCTTCACCACTTCCTAGTGCTTTCGCTGGGAATAAGAAGTGGCGCAACAAACTCCCCAGCAGCACAGCTGTCTGTTCAGTTAGAAAATACTTGACTGAATACAATACAAGGTATGCAAAGTAATTAAGATTACAAGACACAGGACACTAAATTTAATTATTTGCCATATGTCAGCTAGCAACGCCAATATACCAAGAAATACAATAAAAAACTATACGTAGGTACTCAAGCAAAAATTAATAAATGAAAATTAAATCACTACATAGTATAAAACAAAGTCGCTTCCCTGTCTGTCTGTCCCTATATATGCTTAGATCTTTAAAACTACGCAACGGATTTTGATGCGGTTTTTTTTAATAGATAGAGTGATTCAAGGAAGGTTTATATGTATAATACATACATAATATAGTAGAGGAACACTGGTAATTTTAGAGGTTTCTAATGTAATGTCGTAAATAAACATATTTTTTTGCGCTTACATTGGTCAACGCTGGCTGAACCCGTCGAGATAGATCAAAATAATGTACTACAGTATTGTACACCTTAAAAAGGTCTACAAAAAAGTCTGCGATGGTATATGTCTATCTCTTAGGGATAACCCACAATAACCATTTTTTATCCTATACTTTTTACGAGAAATAATGGCTCTAAAATTATCAGTGTTTTTCCATTGCACCCGTGCGAAGCCGGGGCGGGTCGCTAGTATTAAATAAAAGCCTCCAGGTATGAAGGGCGTGTCCGCTAACATATTTATGCAATGCTGGGTTCTGTTTACATAGCTGTCGCTTGAAGTCACAAATGATAAACTAGGACCATCGAAGGAAACTAAATAAACAAGTTATTACTAATTATAACAATAATAAAACCATGGTCAGCAAGACGACCAGTCACCACAAGCAGCACCCGTTCACGAGCATAACGCAAAGATCAGCCATTACCCCCCTCGCCATATTTGAGGGAAGGAGGCAACCCGACCCCCGACGCTACCGCAAGCAGTGACATCTGAGGGAGCATTCAACATGACGAACTTGCTGCCGTCATTCCACCTGATTGACACTATTGACAGCTCACTTTAAGCTAACTTTACTTATCACGCTGATATTTTTACAGAATAGACCAGCAGGTTTGAAAATGGTGAGGGTTTTTATTAGCTTTTAGGTAGGTACAGCTGATCGTAGATGACACTGTTTTTTACTGATTAACAAGGCAGGTGCTGTTTTTGCAACTACATACTCGTATTTAACAATCCTCATAATTGAATAATTGATGATGATAAAAGTCAAGACCCAGTATTTTCTCCATGGCTCGCCTTTAACAAAGGAAAGCCCTTTTCTTTGTTTTTGCCGACCTTAGTTCATCCTCAACTTATGAAGGCAAGAAGAAAACTAAGATCGTTTAGTAGGTGACCACAAAAGACGTGAGAACTGCAAGTTTTTGAAGTGAAAACTTCTTTAGCGGCGTTGTGCACTTTTTTTGTAATGGGTAAAAAATGTTAAACTCGCGTCAGGACACGTGACCTGATCGAAAATTCGTAAGACGGATGGAGAGTAGACAGTCGGCGCGGCGTAGGAGAGGAAGTATCCCCCTCTCTTTCTATGGCGCGGTTGTCATGTTTGTGTACGATAGCGCAATAAATAAATATTGTATTCTGCCACATAAATGATAGTACTTTTATACTGATAATTAAAGCAATTCGTGCAAAATAATTCCCTAACCATTCCAAAATATCAAAAATACACAACGTTAATATTCAAGTTTTCACTTCTGCCGGCACTCCCGGAGTG
Source organism: Eremobia ochroleuca (assembly GCA_949629135.1). Classification (NCBI taxonomy): domain Eukaryota; kingdom Metazoa; phylum Arthropoda; class Insecta; order Lepidoptera; family Noctuidae; genus Eremobia; species Eremobia ochroleuca. The sequence goes on along the minus strand of OX451401.1, from coordinate 16,820,271 downwards.
CAACCCGTCGTTTTTTTTTTATGTTGTCGTATGCTGACCGGTTGACATCATCACGTCAAACCTGGCCGTGGCTGGAAACCAGCGCTGGAGCTCTGTCTCGCATAGGGTGTTAGCATTTATGCTAAGCGATGCCCGTTTTGCGTGGATGTGACGCATATTTTCCCCTAACTTGTTATTTTTTTTTATGTTTGTATTCTTTCTCTTCGTCATTTTAACCGCAAATAAACGTATTTTCTTTCTTTCAAGAAGAGTTACAAAAATTAGTAGAAAATCTTACAGCCGGTCCTCCCTAGGCAGATGCAACCGCGTGGTGTTACTATCCTGGATTACATTTGACATGATGATGGGATGTCCCATCATGTTCCTTCGTCTTCGGTACAGCTCCCTGTGAGGTCGTACGTCCACCAGGCTGCCGTTGTAGTAGCCACGGAGGGTTGATATCATGGAGCCGTTGATACCTGGCCTGTGAACTTGGGAGACATAAATATTATCAGCTGGGAGCTAGGAGTTGGTAATCGAACGCTACTGAATGTGAAGTCGCTTGTCAAGTCGTTGTCTCTGAAACATCGTTGAATTTATTTATTTACGCAAATCTTACCTACAACTACCACTACAGCCAGTCGATCCTGTAAAAATCTCACCGTGAAATCATAAGTGAAGTGATCCCTAGCGAATGACAGCTCACTCCACGCTCAGTTCACCCAAGCTTTCACGGTGAGATGGTTACAGAATCGCACGGCAAATCTGCGATCCAATGCGGCAGAGTGGCCTTACATGCTAAATCCTTAATATACATCCTATAAAATTACATACTATATCCTAAATCGTAACCTACATCTAAATAACATATTATATGTAATGCAGCGTTTGCGAATTCACTAAAGTTGCACCATAATACATCAACCCTCTCGTGGACCCCGTTCACCACACGCTCTGGCTCTAGTGAGAGGAGTCCTCGCCAGTAGGTTGGTTCTGGCTGCAGGCACAGCAAGCAGGGGCGGGGGGCGTCGCCTCCACACGTACCGGTCAGGCACGAAAAGTTCCAGATGCCGCAGCACCCCGGGTTATGCGCCCCGCCACGCAGTAGCTTCACTACATACGCTGCGAGTGCAAACTCCCGTCGCACCTTTAACGCGTTGTACCCTAGCATACCTACCCAGTACAAATAGTCTAGCGTACCAATGCTGCAATGGGTAAAATGAATGAATGGCGTTTTAGTGTCTCTTTAATGTTAACACAATGTGCTAATTAGCATTTACGTGTTTCTTCCAAAGGACTCGAGATTCAAAGGCATTTAGCTACACAAGCTGCAGTCTCTCGTTTTGCTTTTATTTTTTTCTAGTGTAAATTATTTCAGTACAGCAAAGGCAATGTTTTTTTTTAATAGTTGAGGCCCCTTAGCTACAACTACAACTGTACGAGTGATAGAAAAATACAACGTGTAACGTTAAATGCGCAAAACCTCAGACCCCCCCAACTGATTTTTAATTCAATTGACCTATTTCAGAGAGAAAATAAGTCATTAAAAAAATTGTAAAGGTTTTATGTGCTGTTTTAGTTTTACTGGCCATTCTGATCATTTCATGCGTCTGCTACGACGCTTTATCGAGGGAGGAGTCGTCACCGGGCCGCTGCGCCGCGCTGACATTGGCTGGCTTGACCTATTAATAAATAGACACGGCAAAAACTTAACACCTTACTTAACTTACTTTCCACCATTTTGAACTGGTTCCCAATCCTCTCAGCGAGCACTACGTCACTGTCGACCAGAACAGGCCCGTTCTTCATTAGAGTCAACGTTGACTGCTGCAGTTGTGGAGAGGTGACCAGGACCAGCCAGCGGTAAGTGAATTGAAACAGTTCCTTGGATAACGCCTGGATAAATATGGGTAATGATTTTCACGTAGTTATCATGCATGGACACAGAATGGACACAAACTAGTTCGGAAAAAGCAACGTCGTTTCTTATTGATGAGGTTTTGAAAGGCGATGTGGTTTCATTTCTAATACACTGTTGGATATTGACCTACCCCAAGAATCGCCCGTCCTCCGCTGCCCGCATGCCCCGATTCAGCAAAGAGTTAACTGGGTTATTCCGTTTATCCAGCCCAAAAAATCCACTTAACGTGGACGCGGAAACACATGTCCGAGAAACCACCCCAGGCCTTGTTGGATTTCGGAACTTATAGGATTAGGGTGGATTCTCGGGCGTTTGCGCGTATCTGCCTAAGAGCGATGCCACACGGGCGTTGCCAATCGCTGCGTCTTCGCAACGCAGTGATATCGATTAATGAGTGTCACACGAGTGCTGCGATGACTTCACCGCTCAGACGTTGCAGCGTCGATGCAACGTATTGGCAACGCCTGTTTGGCAACGCCCTTACGGTGATTTTTTTGGGAATATGGAATTTTAGTAGCAGTTGCAGTTAGAAAGGTTAGTAGAATGCGGAACTATCTCAGGGTGTGCTGCCGGACATCTGAGTATCACCACTTGTGAAAGCTTCACCCAAAACTATAAAAATACTACTTACATAAGATATAACAGACTTCGACTGAGCGCAGTCCAAGTCTGTGAGGTACAGAATCGCGTGATCTTGGTACTTGGACATCGGTTTAAAAGACGCTGAAGTTCGCACTCCTATGTTAGACATTTCCATTACAAGTTTGTTTATTAAGTCTGCAATAAAAAAAATAAAAAAAAAGTTCAAACTTAGTGTTTTCCGTGGCAGGGACATCGATGCGCAACCTGCACCCTATTACGTAACGCACTATTACTCACAATAATTTCAATAATTTTGAAGCATATTGCTAATCCATTGCTCCATGTCCATATGTTCTAAAAATGTGTCTGCTCACCAACGTAAATAACGCAATGAATGTTGTTGAACTGTCAAAATGAAACCCATTGCTACTGATAGTGTGTTACGCAATTAGCCTACAGTTAACATGGATTCAGTACATGATTCTGAATCCTCTTGCGTTGAAATATTTCGTCGGTTTTATTAAAAAAAAAAAAAAAAAAAACCATCAAGAGCGTTCCGTACCATCATATATAAAAAAATTTCATCGGCGAGGCCTATATTCGTCAGAGAATTTTAACACTGCGGTGTAGAATATTGCAGTTTTAGGTCAGCGCCATGTCTTAACCGATAGTGGAGCCAATGTAATTTTTGTTAATGAGTTCTGAAAAAGTGGCCTATTTAGAGACGTTTTATTTTTCCTGTAATCTTTACATAAACTTCTATCACAGAATAATTTCAGATTTTTATCTATGCAAACTTCGGAAATAAAGGGGGATCGGTATTATTTTTAATTTTTTCATCAAAAGCCGAAAATTATGTGTCCTAAAAAAAGGGAAAAAATGTTTGAGAATTTGCAAACAGCGCTCTTTCATATGATACCCCACATGCCCCAGTAACCCCACTTAGAAATTTTAAGACGCCCTTTCAGTCTCTGTTGCAAAAAAAAAATCATCTTCTTTGCAAAATAGATGGGCAAACGTCATCTAAAACTATTCCAAATTTCTAGTTGATAACATTAAGATAAGATAAGATATTTATTTGTAGAAACATGAGTATACATACAAGGCATGCAGGTTGTTCATCAACAAAAAAGATCCGTCATGTTCGGCCTTTGTGGCTTACAAATATACAAGGTGTAACTTAAATAACGCACAACCTCTTAAGGGGTCATTGTACTCATCATTATGAACAACTTTTACTATAGGACCAAACCGGAAATCGCGAAAAAAAAATCAGCTGTTCCCTACATTTTGACGAGTTATGCGAACATAAATGTAGGGAACAGCTGATTTTTTTTCGCGATTTCCAGTTTGGTCCCATAGTAAAAGTTGTTCATAATGATGAGTACAATGACCCCTTAAGAGGTTGTGCGTTATTTAAGTTACAACTTGTTTAGGTAAGAAAAGTAGGTATTTAAACAAAACTAAAACATTATTAAATTTTCATGCATTAGTTACAGAGAGACGGACAGACGGACTGAGTCGCACCATAAGGGTTCCTTTTTACCATTTTGGTACGTAAAAGTCAGCTGTCGCGTAGGTCACTTTTCTATGAAACATACAATTTTTTTTTCGATAACCGACGAATAATGATTACGTGGGGTTTAGAATCATGTGCTGAAATTCATGATTACAGTTGGCGCGTCGATGTCCCAGCTACTGTGTAGAGAAAAACCTAAAGCAATATTAGCGATATCATGTGATCAATCGGAGTTTCTAAGAAAAATATTTATTACCTTATAATAATATTAATATAATAATAATAATAATATCCCACAACTTTCACACAACGCCATCTAGTCCCAAACTAAGCAAAGCTTGTGCTATATGAGTACTAGACAACTGATAAACATACATTATATATTTCTAAATACATACATATCACTACATAGTATAAAACAAAGTCGCTTCCCTGTCTGTCTGTCCCTATATATGCTTAGATCTTTAAAACTACGCAACGGATTTTGATGCGGTTATAAACACATTTTTTTGCGCTTACATTGTAAACGCTGGCTGAACCCGTCGAGATAGATCAAAATAATGTACTACAGTATTGTACACCTTAAAAGGGTCTACAAAAAAATCCGCGATGGTATATGTCTATCTCTTAGGGATAACCCACAATAACCATTTTTTATCCTATACTTTTTACGAGAAATAATGGCTCTAAAATTATCAGTGTTTCTCCATTGCACCCGTGCGAAGCCGGGGCGGGTCGCTAGTTATAGATAAACACGGAGTAAAAACAAAGAGATAAATTACACCCAGAAAAAGAACAAATGATGGTGCTCATCACACAAACATTTGTCCTGGGTGGGAATCGAACCCACGACCTTGCGTAGTCAGGGCCACTGACTATTAGACCAACAGGCCTGCCGAAATTATGATGGTATGGTTCCACATCATCTGCCCAGCCTTTTCCCAACTTTTTTGGGGTCGGCTTCTAATCTAACCGGATGCAGCTGAATACCAGTACTTACTTTACATGGAGCGACTGCCTACCTGACAACCCAGTTATTTGGTAATACCACTTGTAAGGCGTGACGACCCGTAACGACTGTCAAAGATCTAACAATAACAGCCGGGACCAACGGCTTAAAGTGCTTTTTGAGGCACGGAGGGGGGGTCTTGGTATGTAAAGACGGTCACCCATCCACTGACCAACCGCGGTAAGCGTAGCTTAACCTGATCGATTGACCCGTGCGGCTGTTATTACTTAGTCACGAGCCCCTCCTTTTACGACATAGAGCTAAAATGTTACCCTGTCTTCTTCGGAGTTGCATGTACAGACGTCACCACATCAAGCTACCCGAGACTGTCAAATTTTCCCAATCAACTCTGAACCTAATGCTTTAGCGATAAAGTTGAAAATCGATTAAATAAATTTGACAGATTTGTAGTAGCTTGATTTGCTGGCGTCTGTACCTACTTCTTTCTTACCTACTCAGTATCTAGATTTTCTTTAAATATGTACTTACTTTTTTTCCAGCACAGTCCACCATAGATCAAATGCGTAGGTTTCTGATCATTTTGAATAAACAATTTAATGAAGTTTATCGTATTCACATCTTTAGCATAAACCAAACTTTGTATCAGCAGTAAAAAAACAAAAGAAATATTCATATTGCTTGAATTGATATCCAGGGACAAAGGTAGAATGAAGAATTGGAATTGTTCGAGTAATTTCGGTTAAAAAGCCTTACATATTTTTCTTGGTAAAGTCAATAGGTTTTTGTTAGCTTGAACTAAATATGATGTCAGCTGTAATTGAGAGCAATTGGAGCTGACAAATCTTCAAACAAAGACAATTTGTGTCAGTATTACCGTGACTCTATACATACACATAGAATTGTCGTGGATCTGTGCGTCCGAGTGTCTGTAGATCGCTTTAAAAAAAAATATTTAGGTTAAAACTTGGCATGGTCACATTGAGGCTCATTCTCTCTTTACTGTCTTCTTAATTTTGTTTTTGCAAGTTAGTTTGTAAAACCTTGTGTTGCAGTTTAGCAAGGCTATAAGTGAATTCCGTGCCAAACTAAACTTTATCACAGTAAAACCTTGTATAAGCTACTGGCTAGCTAGATTTTGCGTGTGACTTCGTCTGCGATCCAGGATGAAAAGAAGCCTATGTTCTTACAGGTCATGGTCTACCTGTGTGCCAAATTTCGTTCAAATTCGTTCAGCCGTTTTAGCGTCAAAGTAACAAACATACAAACTTACTTTCGCATTTAGTTCGGATGCCTCATTCGACTCTAACGGCGTTGAAACATACCTTCCACCCTCAAGTAAAATAGCAGCCAAAATTCGATCAAAAAGGCAAACATATCCGGGGCACGCCAACGTAGTCGTATATATATACTTTATATATACTTTATTGTACACCAGAAAATACATGGCAAAAAAATATCTACGATTATTATATTACAAATCATAAAATGGGCGGCCTTAACGCTAGCATAATAAAGCTTATTTACTTAACATTTTCAACTGAATATTACATGAATTGCGTCCTTACGTTTGACGAACCAATTGGAATGGTGACATCAAAAGAAAATGTCTCATTATGTATTAAAAGCGTAAAAAGAAACTGTAGGCTATGAATAAAACACAAGACATTTGTGGTGTTTTTACTGTGAATATCGTTTTATTTGAATTAAGAATTTGAGATAATTTTCAAGTTATGGAACTACAAAGAATAGTTTAATAATCTAGTTAGGGCTGATTTTCTTAATCGACAGATAACTTTTATTCGTGGAATAAAATTGGCGTCTGACAGTTTTTGTAAGGAAGAACTGTCAAAAAGGGCTTAATATTTTTCCAACGCCAGATAACTTTATCAGAGGAATAATTTTGAATTTTTTAATTTTGTCAAATTTATTCCGTGAATAAAAATTATGTGTCGATTGAGAAATCAGCCTTTTTATTTAGTACCTAATGTAAATACTACATTAATAATAAACTACAAACTGAATGTCATACTTAACAAGGTTCAAATTCCGTTGCAACCAAAAACTTATCAGCACCTTTTCGTTACAAATGGCCACTCAAAAATGAATTTACACTACATTTCTCTAAAGTAGATAACTGATTAAGTGGCGACGGAAAGTAAATTATTTGAGAATAGGAACAGTGCAATAGGTTTTTAATTTGTATTGAGTGACATTGCGATAATTGAGCGATTTAATTTTGTTACATTTCATTGTTAAACCAAGCGATCATCATACATACAGCCGCAACGGGCAACAACGCAACGTATTTTTATCTCACGAAGCGCTTTACTTGTGGTAACCAAATTTACAAACACACTGTGTATGTGAGCTTAGCCGCCATTCATCTGCCTGTTAGCCAATGGTGTCGATTCCCTTGTTCATACACTAAACTATACAACGTGTAACGGAAAGGGGGTATCAACCCTGAAGGAGGTGAATGTGCTCATGAAACTCAACAACTTTCCCCAAAGAACATAGGTCGAAATATGAAAAAAAAATTTGGCCCTCCCATAGTAAATCAATCAGCTGGTAGTCAGTTTTGTAAGGGAGGGCCAAATTTTTTTTTCATATTTCGACCTATGTTCTTTGGGGAAAGTTGTTGAGTTTCATGAGCACATTCACCTCCTTCAGGGTTGATACCCCCTTTCCGTTACACGTTGTATAAATTCTGTACACTTAGTTCGCAATAAAGAATTTGAATTTGAATTTGAACTAAATTTAAATTCAGTGCATCTTCTTTTTCTATTTCATTTAGAAAAGGACAGGAGAGAAATATTATTTTAGTCAAAAGAAAGAAAAAGATAAACTGAACTTAAATTTATTTTAGTTAGTGAAAAAAGTACCTTACTACGACCTTAAAATGCCCATCTTTATATTCCTGGTTTTGTTGTCACTGTGGACAATAAACACAGCCATGTTCCTCTATTCTTTGTGATCATCTATCTATACTACAACTATGATGTGAATACTTGGTGCGTAACATCTTGCAAGAACTAAATCGTAATGCTCTGGTTTAATATCACGGCTCTATAACATTTATCTAGAAATCTTAGTCAGTGCCGGAACGGGATGCGGTCTTCAGCCGCATATCTTCTTTTCTGATGTCTGATCGTCATCCTGCAAAAAAAAAAGTCATTTGCATAATATAATATAAAAATGTGAGTTTAGAAATGAAGTCGAAAAACTTTAAATCTATTGAACGTCAGAGTAGGACGCATCTAACGATTTTCTGGAGAGATTCAACTAAATTGTGTCGACATCCTCGCGCCATCCCATCTTCCTAGAACGGTGCTGGGGCGGCTATTGAAGAAGCAGAAAATCTCAAACGGCGCAAATATTGGGAGCTATTATTGGACCTTATTGGCCTTATTAGGACCTTATTGGGAGCTATATGTTTCAGCTGTTTGGGATTGAAACACTAGGGCCTTGGTCCGAGTGTCATCAAATATTTCGGGACATCGCCAAGCGGTTAGTTGACTATTCACGTGACCAGAGGGCTGGCCTATTTTTAGCCCAAAGAATCAGCATTGCCATCCAATGTGGTAATGCTGCCAGCCTCTTGGGCACTTATCCCATTGACAGCGATGCGGACGAATTTTTTGATGTCCAATGAGCTCCTGCCTTTTTTCTTTAATTTTTTGTTATCTACTTGTATATAACATATATATTAGTGTTAGACAAATGCTGTACCAATATTTATTGCAAATAAAGTATAACAATCACTAAATGGGAGTGAGAATGAAAGGGTATTGAAGATTTTTCTTTATGAAACCTGGCATATCTAACTGTCGCGCCCTTTAGTTTTTTTCTTATTTTTTATTTATTTATTTTTTTGAATGTTTCGGCCACGCATGACACCTATATACATCGATAGCTGACATTAATGCAAACAGAAAACGGACTAAACCCCGTGTGTCACGTTTCCGTGATCAAGTGACATCCAAGTTTTTTTGACTTGCTTACAGCTTGTTGCTTAGTGGTTAGAAATAATCAATCTGAGAGTTTAAAGTAATCAAACATCTATAGCGAAAACCAAAATGGCGGACCGGTAGGTAGGTACACCACGGCTCTTCAAAACCCTTTCCTTAGGTTCTGACCTGCCTTCTAGATAGAAACATACAGAATTTAGACAAAGGGAGGCTCTAGACATAGTGAACAGAGAAAGCCAAGGTCTCATTGAAATAAATTATGTTGGAGTATTAAGAATTGCTCAATTTTTCATCACAATTTCACGGTATCACTTACAATCTCTTGTACAGGATCTCGACCACCAGTACAGCTGGAGCCAGCAGCATGCCATACAACGTCATCAGCATAGCAGGGTACATGTCAGTGATGCCGACGCTACTGAAGGTGGACACGTGGCCGGAACAGCGTGGACGAGGCACGGTGAGGCGCTGGTGGACGTTGGCTTGGACTCCTGACTCACGGATCTTGAGGAAGCTGGGGATGTTAAGATGGAGTTTCGTGGTCAATTCTAGATTATAGTTAAGGTTAGCAGGCTCTGGTCAACCGCGCTGACAGGTGAATTTGTTACTGCAGAGCGAATCGCCTGGTGTCCCGAGCCGCCATAAAGTTCGAATCAGGCTGTATCCTACGTGAGGACAACCACACTAGCATCCCTTGCTAGGAGGTTCAAGAAGTTTCTCTCCTCATTCGCTTCATCCACGAGAAATTTAGAGGAATTTAAAAAAAAATATGTTTACAACGTGTAACGTTAAATGCGCAAAACCTCAGACACCCCAACTGATTTTTAATTCAATTGACCTATTTCAGAGAGAAAATAAGTGATTAAATAAATTGTAAAGGTTTTTATGTGCTGTTTTAGTTTTACTGGCCATTCTGATCGTTTCTTGAGTCTGCGACGACGCTTTATCGAGGGAGGAGTCGTCACCGGGCCGCTGCGCCGCGCTGTCATTGGCTTGCTTGACCTATTAATAAATAGACACGGCAATTAATGAAGATTTTTTGAAAAATGTGACCTATATTAAAGAGAATTCTGCTCGCTAATAGGATCAAACTATTTTCAGGTTTTGCGCATTTAACGTTACACGTTGTATACCTATGCAGACACGTAACGTAATTATTTGACAAGACAACGAGACTACCTATTATTACTAGGTAGGTAAGACAATTTGAAAGACGATTTTAAATGTGGGTGTACTATAGATACACGTCTCCCTTAAAAGGACACACATTTACACCCACATTTCAAATCGTCTTATGTAATAAATGAACAGCGCCTATTGGTATAATTGAATCGGTCATTTCAAAAACCACTTAAGTAACAAAATTATAATTTTTCAGAAATCAATAAAAACTGTATCATAAATGATAAATGATAAATGATTTATTTTCTGTAAGTAGGTTTGTACAAACACTTTTACATGTCAATCATATTTTTTAAACTAGATGAGGTCGGCGTTTCCTATCTGACTACTCTGAGAAGAAAGGCCGAAAGAAACTCAGAGGTCACAGTCTCTTTTAAAGTCCAGACATAATCTTGGTCAGATCATGTGAAGACCATGCAGATTGGTGTCTGAAATGGTCTTTTGAGTAAAGAACCACACAGATTGAGCGGACCTGTCCAGTCAGTGCACGCATTTGTCAAAAATTGTGTAGCTCAACTCAGAACTTGAGGAGCCTTACGATTCGACGAACAATACCAATGAAAGGACATTTGGGTAGGCCGCATAAATTACTCAAACTGCCAGACCATGATTAAAACTAACTAAGAAGGAAAAAAGAAAAAAGAAATGACCCACATAGTCTTCACACTCACAATAATAATAATAAAAAATAAGATACTAAACAAAGTAAATATCCATGTCATTGTTTATATAAAATTCATCAATGTCAATGTGTATATAAAAATCCGGACATCATCTTTGATCTTTGAGGACCATGTAGATTGGTGTCTGAAGTGGTATTTTGAGGGAAGAACCACACAGATTGAGTGGACCTGTGCAGTCAGTGCACGCATTCGTCAGTATATACACAAACATACACAAACAAATGAGTTTTAAAGGACTTTTTTATGTTTAATTTAGTATTTGAGTAGTAAAAAATTAAAATAGCGTATAACCTTTACAGTTTATTAATAGAAATAATGAAAAAAACCTGAAAAACAGTTCTTGAATTATGTAGTTTTAGCGAGAAATAGTTAAGAGATTAGAGAGAGAGTTAGTTAGTTGGTTAGTGGTATATAATTTAACCAAAACTATCGCAGTAATCATATTTTTTATTGCTTATAATTAAGAATTACACTTAAAAATAATCTTATTAACATTTTACATGTATTAATTTGTCATGTTTTAATATCTTTATGGTACATAGTCATATTCTCCATCATTCTCATCTGCATTATCTTCAACATTTGCAGTTGACCAGCTAAAAATGTTGTTATAAAATGGCATATGCTCTTCCAGAATGCTATCTTGAACTTGTTTTAGATCAATATATGCAAATGAACGTCTTTCACGCGGTATTATTAAAAGAGGAAGGAATGTATTGACTTAAGTTGTTTCTACCCAGAATACGCATCTACCTTTGAGGAACCATTTTCAGCAAAAAAAAGCATGTTGGAAAAAATGTGATTTAAGTGGTTTTTGAAATGACCGATTCAATTGTTACCTTTAATTTATGATATATTAAAAAAAAAGCGTTTGCCATCATTAGTAAATATCCTTTTGCAGATTGCCGTAAAGGTATTGAAGTTATAGTAACAGTTCTGTTACCTGCATCCATTGTCACTGTTTCAACTATACTTCAACCTTCAACCATAATACCATAGTTAAAACTCACTTAATCTTAAACAGGTCTTTAAACGGCGATCTTTTCTGCCCCGGTACCCAAGGATCAATCTCGTTGATATAGTCGATCTCCACCAGGTCACACTTCTCATCTTCTTGGTACGTCTCCTGGATCAGACGGTACCCTGGGTTCAGCTCCATGTGGAACGCGAATAGACCCTGGAGGAGAAATAAGATTGCATCATTCTTGATATGTTATGTAAATCTAGTCGGAATCGATACTAACTAATATGAATCGATTAATTGTCTTATTGAAATTAATTTAATTCAAATCTAATTTCAATCCAATATTTTCAAATGTTGTAATAATGTAAATAATGGTATGGTGTAGGTGAGTAGGTAACGTCTGGAGAAGAGTTCTGAAACTTTTTCACAAAATAATTGTTTTTGTTTTAATTAATTTCAACAATCTCTTCTGCTTATTACACTTAAATTTTACGTTTGATGTCGACAGGTGGCGTTACTAACACTATACCAACACAAAAATAAAGTAGGTAAAATAAAAAAGATAAAGAGGTATCACAGCTCTAATTCAAAACTCCTTACACTCTTTTTTTTTTTTGTTAGCCTATACTGTGCCACAAATGGGCAAAGGCCGAGTGCCTTTGCCCAGTAGTGGCAAATCTTTCAAGGTACTCTATTCCCGCGCCACCTCAAACCAACCCTCGCGATACGCGTCTACCACCATTATTATACAGGTTGAAATTGAAAACATGCGACAAATCGAAATGAGAGATTGTACTCATCATTGCGAACAACTTTTACTATGAGATAAAACCTGAAATCGCGAAAAAAAAATCAGCTGTTCCCTACATTTATGTTCGCATAACTCGTCAAAATGTAGGGAACAGCTGATTTTTTTTTTCAATTTCAGGTATGGTCCCATGGTAAAAGTTGTTCATGATGATGAGTACAATCTCCCATTTCGATTTGTCGCATGTTTTCAATTTCACACTGTATACATACTAGCAGCGCCCCGTGGTGTCACCCGCATACGTTTCGATCCCGTGGGAATATCGGGATAAAAAGTATCCTTTGTGTTAATCCTGGTTGTAAACTATATGTGTACCAAATTTTTTCCAAATCCGTTCAGTAGTTTTTGCGTGATTGAGAAACAAACATCACATTTATAGTATTAGTAGGATATCACATTTATAGTATTAGTAGGATAAAAATATAAAAAATAAAAATCTTAAACAAATCTAATTAAAGTAATTGTAAGAACGATAACATAATCAATATTATAATTTTATCTTTTAATACTGTTTCATGAATAATTTAATTATAAAAAATATCCGACGAGGATGGGATTCGAACCCACGCGTGCAGAGCACATTGGATTAGCAGTCCAACGCCTTAACCTCTCGGCCACCTCGTCTTATGATGCGAGGCGCCAATTAAGGGTATGGTATAAAAGTACTTATTGTACTCTTTTTTTATCATGAAGTGGTAGACAATGTGGCGCTACAATGGTGACATTAATTTAACACACGGGGTAGGGCTAGTGCCCATTAATCATATAAATTTTGATAGGTTAAAATAGTCCGTAAATTAAAAAAAAAATGTTTTTTCAAACAAACTAATTAATAAAAAAGTAACTAAAATTGGGATCGTCCTTGCTAAAATTCATTCATGAAGTTATTGTTCTGTGCCATTGAGTAAAATACCGTTGCCCACACCTTTTTATTGTTCCTCGTTTGTCTATGGTTCTGTCCCAGCTGGGAAGTAGCTCCTTGATTGATTTTTTTTGCACAGAGTGATCCTAATTTTAATAAACCCCCAGAAAAAAACGCGTGGCGTAACCTTTTTCTCGCGCGTTTTAATTTCATCTCTGCGCTACAGGTTGCTCCAAAATGCTATTTTAGAAAATCGTAAATAAATCAATAAAAATAACGTTTAATGAAATTAAAACATCTTTATAAATCGAAAACACGGAACCGTGTACCTATGTCTGGTCAATTGCAACGGCACGTTGTATAGTAGCTAATCTGCTTGTTCTAGTGTTTTTGAAATATATAAGTACGTCATTATTTTAGTTGAAAAGGGGTATGTAAGTGCATAGTTGCAATTATTACTAACGTGAACACCATGATATAAACAGTTTTGGCGAAATTCGATATACAGGGTATGGACCATATTGGGTGGTAAGCGGAAATTTGCGTGGAGTGAGCGCTCCACGCAAATCGAGGTGAGATTTTTACCGAATCGACATGTTGACACTGACTTGAAAATTGCACAAAAACGTCAGAAAATTTTAATTTTGCGGGATAGGTACCTTAGCGCATTCCTCATAAGTTATGAGGCACATTATGAGTCATAATGCGCTTTCCAAGGTTAACCAAAAAATGCATAATAGATATAATTTCTACAGCCAATTGAAGCTATTATTTTCTATTAGGTATTTTTACCGAATTTAAGCTAAAAGTTACCTATCTAAAGTTTGACCATCCAAATCCCGCATAGCTCACATATCGTATTGGCTCGTATTGGCTGTAGGTATTTGAATTTGCGTTATATAAGTGTGCTGTACTAGTTAGTGCTGTGTACTTATATTTTGTTTGTTTAGTTGATTTCCAACAACTGCCAATAAATTAAATACAATACCTATTAGTTATTATAAATACTTTTATTATTTGTATTAAAATGTCAAAGATCTATTGAACACGATTATGGGTAGTAGGTATAGAGGTCATGAAAACATTATTTTAAAGCCTTTTTCAGGCTAGTAGAGGTTAAAAAGTCAGAAACCTTAGTTAATTTATAAGGCTTAACGACCGTTGAAACTTGAATGGAAAAATGTGTTTTATCGTTTTTAGATATCGATGCCGTCACGACTGTGACACAAAAAAAACGATTTTTTAAACTGATGTTTCAAGCAAACACACTGTGGAGGACCCCAAAAAAAAAACCATCAATTTAATTTATTTTTTATTTTATTATGTTTAGATATCGATACGCAACACGTCTTCACAGTTTCGCTAGCTGATTTAATTTGACCCGGTATACAGGAAACATGATTCTAACATTTCTAACCCCGTTCCGGCTGTTCTTTATAAAGGAATGTATGTAACTAGGTAACACTAGGATGTAACACTAGGATTTTTTATGAGTTGAAGGGTGAAGCACGTCGATGAGTGCATTACGTGCAAGTACTAACTTTTCTAATTCTCTCGACCCCATCCTTCATTGAGTAGTAGTTTGGCCGTTTTCCTTTTGGAGCTATTTTCTTCTCGTAAATCGACTTGCGTATTGGATCGTTGAGTTTCTGGAAACCACAAAGGCACTACAGTTATAGTTTTTATAGAACTTGGTGAAAATACAAAATTGATAAAGAATCAATTTTAATATTTCACTTTCATCTATCACTACAGCGGTGCGATTCTGTAACCATCTCACCGTGAAAACTTGGGTGAAGTGTGCGTAGAGTGAGTCGTCAATAGTGTCAATCGCTAGCATCAGTATGACTCACAGCTCACTTTAAACTTCAATCTAGGAAAAGAGATTAGACCTTATACAGTGTGTCCGGACATGGACTAGCGATATTCTAAATACTTAAATATAAGCTATTTTAAAGTACAATTACACTATAGGCTTAGGTCCAATATACTTCCCCGCTATGTGGCAGCCATTTTGTTTTTTTTGTTGAAGTATGCTCTATGCGAGTACAAAAAAAATCATATATCTCAAAGTTTTAGTCATACTGAGATAAAAATAGGCTTATTCGAAAGGCAATAATATTGTCTACCGTCTGCACTACAAAGCAATATGTTCACAATTCCATAACTTTTGAAAAAAAATGTGAAAGTCGAAAAAAAAAACAAAAAATTATGCAATTCAACCAATAATTGTTAATTACTACAAAAACAACCCCGAGAGCTTTTTTATTTTTTATACTAGATCGACAGTTTTTGAGTTAAGCTACAATACAACATAAAATTCACAACTGTATGTCTAATACTTTAAGAGTTATTGTTGTATGAACATAGCGTATGCGCAAGCACAAAAGGCCTTTGTCGGAACCCTAAACAGGAAATCTTTAAAAAAACATAACATTCATATTGAATTTTATTTAATGTTTTTTCCAATATTAAATGAAGATTAAAATATCTAAAGCAGTTGCTCAAAGTGGCCACCTCCAGCTTGTAGACACACTACGGCTCTCTGTGCCACCTGGGTTGATGAGCGCCTAATTAAATCCAAATCGGATCTAATTTCTTCGGCGGCTGCCATAATTTTTGCGACGAGTTCTTCCCTGGTATTTGGAACTGTAGCGTATACTTTTTGTTTCATATGACCCCACAAAAAATAATCCAAGGGTGTCAAATCGGGTGAGCGAGGCGGCCACGCTACTACACTACCACGACCGATCCACTGTAGATTATTATTTAAATATTCTCTCACTGCTCGAGAAAAATGCGCGGGTGCACCATCGAGCTGGAACCACATACGCCGACGGTATGATAGAGGTAGGTCCATGAGGCTGTCCGCAAACTGTGTCTGAAAGAATTCTAAAAATCTAGCGCCGTTTAATGTAGGTGGCAATTCCAATGGCCCTATCAGCCTATCGTTGATTATGCCGGCCCACACATTTACTGAGAATTCATGTTGAAATGAGCTTGGGCGCACCGCCCTTGGATTTGCGGAGCACCAGAGATGGTCGTTTCTGTGGTTTGTAATCCCAGCTCTTGTAAATTTGGCTTCATCAGTCCACAGTATTCTTTGTAAAAAATTACGGTTCTGTCTCAAATTTCTATTTATCCACGAACAAAACACAGATCTCGCAGCAAAATCTGGTTCGATCACGTCTTGAACCCGTCGAAAATGATAAGGGTGTAACCCTTCTCTTTTCAAAATTCTCCATACATGCCACTTAGACATTCGAAGTTGCACTGAAATCCGTCTAACGCTTAGTCTAGGATCATTGGTTATTAGTCTAAGCACTTCTTCTTCATCTTCGGGCGATACCAAGCGATTGCGTTCATTAACAGCTCTTTGAATACCTCTTTCCGCTAATCTTGAATGCACGTCGATAAAAGTTTGGCGACTCGGTGTAGGCCTGTTAGGGTACCTTCGTCGATATTCTTGTACAGCCAAATTTGCACTTCCATTGCAAAAGCCATACACAAAGTGTATGTCAGCAATATGTTGCGATGAATATTGACGCTGTGCCATACTTTATCACACTTTTAAATACAAAACACTAACGCAGCACGTAAACAGCACGGACGGTAAGTGAAAGTAGCGATAGCGATCACAACGCAGGGCGAGGGACAACTAAACTAACCCAACTAATAATTTGTCCTTAAAACTGATTTTGTTTCAGGTAGTGGACTAATACGTTCTATCTCGCTTACTCACGGTAGTAACGAACAGTATTTCTCGCCTGCTCTCAGATGGAATACAGTGAATGCCATAAATGACACTCTGGCGGTTAACAAAGACGTTTTGTGCTTGCGCATACGCTATGTTCAAACAACAATAACTCTTAAAGTATTAAACATACAGTTGTGAATTTTATGTTGCATTGTAGCGTAGCTCAAAAACTGTCGATCTAGTATAAAAAATAAAAAAGTTCTCGGGGTTGTTTTTGTAGTAATTAACCATTATTGGTTGAATTGCATAATTTTTTGATTTTTTTTTCGACTTTCACATTTTTTTTCAAAAGTTATGGAATTGTGAACACATTGCTTTGTAATGCAGACGGTAGACAATATTATTGCCTTCCGAATAAGCCTATTTTTATCTCAGTATGACTAAAACTTTGAGATATATGATTTTTTTTGTACTCGCATAGAGCATATTTCAACAAAAAAAACAAAATGGCTGCCACATAGCGGGGAAGTGTATTGGACCCAAGCCTATAGTGTAATAGTACTTTAAAATAGCTTATATTTAAGTATTTAGAATATCGCTAGTCCATGTCCGGACACACTGTATAAGGACTAGTCTGGCAAAAAAAAAAAAAAAACAAAATTGATTTTCTGACTAAGTTTCTGTTTTGCTATTTTATTTTAAAACTCCACAAAATAGTGATGTTTTGACGACTAAAATACTAGTTTTTAAATTATATAAAATAATCAATAGAATTAGCATAAAAATATTAAAATCTCGATTTTGATTGTAAATGTTTGTTTGGTTAATCAGTGGGATGATACTGTCAGCTCACTCCACGCAAGTTTACACGGTGAGATTTTTACAGAATCGACATGATTATTTTTATAGGACACTAGCTTAGCTTAGCACTAGCGGGAAGTGAGCTCTGTAATTCCCTAATGGTAGGGATTAACACTATTAAGTGCTCACTTCACTTATGATTTCACGGTGAGATTTTTTACAGAATCGACCGGCAGTGCATATTTTTATAATCGTCTTTCTCCTTCATTTTTTTCTCTTACCTTGAAAAAGTACCGATTATACTCAAAGTCGCTCGCCCCCAACTTGAGAGGTGAGTTGAGCAGATCAGGCAGGTTCCTGACTGATGAGCTGGGGGCTCGTAGTAGCACCACGATATTGGCAGAGTACGCCGCGTACAAGATTGTCAGAGCCACGAAGAGGATCAAGGTTACGCAACGACCTGGTGAATTAGATTGGTGTTAGTAGGTATGGAGCCCTGATGGAGAGAAGGTATAGAGGAGATGCATAGAAACCTGAAGTTAGGTGTAAGTGTAAATAGATATTGATGGTTGCCAAACCGATTCCAAAACATTACCATAATAGTGTTACAAACCGATTCCAAGACATTACCACTATTTGGAGGATATTGCCAATCCGTAGCTTCAAATGTTCGAAAAATTTCTGTTCAACAACGTAAATAACGCAATGAATGTTGTTGAACTGACAAAATGTAGGTAAACCATTCCTACTGCTAGTGTGTTACGCAGTTACCCCACAGTTTAGCGTTTGTACTGTCAGTCAAGAAAAGACTTCTTGTAACTTAAATATAGTTAATAGATCCCGTGACCGCAAAGGCTGGCTTTTACCTTGGCCAGAGGCCAAATATTGCCATACAACGTGGCTTAGCCGCCCGTCTCTTGGTTTTCGGAGGAATTTTTCGAGGCCATATTTTAGTTTTTTTAATAGTTTTAGTTAGGTTAGGATATTATATTTTAATTCTAATAGTTTTTCCTTTATTTAGTGTTAGAAGTTTATTCAGTGTATATGTTTTTATCCTCCTAAATAAATGTCAATGAGGGTTTTCACAAAAATTTACGCCACCAGTTGGCGCCACTTTGGCAAGAGGTCTTCCATTTCGGCAATTAATTTAAAATATATGATGACGTTCATCATTCGTTTCATTCATTCGTTTTTCATTCAGTCAGGACTAAAGAAAATATAGGCGCTTTGACACTTTTGACAGGTACTCGGACCTGACGTCTCAGTGCTGCCACCTAGTGAACGTCATTTCAGGAAACCCTCATTCAAATATGATGTAAATAATGAACCTAAATTTCTGTCACGGTTTTTGATAATTGAGAAAAGAAATATAAGTACGTAAAGTAATTTTTCAAGTTCTTATAGATAAGGGGTAGGAGAAAACAGAAAATTATAATGATAAATGACGTTTACGATTCATATCTCGGTCCAAAATTACAAACCTGCGCCATATCTTGGTTCCAAAGTGCATCCTTGCTGTAGCACAGCTCCGATGATCAGGATCAACACGTCAGCCCATGACCCGTCAAGTTGGAAGGGATGCTGGAATATTTAGAATACATAGGCATTATAATATATACAACGTGTAACGTTAAATGCGCAAAACCTGAAAATAGTTTGCTCAGAATAACGAGCAGAATCAATTGAACTACTTTTTAAAATAGGTCACATTTTTCAAAAAAATCTTCATTAAAAACGTTGCCGTATCTATTTATTAATAGGTCAAGCAACCCAATGTCAGCGCGGCGCAGCGGCCCGGTGACGACTCCTCCCTCGATAAAGCGTCGTCGCAGACGCAAGAAACGATCAGAATGGCCCGTAAAACTTAAACAGCACATAAAGCCTTTACAATTTTTTAATGACTTATTTTCTCTGTGAAATAGGTCAATTGAATTAAAAATCAGTTGGGGTGTCTGAGGTTTTGCGCATTTAACGTTACACGTTGTATAACTAAGCCTAGGACGCACGGACGTAAAATATCGCGGCAGAATTTTATCGCGCGCTGGATTTTCAACTCAACACCGAGAGGTGAAAATCAAGTCAAGCATTGAGAATCCAACAAAGTGCATCCCAGCGCGTCAAAAAAAAAAAACACACCGTTGGATTTTTTTTTTCGTTGTCTCTCGGCGGTAAGCAGTGACTTGAAAATCCAGAGCGCGTGCAAAAATCGCCGCGGGAAAAAACGCGCTCGTGCGTACGTGGGCTAACCGTTTCAGCAGTTGTTACTTTTCCATACTAATTTCCTTTTTACGAGTCTGAATTAATTTAAAAGTTCTCATTTCTTGTACGGCTTTAGAGCCGTGCGATTCTGTAACCATCTCACCGTGAAAGCTTGGGTGAAGTGAGCGTGGAGTGAGCTGTCATTCGCTAGGGATTAACACTATTAAGTGCTCACTTCACTTATGATTTCACGGTGAAATTTTTACAGAATCGACCGGCTGATGTCACATGTTGACTTTTCTAGGGTTCCTAGACTTTTTTCGCAGCTGCTGGGTAATTGCGTAACACACTAACAGTAGTAATGGCTTTCATTTTGATAGTTCAGCAACATTCATTGCGTTAGCTACGTAGTTGAGCAGACAAATTATTCGAACAAATGCAGCAACGGATTCGCAATATACCTCAAAATGATTCATACTTTGATTGAAAGTGTGTTACACAATTAGGGTGCAAGTCATACCATGAAGGATTATGAAGGAATGTGTAACATCACTACATAGTATAAAACAAAGTCGCTTCCCTGTCTGTCTGTCCCTATAATATGCTTAGATCTTTAAAACTGCGCAACGGATTTTGATGCCGTGATTCAAGAGGAAGGTTTATACGTATAATACATGCATAATATAGTAGAGAAACACTGATAATTTTAGAGGTTTCTAATGTAATGTCGTAAATAAACACATTTTTTGCGCTTACATTGTAAACGCTGGCTGAACCCGTCGAGATAGATCAAAATAATGTACTACAGTATTGTACACCTTAAAAAGGTCTATAAAAAAGTCCACGATGGTATATGTCTATCTCTTTGGGATAACCCACAATAACCCTTTTTTTTTCCTATACTTTTTACGAGAAATAATGGCTCTAAAATTATCAGTGTTTCTCCATTGCACCCGTGCGAAGCCGGGGCGGGTCGCTAGTAAAATATATAATCACCATCCCCATGCTAGCTTCCCACTTCGAAGCCATATACAAGAAGATAGAACATCCCAGCACACAGATAAAGATTGCCAGCCAGACAGCCCCAGAGAACGGAAGCGTGAAGATATTGGACATGTAGGACAGAGGGGGTTCCCTGAAGACGAACCGGACAGCCGTGGAGCCGACCATGGCGATGTAGTCTACAACCATCATGCGCTCTTGAGTGAAGATTGTTAGAGTACCTGGGGACATGAAAGTTATGCAAATTAAAACCAAGGGCCGACGATTTCGTGCAGCATATTAACAAACGTTCGATAAGCTTCCGAGTCGAGTTGAACATCAATCAATGTTATCAAAAGCTGTTCACAAACCCAATAACTATCCGTTTTTTTTTTAATCTAAATCAAATAGACGACCGCTATTCTTACGACAGCTCTGTGCTGTCGTGGGCAATGCAAATCACTAATTGAAAATAAGTCATTTTCGATACGACAACCTGTTAAATGGTTGTAAATACATAGCTACGCAGGTCAGAACAGCCGGTCGATTCTGTAAAAATCTCACCGTGAAATCATAAGTGAAGTGAGCACTTAATAGTGTTAATCCCTACCATTAGGGAATGACAGAGCTCACTTCCCGCTCACTTCACCTAAGTTCGCACGGTGAGAGATTTTTACAGAATAGCACTGCAGGGCAGGAAATATCTTTAAAACAGTGTCCTTAGAGTTCCTTGCCCGTTCTTCTCCATAGTAATTAACCTTTTGGAATAGGCAACTAGCTTCAACTTTGTGACTAACACCGACTCATTGACAATTCAAAAATTCAAATAAATTGTTTCTGTTTGGGTTAGGTCGCGTGACGTAATCATAAAAACAGCTGAAGATCTATGAAGGTGGTGGGATTAAAATAGCTGACGATCAGGGAAGGTCGCGTCAATCAGCTGGATTTGGGCAGCGTTGGCAATTGGCGATTCTATGAGGAGTTCTT
The DNA here is from genome assembly GCA_949629135.1 of Eremobia ochroleuca. Taxonomy (NCBI): domain Eukaryota; kingdom Metazoa; phylum Arthropoda; class Insecta; order Lepidoptera; family Noctuidae; genus Eremobia; species Eremobia ochroleuca. The sequence continues at coordinate 16,798,168 of OX451401.1, read as the reverse complement.
CGCCCACAAGTGATAGTCTTTTGGCTGATCGATTGGACTGTTTAAGCTGAAAAGCGTCGCGATTAATTATCATCATCTGATCCTAGCCTTTTCCCAACTATGTTGGGGTCGGCTTCCAGTCGAACCAGATGCAGCTGAATACCAGTATTTTACATGGAGCGACTGCCTATCTGACCTCCACAACCCAGTCTACTCTATCTGATCAACTGTTATTAAAAAACCAGTCCAGTTTAAAATATTATTACAGTTATTTTTATAATACGATTCGACCTGCCACTCCAGTAGTAATTAATGAAATGGCTAAGTATTTACAAGAAAAAACTGTAGACACCAATTAACATATAAGGTCAATGAACGGTAAAGAATCGTAGATTAAAGGCTGATTTTTCAATCGACAGATAATTTTTATTCGTAGAATAAAATTGACGTCTGATAGATTGTGTATGGAAGAACTGACAAAAATTTAAAATTGTTCCTCGGATAAAATTATCTGACGTTGGAGAAATCAGTCGTTAGTTCTAAATTCCTGATATGAACAACATGAACAGCCAGTATCATAGCTCAAATATTATAAAAGTTGTAACTTAAATAACGCACAACCTCTTAAGGGGTCATTGTACTCATCATTATGAACAACTTTTACTATGGGACCAAACCGGAAATCGCGAAAAAAAAATCAGCTGTTCCCTACATTTATGTTCGCATAACTCGTCAAAATGTAGGGAACAGCTGATTTTTTTTTCGCGATTTCAGGTTTGGTCCCATAGTAAAAGTTGTTCATAATGATGAGTACAATGACCCCTTAAGAGGTTGTGCGTTATTTAAGTTACACCTTGTATATACTAACTTAATCTATACAGGGTTACTGGTAACTCGACGTATTCCTTGCAGGACATCATAGTAGGGTTAAAATGCAACAAATTAAGCCACCAAATGTTCTACCGAAGTTCAGTAGTTTTTGAGTTAGTAAGGGTTTTAGATTTTTTGTGAAAAATTCCAGATTAAATTATTTGAACCCAATTTGAAAATTATTCACGGGGCGGCTGTACTGAAATTGGAGTTATTATCATAGGTGACGCCGTAGCGGATCGTTTTTAATAATTAAAAGTTCAAAATGACTAAAACTTTGGTGAAGATCACTAATCAAACATTTTTTTTTTTGTAATTTTCGCTATTACTTCATACAAAATGTTGTCTTAGCACAAAAAAATATACTACACCAGGTTCACAAATTATTAGTAAAATATCCTTGTCTTATCAGCTATCCAAAAAGGTATGAAAGTTAATACAAAGTCTTGGACTGTATTATGAAAATCGTTTTTGATTTAGTACAAGAAGGTGTTTATTCGGAAAATCAAATTAAACAATTTCGTGAAAATTATTATTATTTTTAATCAATATCAATTTGTGATCTTTAATAACATGTATTTCACACGTCTTGTTCGAAGTGCTGCCCTCGGTTTCGAATACATGCTCTTATTCGCTTCCTCACTTCGGTTTTTGTGATTCTTGATGTGATTGTGGTCCTCATCTGGTCCACCGCATCTGTTATTCTCTCCCTTAGTTCTTCAATTGAATTTACGGGGGTCACATAAACTAGGTCTTTCATATGACCCCAGACGTAAAAGTCTAGCGGCGTCAGATCAGGGCTTCGTGCAGGCCACGGAATCGGCCCACCGCGCCCAATCCATCGGTTTGGATAGTTTTCATCCAGCAATTGTCGAATTGTGATGCGGAAGTGGGCTGGACATCCGTCATGTTGGTATATCATGTTTGCCCTTCTTTCTTCGGGTACATCCGTGAGCAGTGCTGCTAAATGATTTCTTAGGAAATCTTCATAAAGTTCCCCATTTAATGTTCGGGGTAAAATATGTGGGCCTATTAACTTATCGTCGATAATACCCATCCAAACATTAAGCGAGAACTTACGCTGCGATGCGGTTGGTTTCAGTTTCTTAGGGTTTCCTTCTCCCTTCGGTGCCCAGTAATGTAAATTGTGGTAATTTGTGATACCATCACGGTCAAAACATGACTCATCGGTCCACAGAATGTTTTTCAAAAAGTTTTCACTTTCGGCATCGGCATTTAGCATGAAACGATAAAATTCAAGCCGTCTCTGCGGATCTCCCTCTTCTAATGACTGCACGGGTTGGTAGTGGTATGGATGTCGGCCTGACAAGTGAACTACAGAGCAGACTTTCCACTGTGACATACCAAGCTCACGCGCTACGATGTTTGTAGATATGTTGGGCTCGTCAATAAAACGTTGAAGAATCAGCTCCTCGTCCTCAGCCGTGTATCTCCGAGAACGACCAGTGTCAATTTGCCTGCTTCTTTGAACACTGCCAGTTTCAGATAATCGCCGATAAGTCGATCCGAAGACACTAACGTGGGGGAGTCGGCGGTTTGGAAAGCGCAGTTGATATGATCTTCGCGCCTCAGCAGCGTTACCGTCACAAAGTCCGTAACAGTACAATATGTCAGCGTATTCTTGATTAGAATATGCAGCCATAGTCAGCACTTATGAACGCACAGCACAACACAAGAGCAAGATATGGGGCAACAGTCAGGGATATAGCCAGATAACAAAACACGAACTTGCGCAACGTAGAGTTGTAACTAACTAACGCTGACGACCAGATTTTGTGAAGTCGCACCCTGTCTCGTACCGAGGGAACAATAGTGACCAATCATAAAGCTTGCCGAGTGTTTGGAATTCAAACGCAGGTAAAAACTACGAATAATACGTCTCGCAATTTTACCTGCTCCCCATAAAACTTCTATCTTTCCCTGTCACACACGCAAAAGTATTGACAATCATACCTTTTTGGATAGCTGATAAGACAAGGATATTTTACTAATTATTTGTACACCTGGTGTAGTATTTTTTTTTGTGCTAAGACAACATTTTGTATGAAGTAATAGCAAAAATTACAAAAAAAAAAATGTTTGATTAGTGATCTTCACCAAAGTTTTAGTCATTTTGAACTTTTAATTATTAAAAACGATCCGCTACGGCGTCAACTATGATAATAACTCCAATTTCAGTACAGCCGCCCCGTGAATAATTTTCAAATTGGCTTCAAATAATTTAATCTGGGATTTTTCACAAAAAATCTAAAACCCTTACTAACTCAAAAACTACTGAACTTCGGTAGAACATTTGGTGGCTTAATTTGTTGCATTTTAACCCTACTATGATGTCCTGCAAGGAATACGTCGAGTTACCAGTAACCCTGTATATACTAACTTGATTACTTAGTGCAGTTTTTGCGAATGATGTAAGTAATAAGATTGAAGGCTCGACAGGCGCAACGTGACAGCGCGACACGGCTCTAGTAGAACAAACTTCACGAAAATTGTTCTACCAGAATCGCGTCGCTTCGTCGCGTCGTGTCAGTCTGTGGAAGCCTTTAAACGTGATGGCAATTAAGTAGGCAGGTATGTGCACATATATTTTTTTAATGATCTCCAGATTTGCAAGATTGAACTTTGTTGAACATAAAACAGCAAAGACATAAATAACAGTAAAAATTCACAGTAAAAAATCTTATGCTGTACAGTAAAATTTATTGGACAAATAGTTAATTTTTCCCAATCTCACTTAGAAAATTTTCTGTACACTCACTTTACAGTGACGAGCACAGTAATTTTTCTAAGAATTTTCTCTCCGTGTATGGAGAAGAACGGGCAAGAAATTCCGCACTCACTCTTTCAAATCAAAATAATATGGTTACAAAGTATTGGTTACATCATTCATGTTAAAAATTATCCAGAACGTTAAAAGTGTCCGTAATGAAAAGATAAATAAAAAACATTTCAAATATTAAATTAAAATAAGCCATGGCCGCAAAAATGTAATAATAATATAATATTCCACAACTTTCACACAACTCCATCTAGTCCCAAACTAAGCAGAGCTTGTGCTATGAGTACCATCTATTCAACTGATAAACATACATATATATTTCTAAATACATACATATTGTAGATAAATTACATCCAGACAAAGAACAAAAATAATCGTGCTCATCACACAAACATTTGTCCTAGGTGGGAATCGAACCCACGACCTTGCGCATAGCAGTCAGGGCCACTGACCACTAAACCAACAGGCCTGTCGGACTGTTAGATGACCAGTCCCAACTAATGGCGTCGGATCACGAATATTCTATGATTTGCCAATATAAGCATTACCACAGATCACTGAAAAGTTAGAACAAACATTACCTAGATCAGCCTCCTTCTTCAGCAACTGGTCGACGATCCCCTGCCACTGCCCTTTCTTGTCCTTATAACCCCAGGTATGCGTGAACATCAGCCTCTCGGTCGCGTTCAGCATTTGGAAGCAGACACTCACCACGGCATGCGACATCTTTGTGATGGAGTCCTGGTGGAGGTGCCTAGATGGAAGAAGGTTTAAGTGTCTGTTTTTGATGCCAGAATAACAGCATTTTACTAAATGCATGTGAAAGTACATATATACGGTATTTATTTAAATAATTGTAATTATATTTTTGAGTAGGGGAGAGCGGTGTTAAAAGTTCCGATTTTTAATCAACCTCAAAAATTGTTACGAATCCTTGATTTCAGTATTCATACAATGCGATCAAAATCAACGTACATATCATCTAACTTTGGTATTAAGACGGTTATTTGGGGCATTTTTTTTTTAATTGCTTTATTATTAATTTTTTAATGCCTAAAGTCGGAAAGTAACAACTTACCCCGACTTGGGGCAAGTTGTTAACAAGCTGGGGTAAATTGTTACCATATCTGTTAATGCTATTATATGTGAAATAAAAAACAATACTTAAATGATTAAACTAAGCCTGTTTATTTAAGGTAGCTAATAGCGATATTTTCTACTCCAAATCTTAGCTTTTTCACAAATCTGTATATGTGACAAATATCTAATTCTTCGGCAACAGCTTTTATTTTCCTGCCATCTTTGATAACTGCATCCGCTGCTTTTTGCATCAACTCCTGTGACACAGAATCTCGTGTTGATTTTCGGGTATAGGTCCGCATACTACAAAAGAAGAAAATGACAATATTTTATATTCCATTGTTGGTAAAAATGAACATTAGCGAACAAAGGAACATCTAGCCCCAACACACGTGTTAAAAAAAAAACAAGATATAGGCTACATTACGAAACATACGTAATTTATGCACAGTGTACCGAAACAGTAGATAAATTCTTTAATCAAAACACTGAAACACTAGAAGGTAATCGTTAAAATTCGTGGGATAGACCAAAAATACCAAATGTGAAAATATTAACTTACGTGAAACAGCGACGCACGTGCTGCTATTCCGATGTTTCGGATGCCACTAGCCTGTTTAAGACGGCGGCTGTCGGTGCGTTGTGGCGGTCCGTTTCAAGACGTGTTTACTCAATATTCCTAGCTCTTTTCCTTGCGAAGTTATTTCAATCGGAACAATTTACCCCGGTAACTTTTAGCCCCGGTATCCCCTAGTCAATATGAGTTAGATGTATTTGTATCTTTGTAGTAGAAACATCGCATTGGCGTTATAGCTGTTAAGGTGTTATTTACGTAATTTTTAATAAATAAATAAAAATCTCTTTCTGGGCCTGCCGCGCGGTCGTTTCCTGCCATTTGGGATCACTGAGTGGTGGCTTTTGCATATTGCTGTTCCAACATGCGACAGATATGGCCAGCACAGTTCCACTTTAGTCGAGCAACTGTGCGGCTAGCGTCCGCTATTTGTGTTTTGGAACGAAGTATAGAAAAAAAAAAGCACTACAAAGTGAAAAATAACTTTAATTTTGGAAGTCGGTGGCGAAAAACTAAAATACAGATCCAAAGACACCGACTTCCAAAATCAAAGTTATTTTTCACTTTATAGTGTTTTATTGGAAGTCAGTTTTTGTTTATAAACTGATAAATGAAGATCAGAAATATACTTAACTACTACAGACGTCGGATTTTAACTCCCCAAGTCACGTCTTAGCAGACGACAAAGTAACTTTGTCAGATAAAAGTTTTTGATACGAAGAAGTTGGACGTAGGCCTCATCTTTTCCCGACAAGTTTCTTAAAGATAATTACATAGAAATGATATGGTATTTTTAACTTTTTGCTGCTCTGTTTTGCCTTTAGTTGATTGTGGTAATTAACTATAAAGAAATGTAGCCGTTCCTTGAGAAAGAGTTCGGCAGAACGGACGAGCGCGAGTGATTAGTTGGTTAGGTCCTGTCTGGGTTTATGTGCATAAGCATAATGAACCTATAACGTTTCCACTGTTGGGACATACTTAGGCCTCCTCCCAGTGAGAGGGAGTGGGCCGCGTAAGCCACTACGCGGGACTCATTCACCGTTTTGAGAGCAGTGGTGATGAAATATCATCATCTGCCTGCCTTTTCCCAACTATGTTGCGGTCGGCTTCCAGTCTAACCGGATGCAGCTGAATACCAGTATTTTACATGGAGCGACTGCCTATCTGACCTCCACAACCCAGTAACTGGGTAATACGATACCCCTTGGTAAGACTGGGTGTCAGACTTTCGGGCTTCTGACTACCCGTAACGACTGTCAAAGATCTACGAATGACAGCCGGGACCAACGGCTTAACGTGCTTTCCGAGGCACGGTGATGAAATAATTAACACATAGTAAAACGCCTGTCTGGGTTCGAGCCTACGACCTATAACTCGTAAGTTGCGCCCGTTACCACTGGGCCACCATTTCTCCCTTCCCCGGGTTGACGAGATTGACGTGGAATTTAACTCAGAAGCAGAATTGAACTCAGCAGGAGTTCAGGTTTTCTTTAGTATTCAGTATTGCTTTTCTCTTAGAGTGTTTGAAGCTAAGTAATAACAGCGGGTCGATTGATCAGCGTGTCGATTCTGTAAACTCACCGTGAAAACTTGCGTGAAGTGAGATGTCAAACATTTACAATCATAATCGAGATTTTAATAATATTTTTTATACTAATTCTGTTGATTATTTTATATAATTTCAAAACTAGTATTTTAGTAGTCAAAATATCACTATTTTATGGGAAAAACAACACAGGGGACTGTCCGTTATGCCTAACGGATAGTAAATGGTAAATGGTACACACGTTAATATAATATCGGTCTATAGGACCTTATCAAATACACAATATAATAAGCTTGAGAATAACACGATTAATATAAACCTTGCACTTCTAATAGTTTTAATACACCTACTACACATATTAGGTTTAATAATACACATGAATAATGTAGTCCCCTGTGCGGCGACAGTCCCCTGTCCCCAGACGGAGGGTATTCATGAGGCGTTCTCCAAGAAAAGAAAAAAAAAAGTACCAACCTAAGGAGAGCCTCTAACCGGAGGTTAGAGAAAAAAAGCTCCTCATCGCTTTAAATAGAAATACCATAGCGACTTACTACGCCTTTAGGAATCTTAAGGATGTTGGCAAAACCTGACATGCAAGTAAGTTACATTGCAGGTGAAGGCTAGGTATAAATAAAATGAATATTATTTTATATCTCTGCGTTTTAAGTAAATGTGCGGCCCATTAGCATAATATTTATATGCCAATGCACAATACCTGACCGCTGATAATTTGCAAGACCAAACGGTAGTTAAATTCATTTGACAGACATGTAGCTTAAAGCCCCGGATACACTAGGGAACATTTTGTCCCACAATATGACGCGCAACACTCAATCTACGTGTCGCTGCAACGTTGCAAAGTGTCTCGCAACAAGTTCCGCAACATTTTGACGCGGGACATGTTGCTTGCTTCCGCTCCGAGAGCGAGCGCACGTCGCGACATTCTTTCGGGACATTTACGTAGTTGTCGAGCGCAGAGCGCCTTGTTCCGCAACATGTCGCTCCATTTGTCCCCTAGTGTATACGAAGCTTAAGCATAACAATAAATAAAATAATAATAATAAATTCCATTATTGGTTTATCTGATACAAGCCGTGCGTCCGTTGGGATATCCCATAGACAAAAATTACGAACTTCCATGAAAACTCATATCCCCTATTTAACTCCTTTAGGGGATGATTTTTGGAAATCATTCCTTTCTTTTGCTATAAAAGGAACTCGTGTGCAAAATTCCACGCTTCAAGACCCAACGGTTTAGTCTGTGCGTTATCTGCCAGTGTGTGAATTTAAGATTTCTACTAAGATGGTGAAGAACCTGAAGTACTCATCATGTTTCTAGGTGAATTTTCTCATCAATCAATAATTAAGTCTGTTTGAGTTCTAGCGTAACGCAAGTGCAACGCTTGCCGAGGTCGCTTCGTGGATGGGTGACCATCCATTATATATCGAGACCCCTCCGTGCCTCTGAAAGCATGTTAAACCGTTGCTCCCGGCTTTCATTTGTAGATCTTTGACAGTCGTTATGGGTAGTCAAAAGTCCGAAAGACTTACAACCAGTCTTACCGAGGGGTATTGTGTTACCCAGTAAGGAAGCCGATAACGTAGTTGGGAAACAGCTAGGCATAATGATGCAAATAAACAATATATATACAGTAATCCCCCCCATAACGCGGTAGATTGGTTCCGCGTTATAGGAAGTGTCACTGACTCTGGCAGGGCCACCATCAGGGATTTTAATTTTGAAAACGCAAAAAATTAGTCGCTAATTAGTCGAAATTAGTCGCCAATTTTCAGAATTAGTCGGTCACTGGTTCAAAAGATATAAGGGTTTATAGGTGGCCCTGCTGGAGAGACTCTCCCCAGCAGGGCCAAATTTATATCTCAAAAACTAGGGCACCTAGCGAAGATTTGTTTTCTCCCATATTTAGTCGCCAATTAGTCGGAATTAGTCGCCAAATATCAGAATTAGTCGGTCACTGGTTCAAAAGATATAAGGGCTTATAGGTGGCCCTGCTGGAGAGAGTCTCCCCAGCAGGGCCACATTTATATCTCAAAAACTAGGACACCTAGCGAAGATCTGTTTTCTCCCATATTTAGTCGCCAATTAGTCGGAATTAGTCGCCAAGTTACAGATTTAGTCGGTGTGTAATTAAAAAGATATTAAAGAATTCAATTTCCCCATACAGTACAGGTACAAGCGAGTACAAAATACTTTATGTATTTTCTAGATAGTATCTATGACGTCTTATGGAGGAATGTTTGTTTCGAATTAAATAAATATAAACTTAGTCTATAATTTCAACCCACCATAGGAAAGCTGTATTCATTACTTATAAACAAATCTACAATAATGTACGATGTAATGTGTATGTGTGTGTGTGTAATGTGTATGTGTAATTATTTATCCAACACAATGTGCACTTACCACTTAGTCGCTAGCAGATAGATCGCTGCGCTCCATTTCATTTACGGTAAGTAAGAAAGAGATAGATGCGCGTGTACAGACGAGCTGCTTAGAACGAGTTGCCCGTCACGTAAAGGGTCAGCGCAGACAGAGAGGAATAATCCCCGCACGGTCTCGGGTATTTTCTTTACGGATCGCGTATGTTCGAGCTTGCGCGCGACCTCGCGAGCCTGCGCGAGTAAACCGTTAAACAAACTGTATCTGTTCATAATATTGAATAAATAGGTATTTGTAACATTTTCTGATAGTACAATAATTTTAAGGTGATAAATCATTTTATATTTCGACAACAGAAGTTTTATTATTCTAACCTAAATTAAGATAAAATAAAAACTCAACCCGTCCATACCCACAACACAACACTCACAATCACCTCAAAATACACAAACACAACACACATCAAACGAACTTTTTGAAAATTCATTTTTATAAAATAAAATTTGATTACAATTGACAATACGTTTTCAACGTTTTAGTATTTTAAACATTTTACTAAAGGTACGATATTTTTTTATTATTCTAACGTTAATTAGAGGTTAACATTGTAAACTGGTAAAACAGTTGCATGCGACTGTACATCTTGACACCAAATAGACCAAGAGCAAGGTTTATTGTTTTCAAAGAAGTTTAAGCCACTCTAAACTAGTAATTAAAAACATAAAAACATGAATTTAATTGAGAATTTATCTCTCTCGGACATTTCTAAAGACTTTATACCGATAAAACTAAAAGTATATTACACATATTAATAGAAATATTTTTTCTTGGTAATTTTTCGTGAACTCTTCGATCTAGCTCTTGGACTATACCTTACTAATTGAACTCATTATATCTCCTAAACTAAGACCCGACTAAATCTGTAACTTGGCGACTGATTCCGACTAATTGGCGACTAAATATGGGAGAGAACAGATCTTCGCTAGGTGTCCTAGTTTTTGAGATATAAATGTGGCCCTGCTGGGGAGACTCTCTCCAGCAGGGCCACCTATAAACCCTTATATCTTTTGAACCAGTGACCGACTAATTCTGATATTTGGCGACTAATTCCGACTAATTGGCGACTAAATATGGGAGAAAACAAATCTTCGCTAGGTGCCCTAGTTTTTGAGATATAAATTTGGCCCTGCTGGGGAGAGTCTCTCCAGCAGGGCCACCTATAAACCCTTATATCTTTTGAACCAGTGACCGACTAATTCTCATATTTGGCGACTAATTTCGACCAATTAGCGACTAATTTTTTGCGTTTTCAAAATTAAAATCCCTGATGGTGGCTCTGCCAGAGTCAGTGACACTTATAGGAAAGACGTTTTTACGACTTCGTATAACGCGTTACGTATAAATAATTCATCACATTTAACTTTTCTCGTTGCAGGGGGTTTAAATCGAATATTTAAATTTCACAGTACAGAAATATGTATGTGGGATATCCCCGCGTTATATGGGGGAATGCCCGTGTTATACGGGGGATTGAAATCGCGTAATATGAAAACGCGTTATAAGGGTATCGCGTTATAGGGGGGATTACTGTATTAAGGATTATTTGTAAAACACCAACAACCTCTTAAGAGGTCATTGTACTCATCATTATGAACAACTTTTACTATGGGACCAAACCTGAAATCGAGAAAAAAAAAATCAGCTGTTCCCTACATTTATGTTCGTACGAGTCGTCAAAATGTAGAGAACAACTGATTTTTTTTCGCGATTTTAGGTTTGGTCCCATAGTAAAAGTTGTTCATAATGATGAGTATAATGACCTCTTAAGAGGTATCTAGTTGGTGTTTTACAAATAACCCTGTATATATTTATATATAATATTATACCTTTGTACCTTTTGTGCAAAATTTTAAATAAATAAATAAATAAACAATTATTGCTTAGATACTCTCTTATATGCGTTCATAACAAACATAATATGCTTTAACGTACTTAATCTATTCATCATAGATACTTCATACATGACACAATCACAGCTTCTTCGAATCGTGCTGATCAGGACGAGTGATAATGCTAATAAAATAATGTCATGTTCACGTCTTACTAAACAAAATATTTCATATAATGTAGTTTTAACCAATGTAATTATTCATAGTCTCAGACAAAATTTACTTTTATTAACATAGGAAATAATATTCGAAGATTGTTTACTAAGTTTTATGATACTACGGGGCAAAGATCGTAAAAGATTAAGTATCAAATTATCATAATTTCAAAATATTAGGTTCCAAAAATTGGCATGCCAAATCAAGTCTGACATTCTTCTTTATTTATTTATATTTGTGCAAAATATATTTTTCTCACTTATCGTTTTCTGATTTAAGCATGTAGCCACACGTGCGATTAGTAACAAATAAATATAAAATATCATATTTTTTATGCAAATCAGGTGGGTAACTAAAACCTGATTATCTACTCTAAAGTGTACACGTACTCACGTTATTGCGCCAATTAGCATAATAATAAAAGAACTAATCATAACATTATTGTTAGTTATCATAATTATGACGGGTTCTCAAGATAATGTTATAAATTCCGTGTCAAGTACTAGTACGTAGCAATTACGGATGCGAGTATTTCTGTTAAAGCCTAACATATGGATTTCTCCAACCTCTAATAGGTAACAATACCTTATTACATCCCTCATCATCTGCCAAACATTTTCCCAACTATGTTAGGGCCCTTTCCCACGGCAAGATTCCGTTTTTTGCAGGTACGGTTTTTTGCAGGATCCCGTTTAGTAGTTTACGTGTTTAAAAATATACCTACATATTCACACAAGCATCCTGTTTGCAGTATCCGGAAAACGGATGCTTGTGTGAATATATACATTTAAACACGTACACTACTAAACGGGATCCTGCAAAAAACGGGATTTTGCCGTGGGTAAGGGCCCTTAGGCTCGACTTCCAGTCTAACCGGATGCAGCTGAATACCAGTATTTCACATAGAGCGACTGCCTATCTGACCTCCACAGCAAAGTCACTGGGTAATACGATAAAACTCAAAAACTCAAAGCATTTATCACACTAATCAAATAATAAAGGCGAAAATTCTTCACGCTCAAACGGCTGAAAGAATTTTGATGAAATTTGGTACACAGATAGTTTATAACCGGGATTAACATATAGGATACTTTTTATCCGTATATTCCCACGGGAACGATACTTATGCGGGTGAAACCGCAGAAAGATGAAGCTAGTTGCCCATAATACCCATTCCAAAGCATAGTAGGTACCTATGGAGAAGAACGGGCAAGAAACTCCACGGATCCTCCACGGATACCCTTCGGTATGACTGATTGTTAAAGAGTAGTGTTGGCCCAGTGGTAGATATCGGCCCCGACTTACGAGTTGTAGGTCGTGAGTTCGAGCCTAGGCAGGCTACTTTTTATACAGACGCCAGCACATCAAGCTACTACATTCTGTCAGATTTCTTTAATAGATTTTCAACTTTAGCGCTAAAGCATAAGGTTCAAAGTTGATTGGGAAAATCTGACAGTTTCGGGTAGCTTCATGTGCTGGCGTCTGTACTTATTTGATTTCATCACCACTGCTCTCAAAATGGTGAAGGGAAATATCGTGAGGAGAACGGCATGTCCTAGAACCAAAAAAATTCAAAGACTCACGCACTGGGCCCTGGGGTGGATTAAGGCCCCACTCCCTCTCAGAGAGTCGAAGCCTGTGTCCCAGCAGTGGGAACATTATAGATTGATTATGATGAGGGGCCCGTGGCTAAATAATAACAGCCGCACAGGTCGATTGATCAGGTTAAGCTACGTTTACCGCGGTTGGCCTGTGGGTGGGTGACCATCATTACATACCGAGACCCCTCCGTGCCTCGGAAAGCACGTTAAGCCGTTGGTCCCGGCTTTCATTCATGGATCTTTGACAGTCGTTACGGGGTAGTCAGAAGCCCGAAAGTCTGACAACCAGTCTTACCAAGGGGTATCGTATTACCCAGTTACTGGGTTGTGGAGGTCAGATAGGTAGTCGCTCCATGTAAAATACTGGTACTCAGCTGCATCCGGTTAGACTGGAAGCCGACCTCAACATAGTTGGGAGAAGCAGGCAGATGATGATGATAGTCAGCCTTTGGGGCTTTTATTGTATTGAAAAAACTTAAATAAGGTACTTACAGTCTATCATTCATATGAATCCTCGTGTCGTTGCTGTCTGTGATAACATTCGTCATCGTCAGGATATGTCCTCTCAAGTCATATCTTCTAGATGTCAGCACATTGGAACTCCTGTAGTCTTCCATGCGCCCGTATTTGGTAACAGTTATTTTTGGAAACGCCTTCCCTCCCTCCAGTAGCACAACACTAGTATTTTTAGTATCAAATAACTGGTTCCCGTTTTCGGAACTGATATTCTGAGTATTGTAAACTAGGTTTTTGTTTACTAAGCTAGTATTTTCGGTAACGGACTGCTGTTGTGATTTGATGCTTTTCCATGTTGATCTTTTCGTGTAAATGACTTCGGAGTTTTCTGATATTTTGTACGCTGAAACAAAACATGAGGTTCGATTTAGATTAGGTCATGTTTATTCAGACCATAACATCGTGTACACACTCAAATTAAATTAACTAGAAAAACATCACAGACATCATACTAAAACAAGCGGCCATGTGCGAGCCGTACTCGTACACGACACATTCCCTATACAATATTTTAAAATATTTTCTAAAAGCACCGAAAAAAAACACGTTTCTAGTAAGGGAACCCACTTTCATCTATACATATAATAAAATAATCCATAGACGAGGCGTTTCTGAATTCGTTTCTCAAAAAAAAAAAAAATGTTGGGGTGAAAGGATAACCAATAGATGCCATTTCATAAATTTTTGGAATTTTTGTCTCTTTAGATGTGAGACATTTTACATGAACAGGGAGTACGTAAAAAGTACCAAACTAATATGGTTAACTTTTATACTCAAATAGAGTAGAACTCGGAGTAATTATCAGTTTTTGTTTCATCGCAATCGCTTCACTCTATCAAAAGATATTATACTTCATCAAGTAAAACTATTCTAGAACAACTTTTCATTACGAAATCTGAAAAAAACGTAACGACATCTATTGGCGCTATATAGTACTATAAAGGCGAAAGTTTGTGAGTTTGTGTGTGGGTGTGTATGTTTGTTACTTCTTCACGCTCAAACGGCTGCACCAATATTTATGAAATTTGGCACACATATAGTTTATAACCAGGATTAACACATAGAATAAAAAAAACTTTTTATCCCGATATTCCTACGGGATCGAGACTTATGCGGCTGAAACCGCGGGGCGCAGCTAGTTGTCATATAAATAACATTATTATGTGAATAATCACGTCTTTAAGGCTTACTTTTATGACGAAATAACACAGACATTTATCTGCGTATTAAATAGAAGTAATGATAATGATTATGAAGTTATAAAAATCGCTTTCGATGGTTGATTAGTGGCGCTAAAAGAATTTCAAATAAAAAAGTGAGGATAATGTAAGACAGTTTTTCTCAAAGTGGGCGATAACGCCCCCTTGTGGGCGCTGGATTCCTAGAGAAGGGCGGTAAAGGGCCCAGAAAAAATTGGGGGGTGTTGAAGTGGTTTAGGGAGGCGATGACTAATTTGTAATTTCATCTACTTAATATTTTAAAATTCACTGAATTTAAAACCTTCCTACTACATAATGCACCCTTATTGCGTAACGCGATGTTGCTAATTCATTGTTGCATATGTTCGAAAAATGTGTCTGCTGAACAACGTAAACAAAGCAATGAATGTTGTTGAACTGTCAAAATGAAACCCATTGCTACTGACAGTGTGTTACGCAATTTACGCTGCTGTTTGATTGTATAAATAAAAACTAGAAATATTTAACGTAGCTTTCGTAGGATAGCCCGTGAGCAATCAACTTTTAGCAAGTTTTTGCGCAATTTGTGCAATCCTGAATCGGCTGGTTCATCGATACTTGTTTTTAACTATTTTAATTATACTGTTTATTGTTATAGCGAGCAGTAGTACACACTTTGTGCAAATTTCACGTATTACGGTTCAAACGATACGGCTCTATGGCAGACGGGAGGACCACGGAACCTTAGTAATTGGATGCCGTTGGCACCCTTTGGGCACGGAATCCTAAAAACCATGGTAAGACGATTATATTGAATAAGTATTAATTAATTTTTCATGGCCATTTAGGTAACTGGTTTTTTAAGGTGCGTGTGTAGAAGACGTTAAAGCTTCTATGGTTTCCGTATTGAAGGTATAGTTTAGAACACCATGACTAAATTAGTGACTATTGATTTCAAATGGTCACGCATGAAGTCGATTGACAAGCACAAAGACAGAAAGTATCTACAACCCTTTCACATTTATTTTACATCTGACAGCAGCAACCGAATAGCAACCTTAATGCAACAAAAATAAAGATCCTTGTGATTTTGACAGGCAACCCAATAGCAACCTTATTGCCGCGACGATAAAGATCACTATGACTTTGACAGTGATGCAAAATCAGAGGTAAAATAACTGTGAACGGAGGTATAATATGAATAAAAAAAAAAACAAAATGCAACCTTAAAATTAATGAGTACCTTCTAGTACCCACCGCAGATTTTTATCGCGCACTGGGTTTGCAATACACTGCTTTGCGCCGAGTATTTTTTGACGCGCTGGGATGTCCGTATTCTGTTGGATTCTCAATACAACGTGAAATACCGAGAGTTGAAAATCATGTGCGTTATAATAATCTTCGGTTTAAAAAATCGCCCGCACCAATCTGCACGCTAATTGCGTAATACACTGTTACTCTCAATTTGAATCATTTTGAAGCATATTGCTAATCCATTGCTCTATATGTTAGTAAAATTCGTCTGCTCAACAACGTAAATACCGCAATGAATGTTGTTGAACTGTTAAAATGAAATCCATTGTTACAGATATTGTGTTACGCAATCAACCCGCTGGTATCAATAAAAGTATGCCTCTCAGATCAATCCTATTAATAAAACTAGTAAATAAAATTAACCACGTCGCTCACAACTACTCAGTATTCAATAAGCGTAGTACCGCGGTAGTACGCGTTCAGATTAAGGAATTTATGATCTGACCTACAGGTGACTTAGGTACTGATTACATGAGCCTGACTAGCGCGATACATATTTTTTACTTCATTTAAGAAGTGCTGGAAAGCCCCCGAAAACGTAAGCGTAAAAAAATATGAATCATCATCTGCCTAGCCTTTTCCCAACTATGTTGGGGTCGGCTTCCAGTCCAACCGGATTCAGCTGAATACCAGTATTTTACATGGAGCAACTGCCTATCTGACCTCCACAACCCAATTAGTGGGTAATACGATACCCCTCGGTAAGACTGGTTGTCAGACTTTCGGGCTTCTGACTACCCGTAACGATTGTCAAAGATCCACGAATGACAGCCGGGACCAACGGCTTAACGTGCTTTCCGAGGCACGGAGGGGTCTCGTTATGTAAAGATGGTCACCCATCCACAGACCAACCGCGGCAAGCGTAGCTTAACTTGATCGATCGACCTGTGCGACTGTTATTATTTAGCCACGAATATGAATAAGACGTAAAAAATAATGAATGTAATAAGATTTTCACAAGACTTGGCCATCCTTGGAAAAATGTATGAAGTTAGTATTAAGATAACAGAAAGGTAAAATAACTCGTAAATTAGGTAGGTACTGAACCGTCAGGATCTATGGTGTTTTGCGTTGGGTTATCGTAGCTCAATCTATGCGTATCGCACCATAGACTATTTACCTCTCTTAAGGCCCCCGCAGACAAATGCGACGCGATTCTGGTAGAACAATAATTTCCATGAAGTTTTCATAAAAAAATATTCTATTTAGGCTTCCGTACCCAAAGGGTAAAACGGGACCCTATTACTAAGACTCCGCTGTTCGTCAGTCCGTCCGTCTGTCACTCATGAACAGTGATAGTTAGTTGAAATTTTCACAGATGATGTATTTCTGTTGCCGCTATAACAACAAATACTAAAAAACAGAATAAAATAAATATCCCATACAACAGATATGATTTTTTTGCCGTTAGCATCCGCGGGATGACACTGATAGCTCACTCCACGCAAGTTGTCACGGTGAGATTTTTACAGAATCGACATGCAGGTTTATGAACGTATAAACAAGGAACAAGGAGTATGTAATCTGGCTGGCATTCTGTAGTTTCTGCCTACCTCCAAAGAAGAAGGCGTGAGTTTAATATGTATTATAATAATCTTAATGGAATGTCTAGGATTTCCGATAGCATAAATTCAAGTTATCAGAGACATGCTTTGGCATGAATTATGTTATCGTTATAAAATCGTTCAGCTGTCTGTGAAGACAAACGTTCAGAACGTTTAAGGATGTACAGCGAAATGATCGAAATCTATTAATTATAGCACTTATCATGAGCACAATGTTCTGGTTTATTTACTGTTCAGTTTTGAGCTAGGCTATCCAGGCATCTTTAGGATTCTATTCGAAGTAAGTGGCTGCTTCATGAATCATGATTTGATTGTGTCTATACCTACCAAAGATCAATCATTGCGGATTTAATTATGCATTACTAAATTGACATTCAGAGATCGAAATAAAAAGAACACAGAATAATTCGATAGATTAAAATAGCAAAAATACCTAGGCAAAAAATATTTAAATACCTACATTCAATACGAAATTGGTTTTTTTTTTTCAATTGTAACTGTTGCATTGCTTTATACGGGATGTGTTAAAATATGAAGTGTTTTTTTTTAAGATTTTATATTTATTTGTCTCTACAATTGTTTAGAAACATGTCTTTTCAACCGAGATTTAGCTAGTCATTGCAAACTTAAATATCTGTAAAATAATTCGATATATGGGATGGATAATATCGGATACCAGAGCCGATCGATTCTGTAAAAATCTCACCGTGAAATCATAAGTGAAGTGAGTACTTAATAGCGTTAATCCCAAGCGAATGACAGCTCACTCCACGCTCACTTCACCCAAGCTTTCACGGTGAGATGGTTACAGAATCGCACGGCTGTGTTGAATCATGTGAAATGTTTTTTAATTTTTTTTTTAAGTAATTTTTCGCGAGCACATATTTGTAAGAAGCTGGTACAGTGGGAAAACATTAATGTATTAGTGATGATACATCACTAATACATTAATGTTTTCCCATTGTTTGTCTTATTTGTTTAAAGAGCTGACTTTTCCAACGCCAGACAACTTTATCGGAGGAATAGTTTTGAATTTTTGACATTTCTTCCATACACAAACTGTCAGACGTCAATTTTATTCCACGAATAAAAATTATCGGTCGATTGAAATTAGCCCTTAGTGTATTTATGTATTTATTTGTGCTTTATGTTTATTTATAATTAGTTATATATATTATATTTATAGTTTTTAATAGGTATATGTCTATCTTTATGTTAAATTAAATATTTAATCCACAATTTTTCGTAATAACACGTACCACTGTTTGTGCCTGCATCAACAAAGGTTGACTGGTAGAATATGCATTAAGTCCGCCTTTGTACAGACGCCAGCACATCAAGCTACTACAATCTGTCAGATTTCTTTAATAGATTTTCAACTTTAGCGCTAAAGCATGAGGTTCAAAGTTGTTTGGGAAAGTCTGACAGTTTCGGGTAGCTTGATGTGCTGGCGTCTGTACATTTTTGTGCTTGAAGTAGGATGTAGGTATTAAATAAATAAACGTTGAAGCGTGCAATAGCAGTGGTATACATGACTCCATAAAACTAAAAAAAAAAAACATCGCCATAAAAAGCCGAGTTTAAATAAAATAAATAAAACTTTATTTCAGACTAAGGCCCATAGTTTGTTAATATTTTGATGTTAGTAACAATAGTGCTAGGTTAGTATTGTTAGTTTCCACAAATTATTTATTTATTCAGTCCTATGACTGTCGCCACACAGTGTCTCTAAAAGGGACAGTCCGCTCTTCTGCGATCATTCTCAGAATAATGTTGTCACTACTATGCAGGCACTATAGTATGGAGGCCGCTTTCTTTCACATGATGGCATGGAAATCAACTATGCGGGCCTCCGCGTACATTCCCGAAGCGTTACATCGCCGTGGCAGTCCCAACAGCATCCTAAAAAATTGAGCACGGAGGACGCTGTAGGCTCGGCGCGTGTATGACAAACATAGGCCTCTCGTGTAAAACGACGACGGTTACTAGGTAATAGGTAATACGGGCTGGTGTTCGCAACTCCACGTCAATGCGCGTATTTTGCGTACGGTTACTAAGAAACGGAATCATCCTTTATCCAGATTTTGTTGTTAGTATTCTGTCCAATCAAATAATTCGATTCGGTACTATTAGCGAGTGAACGAGAATTTACCTGTCACAAAAGTCGGTCCTAAAAAAAAAAAAAAGTAAGGAAACTGCGTTTGTTTAAGATGTCCTTTCTATGTCCTACACGACAGGAATGAGAACTAGCTAGAATTTCAAGGTTAATTTTTTGCGTTCGCTGGGAAATTCTGTTTTTGTGTCTAGCACTGTGTATATGCAAACCACGTATTTTAATACAGCTCCTTTGTATAAATTTCCTACCTATCGATGCTAGACTGATGTACATACTTCGACATGTACTTAATATACCTTACCTAGACACGCAAAAAAAATAATGGCTCTTTGTTCACCGGCGGCATGAGTGACATGCAAATAAACGTTTTTACAACAGTTTCTACAATTTGTTTTAGCATGCTGCAAATGCAAGTCTCGGTGAATATAACAAATACAGAAATAATGAGCAATCGTCCATAAAAAGATGCTATTAGAATTAATAATCAGGAATAAATGAGTGTATTTATTTAGGGCAATTAGTATCACCAAAAGAGAGCACGCAGAACAAAAAATGAAAGAAGCATAGGTAACACTTGGAACAAATTTTGGTCGTTGAATAATGATGAATACAGAAATACCAATGTTAAAAAAAAAAAACTAAAAGTTTTCAGTGCTAGAGATAAGCATTGAAAACTTTTCGTTTGAAAACTTTTCCTGCCGTGTCTGACATACCTACGCATGCCAAATTTAGCCCTTAACCGAAAAACAACAAAATAAAATCAATAAACGCCAGAATGGAATAGAGGGAAGTATATTCGGCATAAGGAGAACAGATAGAATACAATTAAAAAGGATAAAAGGAAAGACTAAGTTCGAAAAACTCCAAACAGTACGCAGAAAATTTAAATGGCGCTGGACGGGACATATGTTGACAGAAAAGAAAGAGAAATGGACAAAAATAAACTGAATTGTACGCTAGAGGAAGCATAAGAAGTAGAGATTTTAGGAAAGTAGCAGGCCCACAATGGTTACGTGCAGCAAAGGACAGAAGCAAGTGGAAAGCCTTAGAGGAGGCGTTGTTTGTCGAAAGACTAGCTGTTATGAGGAGAGACCAACCGAATGCCGAGGATATGATTTAGTTCAAGTTCATTAGTTTTCTTACCTCTATTTTCAAATTTCAACTAATTGTATTGTGAAATAAGTTAAAAGCTAAAAGCAGTAAAGGCGTATTTTACTTATTTTTTTATGGTAATAGCCTCGCCTCGTATCACATGGGACTTAAACATAACTTGCGAAATGTGGGAGCACTATATGTAC
Organism: Eremobia ochroleuca; assembly: GCA_949629135.1. NCBI lineage: Eukaryota > Metazoa > Arthropoda > Insecta > Lepidoptera > Noctuidae > Eremobia > Eremobia ochroleuca. The sequence goes on along the minus strand of OX451401.1, from coordinate 16,777,225 downwards.
AGACGCCAGCACATCAAGCTACTACAATCTGTCAAATTTCTTTAATAGATTTTCAACTTTATCGCTATGGCATTAGGTTCAAAGTTGATTGGGAAAATTTGACAGTTTCGGGTAGCTTGATGTGCTGGCTGTCTGTAAATACACCTCTGCCTAACCTTTCGGAGATTGCAGGCGTGATGTTATGCGTTATTTAAACAAAGTCATCAATTGGTTCATGTAGTAATGTCACCCCTAAAGTCTTGCCATGCTAGAAATTTCCGCAGGATAAACGATTTACGACGATTCCGTGACAGACGGTGATAATGAGTAAGTTAGCGTGGAATAAGTATGTAAGTATAAATTCACAGTACAAGTGTCTCAAAGTCCACTATACGGAGAATCTGCCATAAATAGCAGTTCCATAACAGCCGGTCGATTTAAAAATCTCACCGTGAAATCATAAGTGAAGTGAGCACATACTAGTATTAATCCCTAGCGAATGACAGCTCACTCCACGCTCACTTCACCCAAGCTTTCACGGTGAGATGGTTACAGAATTGTACGGTAGATCTCCATGATACTTAGTCAGGACTTGAATATAGTAAAAATACATGGAAGAAATATTACGCTCCTTTTGGTCTTCGAGGAGTGAGGAAAATGTCGTAAAGTAAGTTTTGTGTTTGTATATGGTAAAGAAAGATCATCGTCGTGTCAACCAAAGCACCTGCCATCTTATCTCTTCACCACCCTTGGTTGACTGGTAGAGAATGCCTAAGGCATTAAGTCCGCCATTGTACCTTTTGTGCGAGAAGTTTAAATAAATAAATAAATAAATAAGACCAAAAAACGATGGATTGATTATGTGAAAGATGATTTGGCTCAAATGTAGGTGACTAATGAGACGACGACTAATAGAGGAATAAGGAAAAAAAGGACGTTGCGCGGACCCCAAATAAATTGGGATAAAAGCAAGAAAAGGATGATAACACTTTTGGGCTTTGCCGCAGTCGGGTTATAAAAATGAAGTGAGATAAGTTTTGTGAATAAACTGCTGAGGATAATTTTTTTTTGCGTTCGGCTTTCCAGTGTTTTCAGCAGAGGTGATATCTAGGCACAAGTTCAGAAAGACAGAAACATTTCTCACTAGCTGCGCCCCGCGGTTTCTCCCGCATAAGTGTCAATCCCGTGGGAATATCTAGATAATAATATAATAATATAAAAAGTATCCTATATGTTAATCTCAGTTATAAACTATCTGTGTACCAAATTTCATCCAAATCCGTTCAGCCGTTTGAGCGTGAAGAAGTAACAAACATACAAACACACACACTCACAAACTTTCGCCCTTATAATATTAGTGTGATTGAAAGTTGAAACATCTTGAATTTTGACTTCTGGATGAAGTCAAGCATCTATAGCGCTCTTACCTTCCATGAACAAGTATTCCTCGTGGCTAATCTTCTTTACCAGGACCATGTCGCTGTCAACCAGGATATCAACATCATTTAGAGGTACTGAGTCTTCCTCATAGTTTAGAAGAAGCCAGCGGTATGGCGCCTTGAAGAAACCTTCTTTGCTGGCCTAAAAACCAAATAATTATTAGAAACAATCATCAATGAGTCCATCTTTTGTTTTTTTTTTTTTTTGCTTTCGGAACCAAAAGAGATGGAGCAAAAACGTCATCGTCATCTGCCTAGCCTTTTCCTATGTTAGGGTCACCTTCCAGTCTAACCGGATGCAGCTGAGTACCATTATTTTACATGGAACGACTGCCTATCTGACCTCCACAACCCATTTATTGGGTAATAAATAATAATACCCCTTGGTAGGACTGGTCATGTAAGACTTTCGGGCTTCTGACGACCCGTAAAGACTGTCAAAGATCCAAGAATGACAGTCAAGACCAACGGCTTAGCGTACTTTCCGAGGCACGGAGGGGTGTTGGTATGTAAAGATGGTCACCCATCCACGGACCAACTGCGGCCAGCGTAGCTTAACCTGATCGATCGACACGTGCAATTGTTATTACGTATCCACAAGCTCTAGAAATATCCAGAAGGATAATCAAGACATCATCTTCATGCCCTCATCTCAATTTATTTGGGATCGGCGCTTTGGAAGCATGACTTATTAACAACTAGTTTCAGCTGCGTTTCCTGAAAAGAAAAATGAAGACTTTAAATGCTGACGCTAGCACATCAAACTACTGCAATCTGTCAAATTTCTTTAATAGATTTTCTCGCTAAAGCATAAGGTTCAAAGTTGATTGGGAAAATTTGACAGTTTCGGGTAGCTTGATGTGCTTGTGTGTGTGTGTACATTTACTTTGATCAAAAATCTATCCGTTCCTGGACATGTCAAGTCAGCTAGGATCAAGACGTACTGCAAATAATATTCGGTTCTGTTATACTGCAGCGAAGTAGCGGTACTGAACCCAACACTGCACATACTTCTGACCAAGGATTTGAGTGCATCTGAAAGGGTAAAAAGATAATCATAATTTGCCAAATATTCATTCATAGCTTGTGATGCCCACAAAATCAAAATCAAAAGTCATTTATTCAAACTAGGCTGAGAATCAGCACTTTTCGAACGTCAAAATTACAAAAGACAGTCCCCCAAAACGCTCGCCCTTCACCACTTCCTAGTGCTTTCGCTGGGAAGAAGAAGTGGCGCAACAAACTCCCCAGCAGCACAGCTGTCTGTTCAGTTAGAAAATACTTACTATTCTTCTTACTACTACTTACTACTTACTACTTACTATTCTTCTTATACATACTATTCTTCTTTCCAGCGAAAGCACTAGGAAGTGGTGAAGGGCGGGCGTTTTGGGGGACTGTCTTTTGTAATTTTGACGTTCGAAAAGTGCTGATTCTCAGCCTAGTTTGAATAAATGACTTTTGATTTTGATTGATTTTGATTTTGATTTATCATTAAATAAAATATGATAGTTTAGGCTCAATTTTTTTAAATAATTTACGACGGAATATATATGTTTTTTAACTCTGTTTTAAGATTGTTCTACCATGATACTATTTTATTTTCATGAAATATTTTTGAATAACTCTTTTCTTTGAAGATTTGACACTGCACTAATTATTTCTGGCTTGTAATGTGTACCAATAGCAACAACAGCTAACAAGGCTGATTCACTGATCAAACGCTTGTAAAAATCTCACCGTGAAATCATAAGTGAAGTGAGCACTTAATAATGTTAATGCCTAGCGAATGACAGCTCACTCCACCCAAGCTTTCACGGTGAGATGGTTACAGAATCGCACGGCAGCATGTCAATTCTGTAAAAATCTCACCGTCAGTGTCATCCCACTGATACTAGGGATTAACTAAGCAAATATTTACAATCATAATCGAGATTTTAATAATTATTTTTATTCTAATTCTAATGATCATTTGAAATAATTTCAAAGCTAGTATTTTAGTTGTCAAAACATTATTATTTTGTTTGGTTTTAAAATAAAACACCAACACAGAAACTTAGAATATAATTTTTTTCCTTTTTTTTTTCCTAGACTAGTCCTTATACAAGAATTTGTCTTTTTTCCTAGATTAAAACGCCACAAAATATTTTGACAGTTAAAATACTAGCTTAGAATTAATAAAAAATAATCAACAAAATTAGCATAAAAATATTATTAAATTCTCGATTATGATTGTAAATAAATGTGTAATGTGTATGTGTGTGTAATGGTTGTTTGTATTCTTGGTCAATCCCTAAAACCAAGTGGGATGACACTGACAGCTCACTCCACGCTCACTTCTCCTAAGTTTGCACGGTGAGATGGTTACAGACATATAAAATGAAAGTTCATGCAGGATTTTCTCAAAGCGTTACTTACGTTGACTCCAACAAAACTGTGGAAAGAGCAAAGACATAGGCCTGTTGTCCATAGTCACAAATGACATTATCATATCAATATTATAACCGCCAATACATTCTACTATTAAAACAAAACAAGAACTTATTAGAAATAATGTTCTCACGTCCATTTTTCTTCGGGTTTCGGTAAAATAATAGTAAATGGATGAATACTATGTAAGGAGAGGGTATTAAAGAGGTATTATAACGGCATTAGCATTTGATATGCAAGCAGGCTTCTTGTAATGCGAAGGAGATACAGTCGCGGCCACCAATGATACAGTCTTTGGGTCCTGCCGGTCGATCCTCTAAAAATCTCATCGTGAAATCATAAGTGAAGTGAGCACTTAATAGTGTTAATCCCTAACGAATGACAGCTCACTCGACGCTCACTTCACCCAAGCTTTCACGGTGAGATGGTTACAGAATCGCACGGCTGTTTTTTGTTTTCATCTAAAATTCTAATTCCATTTCAATTGCTTGAAATGGATATTTCAAGCAATCGGAATTAACTGGATATTATGGTAAGGTTAGATAGTCAGATAAAATAAAATTGTTTATTCTGTGAAGAGCATCACTTTTACATGTCATATTAAACAGATAAGCTAGATGGAGTCGACATTTCCTATGTGACTACCTGACTACCCCTGACAAGAAATGGCGAGACTAACTCAGGGATCAAAGTCTCTTTTAAAGCTTAGACATAATCTTGGTCAGATCATGTGAGTTGTGGAGTTCGCATATCGGCGTAGTGTTGGACGCCACCCAGCTAGATGGACCGACGACCTTAAGACGGTGGCTGGGACAGACTGGGTGCGGAAGGCGGAGGACAGGGTGTTGTGGCGCAGCCTGGGAGAGGCCCATGTCCAGCAGTGGACTGCGATATGCTGAGTTGATATCGGTTATGTAGTACACTCATTGTGAAAATTTCAAGTGTCTACCTATTAAGGTTCAAAATATACAGCCGTAATTGATAACCTAATCGAAAAAAAAAACTGTGTGTACTGTTTCTGATTTCACGAGTAGTACTTTTATAAATTTATATTCTATAAGGCTTTTGTCACTGACTGTATTCAACTCTCGGATACCAAATTATACGTTAGCCCTAATGATACGGTATAGTCTATGATTACTGTTCGCGACGATGCGTCAACGAAACAGTTTAAATTATGTAGTGATTTATATCAACTTAGGCCCACTTGCACGTTTAGCCGGGTTAAATGAATAAATGTAGAGTTTGTAAATTCGGGATTAATTAATTAACATTGTAACTCTTATGACAAGTTGCTCCACTAACAAGTGACACCAACGTGGTCATTGCGTAACACGCTAACTGTAGCAATGGCTTTCACTTTGACAGTTCAACAAGATTCATTGCGTTATTTACGTTGTTGAGCAGACACATTTTTCGAACATATGAAGCAATGGATTAGCAATATCCTTCAAAATTATTCAGATTGTAATTGAAAATGTGTTACGCAATTAAGGGGCGGGTTAGTTAACCAGATATTCGTGTTTTTAGGGTTGGGAACATTGCGGTTCAATCGACGAAATATAGAATAGGACTGCAATGTTTGTGCTCTGTTATGTAGATCGGACCAACATTTCTTTTACACTACGCTACGATACTTTAACGTTTTTGATTGAATTTTATAACACGAAATTTTATTTTAATCGTATTGAATGTGGTCTCCATGGAAATAGACCCCTTTATTTACTGACGTTAAGAGACGTTTAAACGTTGAACAGTAGCGAATCATTACTTAAGTTTAAGCAATTTTTATAAATAAACCCCTTAGTTTATTCACTGACAAAAACGTTAAGTAAGGAAAAATATGTTTTAAATTTTTTATCCCTTGTATTTATGTTTACCTGCTAACATAGTACCGAATTTTCACTTAGCATAATGTCGAACAATATAAAATACAAAATAAGTTATCAGCGGTACGAGTACTTTATAACGTCAATTTGCTTTAATTAATTTACCCACATCGGTGGGTTCAATATTTAGAAGTTTAAGTCTAGGTTTGATTAACCCTGAATAATTAACTGTTAACTCCGAGCTAAGTATTTAGGATAACCCATGAACGGGCAAGTGGACCTATAATTGTTAGATAGTGATTAATTATTCTAGTAAGCATCAAAGTTGCTTAATCTTTATAATCTTAATTAAAAAAAATATACTAAAAAAAGTGGGTCATTTGGTAGAAATTTATTAGTTTTTTAGAGCGTTCAGGTACCCTAGACGGAGACCTAACATTCAGATATACCGACCTTGAGAAACGCCTATTTAACTCAGTTTACTATTGTTGTAATAATTTGGCGCATGGGTGAACCATGACCTGGATTAGGACATAGGCTACTTTTCACCCTGGATCGCTAACGATAAATTGATTTCCACGCGTTTATGATAAACTAGATGCGCCCCGCGGTTTCACCCGCATAAGTCTCGATCCCGGGCGAATATCGGGATAAAAAGTATTTTATATTCTATTCCAGGTCATGATCTACTCATGTGACAAATTTCATCCAAATTCGTTGTGCCGTTTTAGCGCGAAAGCCTAACAAACACACATATTTAAAAAAAAAAATCTTTTCTCTATAAAATATTAGTTTTTTGTTACGTATTGACATGTTATTTTTACCCACATAAATCGTGTATCGAATTCAAAAGAAAAGACAAAATCAAATTCAATTGGACCGGTTTTTCGCGTTAATTACAATAATCTAATATTTTGCGTATCATACAGATATTATTGGTGACAAACATTGAACAAGTTTTTTTTGGAACAGGTTTTAAGGCAAATATGTCTGTAATAAGAAAATTAACAATCATAGGAACATAAAACTGGAACTGGAATGTTTAATTTATTATTTATAACTAGTCATTTTCTGGTCCTCAGAGTCGAATATTTGTCGGATAACATTTTTTTTTAACTTAGAAGCGCTCCGAGCGCAATGAAATACTGGATGTCGAAAAGAATATGGTAGCTATTTAGGTACTTCATCATCTTGGGCTGCCTTCAGAGTGGCAATTCTCGTAATTTTAACCCTCTATAGCATAGTGTAGACTGTAGGCAATATACCGTACAAACGCCTCGAAATTTAAAATAATTGATTTCATAACGTAATCGCGTACTGTAACTCGTAGTCTACACTCCGAACTAATGAACTAGTACCAAAATATACGACTAGACGGCGCTTCTTGTTACAAATTGAGATTTGTGTTACGGCAGTCGGTATTTAGGCACGAAACGTGCCGGTTCACTGTGATTTAAAAAATATATAAAAAATTGTTCTGCTCGTGTCTTGTGTATTATATTGATAAATTGGAGAGGTAAGTGTTTGAACATTATTTTGCAACGTTATTTTTGAATAGTTTCACATTTTATTTTGTTTATGTTGGTAAAAGTGATTGTTGCAGTTTTTGTAATTTTCTTCCCAAATAATTAAAAATAATGAAAACCCAGAAACACGTGTATTTTATTTTTTTGTATTAATCTTTAATACAAAAAATCAAATAAATCCCAGCTTATGAGTCATAGAGGGTTAAGAACGTTCACAGTCTGATCTCAGTCTCAATCTGTCAAAAATACCTCTAATTTCCCTGCATTATTGAAAAGTTTTTGACATTGATTGTCGCTGAGATGACATTGCAACTTGACTTGCAACAATTTTGAATGATTTTAATTACGGGATTTGGCCTTCTGGTGCATGTAAAAGATTGTATGTATAAGATACTAGGTTCTGCCCGTGAGTTCGTATGTGTTTTTTCTTTTTTTGTTTAAACATGAAATATTTATCCTATGACACTGGGCAATACTGACGCTACAGTATTGCCCTGTATCATAGGATAATTATTTTCGGAATCGGATTAGTAGTTCCGGCACCTTAAATTCAATCAATCAATGAACTCAGCCTATCGCAGTCCACTGCTGGACATAGGCCTCTCCCAGACTGCGCCACAACACCCTGTCCTCCACCTTCCGCATCCAGTCTACCCCAGCCATCTTCTTTAGGTCGTCCGTCCATCTAGCTGGGGGGCGTCTCACACTACGCTTGCCGATACGCGGCGCACCTTAAATTAAGACTCACAAATACCTCTTTATAATATTAATTTAGATAGCTGATATGGGTAATTATGAGAATAGAATAGAATACTCTTTGTTATGTACACCACATAAAATACAGACATAAATGTAGAAATACAAAGGGTGACACTGGGCGCTCTTATCGCTAAGAGCGATCTTTTAAAGACAACCTTTGGATGGATTGAGAGGGGAAGGAGAGACAAATACTGTAGTACAAGTATGTGGTGTACCATTTACACAATACAATGAATACATACATAAAGTATATATATATAATCTAAATAAATATCAGATTGTAGGAAAAGTTCGTAGAAAAATCAGTAGACAATGTTTGTTTTAATTTTCTTTATTAAAGTTAAACTTCAATTTACAGTGTAATCACCGTTAATACTAACTACAGTGCTCTACCTTTCAGGAAGGTCGTTAATACCTCTGGCCCAAAACTCTGGAAGTTTAGAATTAAAAAAGGCAGCCACTTCTGTTTTCAGACTATTCAAATCTTTGAAAGTTTTTTTGTTTAAAAAATGTTTCAAGTGTTTGAGCACGTAGTAGTCTGAAGGTGCCAAAAGTGGAGAATAAGGAGGATGTGGTACTTTTTCCCAAACGAGTTCCTGTAATTGTAATTGAGTCTCTTTGGCGATGTGTGGTAGTGCATTATCTTGAAGCAAGTGAACTGTGGCACGTCTTCGCCACTTTTCTTTTATACATTGAACTAATTTCTGGAGCTGATCTACGCAAACAGAAGCATTTATGGTCCTAACACGCGGGAGCAACTACATAAACAGCAGTCCTTTACAGTCCCAGCAGATTGACATCAAAACTTTCGTCGGACGATGGTCCTTTTTCGGTTGTTCTGGCAGTTTTTCTCCGGAAGGAAGCCAAACAGCGCAGCGCGTATTGTTGTCACATAGAACCCACGTTTCGTCTCCAGTGACAAAATCCTCTAGAATCGCTTTTCTTCTAGGTCGTAGAAGAAGCGATTAACAGATTGACACGCGACACAAACGGTCAGCCTCAGTAAGTTGGTGAGGTATACATCGGCTCTTTATTTTCCGGTATCCTAATTGAATAAGCTGATCGGCGACCGTGGTAAAATGCCAGTCGAAGGTCTTCGCTAAATCGCGTACACTAGCTTCGGGATTCTCTTGAACCGCGCGTTGAAACTTGTTTTTATTCATACTGGGAGGTCGTCCAGAACGAGGCTCATCATCAAACGTAGCTTCTCCAGATTTAAATCGAGCAAACCATTTATACTCCGTGGAAACGTGAATATTCGACTCTCCAAATGCACTTTTGTTATTACTTGTGGCTGTGCTTGCAATAGAGCCACGCATCCACACATAATATAAAATGACTCGAAAATCGCCTCTCGACAAGTTCTCCGTAACAGCAGAAAAAAGGTACGGGCACAATATTTATGAGCCTCGTGTGAAAGCGCCGAGACTGTTCTAGAAACATACTATATATTTTTTGATTTTTGAGAACATTCCAGAAGAGGAAATAAACTTCAAATTTTTTTTCGACGAACTTTTCCTACAACCTGATATATATCTAATAATAGACATGAAACAGGAGCAAAGAAAATATAATAATGATGTTTAAGGAGGAGGTGCTTTTTTATCATAATTTTAAAAGTGTACAAAGATTGAGCACGCCTTACCGACACGGGCAAATCATTCCATAACCGTACTGCTTGAACAGTAAAAGATTTGTCATAGAAACTGGTGGAATGCATCGGCATCTCTAGTCTCAGGTTTTCCGATGACCTCAGATATCTATTATGTGTGTCATGAAGGAACTTGAAACGTTCTTTAAGATAAGAGGGGGTTTTAGGATTAAACAAAATACTGTAGAGCTGAAACAAGACATGAGAATTCCGGCGAAGACGTATCGAAGATATTTTGTTTGCCATTTTCCAAATATGTATGAGAAAAAGCCGCAGTATGCCTCGATCGGGGGGAGATGAATCATACTACCATCAAATATGAGAAAATAGATTGGCAAAGAGAAAAAGAGGAAGATCGATGAGGAAACATAGACTGAGGTATTCTTCGTCGAGTCGCTGAGACTTGAGCTCCTCAAGTTCTGAGTTGAGCTACACGATTACTGACAAATGCTGGCACTGACTGAACTCACTGGTCCACTCAAATCTGTGTGGTTCTTTCCGCAAAAGAATCTTCACATGATCTGATCAAGATTATGTGGGCCTTTAAAAAGACTGACCCTTGAGTTTGTGCCGCTATACTTCTCAGTGGAAGTGAGATAGGAAATGTCGACTCCATCTAGCTTCTATCTTATAATATGACGTGTAAATGTGATTCTGATATCCTATTTACAGAATAAATCATTTTTATTCATTTTATTTCAGACCAACAGAAGCATAAAGTAAGAGTGTATGAACAGCTAAAATAGTAACATTAGATAATCATTACTACAGTTTTGGCTGGATGCAAGCGAAAAATCATTGACAAATCACTAACCAAGTTTATATTACCTATCGATTTATAGGGAAGAACCTTATATAGCTGCAGCAAACGTCTAAAAAAACCACGTAATATTGCAAATAGTTTCTCTAGATACATTTCCAGTCCTAGTTAAGTGATTAGTAGATTCTTTAGCATTTATCTTAGCGAGGTATTTAGTCTGCTATCAAAGTAATACGCAGTCATGGAATATATCTACAGCTAATGGAAAAATAATTATGAGTATGCGTATTACTTGCTTGAGTTTTTAAGATTAATTATTTTTTATAAATGTTATAATAATAAACATTTATTGTCTCTTCCACAAAGGCACCTTATAAATATGAAGACACTGCATCTGAAAATTCCTTTATGGGAGACTGGTATGTGCACTAGGAAAACCTGTCACACAGATTACCAGGCCCCCCAATAACAATGATTGAGTGAGTATTAAATCTTAAGATAAACAAATTATTTTAACCTTATGTGGCGTAGGAGAACAGAGTAAATCAAAATAAAGGCAAAAAAACCAAAGTATACAAAATTTTAATTATTATTGAGTACTTTGAAGTGGTGTGGTGTGGTGTGGTGTGTGTGATGTGGTGTGGTGTGGTGTGGAGTGGTGTGGTGTGGTGTGGTGTGGTGTGGTGTGGTGTGGTGTGGTGTGGTGTGGTGTGATATGGTGTGGGGTGGTGTGGTGTGGTGTGGGTGGTCATGTGGTGTGGTGTGGTGTGGTGTGATGTGGTGTGGTGTGGTGTGGTGTGGAGTGGTGTGGTGTGGTGTGGTGTGGTGTGGTGTGGTGTGGTGTGATGTGGTGTGGTGTGGTGTGGTGTGGTGTGGAGCGGTTTGGCGTGGTGTGGTGTGGTGTGGTGTGGTGTGGTGTGGTGTGGTGTGATGTGGTGTGGTGTGGTGTGGTGTGGTGTGGAGTGTTGTGGTGTGGTGTGGTGTGATGTGGTGTGGTGTGGTGTGGTGTGGTGTGGAGTGATGTGGTGTGGTGTGGTCTGGTGTGGTGTGGTGTGGTGTGGTGTAGTGTGGAGTGGTGTGGTATGGTGTGATGTGGTGTGGTGTGGTGTGGAGTGGTGTGGTGTGGTGTGGTGTGGTGTGATGTGTTGTGGTGTGGTGTGGTGTGGTGTGGAGTGGTGTGTTGTGGTGTGGTGTGATGTGATGTGGTGTGGTGTGGTGTGGTGTGGTGTGGTGTGGTGTGGTGTGGTGTGGTGTGGTGTGGAGTGGTGTGGTGTGGTGTGGTGTGGAGTGGTGTGGTGTGGTGTGGTGTGGTATGGTGTGGTGTGGTGTGATGTGGTGTGGTATGGAGTGGTGTGGTGCTGTGGTGTGGTGTGGTATGGTGTAGTGTGGTGCAGCGTGGTGTGATGTGGTGTGGTGTGGTGTGGTGTGGTGTGGTATGGTGTGGTTGATCTCATGTATTCGGAAATGATTTGTGATTCTCCTGTCCAACAGATACCTTGGTTTGTATCGTATAACATAGATGGTAATAAATGTTATAGACTTATAATTTTCTCAATTCCTGCCCCTTATTCCCCCCCCCCCCCCTATTATCACCGCTTAATTATATTTTAATTTCAACTTACTCTACTCTTTATTAGCGTTAAATGTTTATTTACAAATATCTTAATTAACAAGTAGGTAGCGAGAAAATAATAAGTACATTGTGTGTAGCACACAACGTTTTCTACATTTCAAATCTATATCTTCTATACTATATGTACTCGTACTGAGGGGCCTGTGGCTAAAGAATAACAGCCGCACAGGTCGATCGATCAGGTTAAGCTACGCTTGCCGCGGTTGGTCTGTGGATGGGTGACCATCTTTACATACCGAGACCCCTTTACTATTAAGGAACCTTTGATATTTTGCATGCCTCTTGGCGGGGCACAGCTCGGATCTTATGTATTATAACACCTTCTGTAGGTATCCTGTGTTCAAGAAATAAATTAATTTGAATTTTGAATTTTTGCAACATAATTATTGCTCACGACTACTCACGAGTGAAAGTTAAAAGGTAAATTATCCAGAAAAAATGCTTTTAAATGACAAGTTTCATATTTTAATTTTATTTATGTTTGTTTGTCAAATCTTAAAACAACTTTCCTTCATTCTCTAGCTTCGTCATCTAAAGTCTAGAGTCGACATCATTGCAACAATAATTCAGCAACAGCCCATTTACCCAATTAAATACAGATGCTTTCCTTCCACAGTACTAAGAATGAATGAGGATAAAAACATGAGCAATGGAGCTCCATTCATAAAATTTCCATGATTAACGATTATTATTTTCAAAAAAAAGTAGGCCACGGCAACCATGACCCAAAACCCATTGAGGATAAATAACGAAAAGTTGACGCGCCAAAAATGAATCAGCCATCTTAAATTCTTCGAACTCGATACACTACGTTTATTCTGTAGTACTAAAATGTTTTTATAGTAATTTGTACTTTATAAAACATGAAATAGGGTTTGAAATTGTAGAGCTATTAGTATGTTGCTACAAATTGTTAGTTGAACGTGACGATAGCCAGGCGTTTGCTTTCTTAGGTTTATTTCTGGGTTCAAAACAATTGGTTACTTTGTTTGTATTATTTGGTGTGTCTTAGTTTTCGCACTATTTTTGTGGTTGAGGTTTACTGCTGTACCTATGAATAACTACTGTTTATTTCCTACAGCATCTTCGGAGTTCGCTGTCAGTCTGTCAAATGAATCATTGCTTTTGTGACTTAACATTCGACACACTTCAACTTCAATGTCCATCTTTGGGAGCAATTCCATGTTTACGTCATGTTATCGACCTGTAAGTTGTATGAATCACCGACATGGCAAAAATGAATGGCTCATTACGAAATGAATATCGAACACAACAAAAGAAAAAAAAGAAACTCAAAATAAACAATGACTGACCGATTAATTCCCACCTGTAATGATCATAAAGGGCTCAAAGGGCAAAATAAGCAAAACCAAAAAAAAAACTGTTTTTTTTTCTGTTATTAATTACCTACTGCTTATTAAAGTTGTTTATTTCGTTTTATCGACGATGACAGACCAGATAAAAAAGTGCACATCAGTTTGACGGCTAAAACGAAAACAAAAAGTATATGGCTGTTTACAAAAAAGTCTATAATAAGTAGATTTTATGCGAGTTGCGTCGCTAACACCACCCTTTAAAAAGAGAATGCAGAATAAATTATCCTGCTTTTGTTTTACAAAGCATGTTCCCCTAGTTACAGTAGCATGTACACTCGCACAGTATCCCTTGAATGGCCATGATTGCATTCTCGAATGTGTGTCAAGACCATGCATCCTGTCCAATGGCCCATAAGTCATATTCCGCAGTAATAAGCATGCAAGGGTTTTCTCGGAAAGGCCATATGGATGACTTACTACTTATTGCTCTTAATTACATACTATGCTTATTAGAAACGAGCGTGCTAGACTTTAAATGTCGGTAATTTTTTAATATTTTATTATTTTATTGTCAAATGGACCTGCTCTTGACCTCGATCACGCCTGATGAAAAGTGATGGATGAGGTCTATGATGGAACGAGCGTACCTAGAAGAACACGTATTTATGTACGTTTTTTTATTTATAATTCAATAATTTGAATAGTTTTTTTTTATCATTGTTCGGCTCAACCAAAGCACCTGCCATCTAATATCTTCACCACCCTTGGTAGACTGAAAGAGATAGAGAATGCCTAAGGCATTAAGTCCGCCTTTGTACGTTTTTGTGTATGAAAAGTTTAAATAAATAAATAAAAAAGCAGATGGGTTAAATGTCGGAGGGAACACAGAGCCGGCAGAGAGTTCTACACGTTGGCTGTGCGCATAAGAAAGAAAAAAGAAAGAAAGAAAAAACGTTTATTCTGGACAAACAAAACGCACGCTACAAATAAAAAACAAAATAAAAATAAAAAAATGACATAAAATATACAACGTAGCCAAAAGCCTCGTACTCAAGCGCTTGATGTCAGGGCCAGGGACCAAAGACAACACATACATTAATCAAGATGCGCCCGCGACACCGGCAGATGACAACTAAACAATAACAAACGTAGAAGAGAAGAGCTGAGGTCAACTCGTCGGGATATTAACCAAGTCTGGATGATACGCTGTAGTACGTCCGGGTGATGGTGAGCTCAGATTGTGGAGCTCCTGCGCACACTCTCCGAAGTACAGTCTGTAGAAGACCAACAGGCAAGCTTCACAGCTCATCGGCGTTATATACGCCGATGAGCTTACCTACCAACGTCTTGTCGCCTATAAGCCTTTTAGCTCTGCGCTCCATCGAGTCAAGTGCATCAAGCTGGTATTTTTCTGAGCCATCCCATTAGCGGCTGCAATACTCCATACAGGAACGGACCGACATAATAATCATATTTTTGAGATGACGGATTCTATTATTAAGTCACATCTAGGTAAACTAGGATCGGTCTTAACCACAAAATAAACCATGCCTCATTTTTCAATGTAATAAAAACTAGCGACCCGCCCCGGCTTCGCACGGGTGCAATGGAGAAACACTGATAATTTTAGAGCCATTATTTCTCGTAAAAAGTATAGGATAAAAAATGGTTATTGTGGGTTATCCCTAAGAGATAGACAGATACCATCGCGGACTTTTTTGTAGACCTTTTTAAGGTGTACAATACTGTAGTACAGACGCCAGCACATCACGGTAAACTCTATACATATCTATAACTACAACGCGCCATACAGTGTTAGAAAGAAAGTATCCTGTGCATGATTGGTGGAGTTTTCAACGTTTCTAAAATTGACCAATGGTTGCACAGACTAATAATTGAGAGCCAATTAGCGCCCCCGCGCATTCGCCACCACTTCCGAGTTTATCCGATCCTTCACGAACTTAAACGAATACGTCAGTTGCGTCACAGCAGCCACAGCGTCAGTCAGTTGGACTTTGGAGTCGTAGTACTGTGTTTTCGAGAAATTGAAAGTTCGGTTACAATAGAAAAAGTAATTGTGTCTCATTAGTTACTGTTGTTGTGTTTTAATTTATAATACGTGCGGTTCTTATAATATTACGGCGCCTTAGTTGACGCAAATTCAAAGGCAGCGCTTCGATTGATATCGAGATGACAGATATAACCGGTGAGTAATATTTTTTGTAAATACAATTTTTAAATTAAAAAAAACAAAGGCTAGTAAGTATTGAAAAAATGTGTCAATGGTGTTTTTCTATAGAATTTTCGAATTAAGCTAACAGAAGGCATAGTAAGTATCGTAAGTGAAAGTTCAAATTCAGGGTTATACTTAAGTAAACAAAATTCAATGAATTATTGTTTTTGATTCCATTTTGTCATGAAACATTCTAAACAAAAGTTAATCCAGTAGGTAATGATTGGATTTTAAAGTAAATGATGGAGTCAATACGGACTATTACTGTTTTATTAAGATTTGAATATCTAATTAAAGTGTTTTGTATTGTTCTAATTAGTTTAATTTATTGTTAGTTTTCGTATTCGTATGAATCTGATATACTTATTAACGTAGAATATTTGAGAATTTTAATGTTCAAGAATAATCTACACCAATATTATAAAGAGGATAGATTTGATTGTTTGTTTGTATTGAATAGGCTCCGAAACTACTGGAACAATTTGAAAATTTGTTTTACTATTAGAAGCCGAAATTATCCCTGATGAACATAGGCTACTTTTTATTATATATATATAGGGAAAATGCTTCATTCTTATGGGAAAACGGGTAATAGGACAATGGGTAGTGTGAATTATCCTTCCATACTTATCTTTTTCATATAAATTCTAAACGACTGAACCGATTGGGTTCAAATTTTATATGGGTAGGAATTTTGATGGTTTCCTGGATTGTTTTCAAAATACAATTGGATCTGGAAGGTGGCGCTGCTGTGGTATGTCAACTACTAAACGGCTTGACCGATTGGGTTGAAATTTTGTATGTGTATTTCCATGGTTTCACAGACAGGAATGTATTAAGCCTACCTAATCTGTTTTTCTATACATATATAAATAAACCAATTACAGTAGCTACATTATTACAGGGCCGTAGCTAGAATTGAATTTAAGGTAGGGCAGCTGGTGTTACAGGTAGGGCGGAAGTAAAAATGATACTTGATCTGTTCTAGTTTGCACCGCACCAAACTTGTAATAGCAGTTAGATCACGGTGGTGGCGGAAGTAACT
This sequence comes from Eremobia ochroleuca, assembly GCA_949629135.1. Taxonomy (NCBI): domain Eukaryota; kingdom Metazoa; phylum Arthropoda; class Insecta; order Lepidoptera; family Noctuidae; genus Eremobia; species Eremobia ochroleuca. The sequence continues at coordinate 16,760,625 of OX451401.1, read as the reverse complement.
GGTGCTTATAGCACAAGAGTCCTCCTAGTTTAAGCCCAGTTGCATTTTGTCTTGTATCTTGCCATAGAACTACAATAGCTTAATTTAATAAGGTTCAAAACTTGTAATAGGTTTAAGTCTAGAACAAATAAATATTGTTTATTGTTTAGTCAATCGATTTTTGGCTTTCTTAACTTTTGTCAGTTAATAATTAATTGTCGGCGATGATATACAGGCTGACTTTAAAATTTAAGGGGGTGTTCTACTCATCAATATTAACAACTTTTACTTTGGGACCAACATAGTCCTTAGGATTTTAGAGGCTAAGTGATTCCCGTTCCATAGACTGTAATATGAACAAATCTTGCACACATATTTCAAATGCCATCTATGAGCAGAATAAAGAATTTATGTATATTATTATGATTGTAAAATGCCATGGTTTATTCGGAATAATTTAGATGTCATTATAAGCTAGTATTTTTTTTTTCCGTCATAACTTAGTTCATGGTGTTTTCTTAAGGTAGGGCATTAGTGTTTGAAGGTAGGGCATTGCCCCACAATGCAGGCTACGGCCACGGTAATATTATAATACAGTAGTGTAACTCGGCCGCATGATAGAAATAAATGCCTACAGCCGCGCGGTACGTAAACATGCGTTAGGGCTGCCCGTCTCCAGCATTTTAATTACATTTGCCTACTTTCTGTTTCTATTTAGTTTTGTGATTGTAAATATCCTTTTTATATAAATAAATGAAATACTTTGTATATTGAATAGGAAGTGTTCAATAAAAATGCGTGTTGTTTTTTGATTGGTAGATTTCATTTTTTTTTCTAGTATTATTCATACACACAGATAATAAACAAATATTATTAATAATAACAAACTAACAAAACACACATGCACCGAACTTTTAACACAAGCGTAAGTAGGTAGGTACCTACCGTATCATGATTCATTCAGAACCGCATATAACTACCTATTTCACTCGTCTCAATAACTTTCCGTTACTCTATTCGCTTTATTTATTAATCCAAACACCTTTTTTTTCGTGAGATAAAAGGAAATACTTATCCATATCCATACTTATCTATTAGAGAAAAAATCGCGCGGTTATTGTTAAAAAAACAACACACCGTCCGTTCGACACTGCGGTACAGCCGTGACTGTCTGCGCACCGAGCGCACGCCGAGATCGAGGCGCGTAGGTATAGCTCGCGTTTCGTCCGTTTGTATGAAGTTGGAGTACTGTATTATAATATTACCGTGCTACGGCCCTGCATTATTAGCAACATATTTTTAAACGCCGGGAATTCCGAATTCTACGCAAACGAAGTTGCGGGCGGATGCTATTTGTAAATAATTACGTAACTTGAAAACGAGGTTTTTTTTGTTTATAGGAATATTTGCGAGATTTTAGTCAAATGACAGGATTATGTTCAAAACTGAGATTCCCGTTTGAATTATGTAATTCGGTCCACGGCTTTAAGAAATAGAAAGAATCTTCTTATTAGTATTGAAATTGACAAAATTTTTCTTTGTTTTAGGGTCTCAGGGGCACGGACACCTGCTGGAACATGGTGGCCGGCATGAAGGACAGGCTGGACGCTGTTTTAGACGCGCAAGGTGGTTCGACCAAATATTAAATATATTTACATACATATTATTATATCTATTGTTAAGTATACAACGTGGCGCTACAATAGTGACATTAATTTAACACACGGGTAGGGCTAGTGCCCATTAATTATATCAATTATGATAGGTTAAAATAATTCGTAAATTGGAAAAAAAAATGTTTTCAAAGCATTGATGTATTAAAAACCCTAGATGCACATTCTCGAACAAAAGTAACACTCAAAACTGTCGCCAAACACTCGGTAATTGTGTCTAGGTAGTTATAGTTATACTATAAACATATTTATTGCAAGTTAAACCTTATGCCCATTCCTTAAAGTTCTTTTTACAAGGCAGTTTACAAAAAGCAATAAAATTTTACGACCAAAGTTAGCCAGTAGGACAGGGCATGGAGTGGAGAGGAATATAATTTTATATTTTTTTTATTTTCTGAAGATATTGTATTCGTTTTCACGAGTTTATAAATTGAGTTTAAATACATATTTATACTTTAATTTTAACATCACTTAAACAAAGATTATCTGGTAAAATTATTTATTTAAATTTTTTGTTTAAGGGATTTTTAAGTTTTCAATATGGCGACTCCTGTTATTAGCATGCCGATGTCGCTAATTAATTCATATAATATTTACGAAAACTTCAAAAAATCGTCCTTTTTTCGACCTCCCATCTTCCCTATTATGGGATAACATAAATACAACGTGTAACGTTAAATGCGCAAAACCTCTTAAGGGGTCATTGTACTCATCATTATGAACAACTTTTACTATGGGACCAAACTGAAAATCGCGAAAAAAAAATCAGCTGTTCCCTACATTTTGACGAGTTATGCGAACATAAATGTAGGGAACAGCTGATTTTTTTTTCGCGATTTCAGGATTGATGATGGATGGAGAGGGAGAGGAAGGCCAAAGAAAAGATGGATGGATGGTGTGAAGAATGATATAAATGAGAAAGGAGTAAATGATGCCATGACGTCTAACAGGGAAGAATGGAAAAAGACGTGTTGCGCCGACCCCAAATAAAATGGGACAGGGGCAGGAAGATGATGATGAATATACGTATTATTTGTAAATAATAAGCAAGGAGACGAATTTTTTTCTGAACGTAGTCAGGCATTATTACCAGAACAAGAATATCAGGAAGATAAGAATAAAGATTTTTTTTTTTTTCGATAGGAGTTAATCGATTTTACATATTTCAAAGAAGCGTAAATTCGTGAGACCTTGTAATAGTCGAGATAAAAATTATAATTCAGACACTAGCATTGAAGAAATTATGGGTGCTGAAGAAGAGGAATGTGAGAAAAAGAAAAGAGAGTTAAAAGTAAGAATATCTAAGGATGAACCTAAGTCGCCCATTAAAAATAAGTCAGACCCTGGTTGTTGTGCCGCAAAAACATATTTTAAAACATCATCTGCCTATCCTTTTCCCAAAACAAAGCATTGTTCTCAAAAGATTTAAAATCGGAACTGAATACACTATACGAACTGCCAGTTAAATTTTACTGAATCTGATTTATTATTGTGTCTTTATTTTTTATTACTGTGATTTTATATTACTATCACGTCTATTTTTGAAAATAGTATAATACGAGTAAAAGAGAGTACGCTTACAAATGTAGCATACTAGTGGTGAAAATATTAACCCTTATCCACCTACCACCGCGGTCCTGGAGACCGCAACGTATTTTTTTTTTGCATTCATATATTTCGATGTGGCCCTTTCCTACGGTAAGATCACGTTTTTTGCAGGTACGGTTTTTTTACAGGATCCCGTTTAATAGTGTACGTGTTTAAATCTATATATAAGGTCCCATTAAAATAGGTGGACAAACTTTTACAAATCATTCAGACCACCAAAATAAGGACAATGGTAAAAAAAAAAATAAGAAAAATGCATTAGATACTTTAAAAAAAAAAAAATCAGTTAGCGAAAATGCACTAAACATTTTGGTTACCCAATGCATAAACACATCCATGTCTGCTATCTCATAAATTCTGATTCTACGAAATAATGGTCCAGGCGCACGTGGCCATGTCACCACCCGCCGGTTTCATTGTTCAACTCATGCCATCTCACTCTAACATAGCCCTTCACCGCGGGGATGCCCGGGGCGAAGGGCCGCTGACGTAAAATATGACAAATTGACAATGAAGCCATTTCAGTTTTCGTCGCGCAACCGAGCCAACAGAACATGTTACATGAAAGTCTGCGTGTGTGTTGTTACGTAGTTATCACAATCGACAACAATGCCTTATTACGCGTACAGCAACCAAGAATACTTGGAAATGGTCCTGTGTTATCGTGAGTGCAACGAAAGCTTACGACAAGCCCAAATCCTTTATCAAGAAAGATTTGGAAGGCGGCCGAGCCTCACCATAATCCTGAGAGCAGTACAGCGCCATCGTGAATGTGGCACCTTCATGCCACCAGCGGTTGACGCAGGAAGACCGCGCTATCCGGTGCGCCTTGAAGAAGACGTTTTAGATTTCTTTAGAATACACCCCACGGCGAGCACTGCCGATGCCGGTCGTGTATTCAACGTCAGCGATTTTTACGTGTGGAAGAAGCTCCTTCGTGATAAAGGCCACCACCCATATCATTGCACTCGTGTGCAAGAACTGAACAAATTAACATTTTGTAGGTGGCTACTGCAACAACCCCAACGTCACATTCTCTGGACTGATGAATGTACTTTTACACGTGTTGGGTTATTTAACATACATAATTCCCATTACTGGACAACTATTAACCCAAATAAAGTGAGACCGGATTATTACCAAACACGGTTTAGTGTAAATGTGTGGGTAGGAGTGCTAGACAATAAAGTTTTAGGGCCTGTTTCTTAACCGTTTAAACAATAATACGTACATAGACTTGTTACGTAACGATGTTGAAACAATGTTAGAAGATGTACCCCTGGTAGTCTGGCGTGACCTCTACTTCCAGCATGATGGCGCGCCAGCACACTTCGCTGGAAACGTAAGAGACTATCTCAATTCTCGGTTCGGAGACCGGTGGATTGGTCGGGGTGGTCCTGTCCCGTGGCCTGCTAGGAGCCTGGACTTGACTCCGCTTGATTTTTATTTCTGGGGTCGTGCTAAAGATTTATTGTACGGTGAAAATGGACACTTAATAGCCAGCGTGAATGAGCTATGTACGCGAATCACCCTCGCATTTGAAACAATAAAAAGTGAAAGTGACACTCTTTTAATAGTGCAAAGAAATTAAACGCGCTCGCAAGTGCATCGCTCAAAACGGTAGGCACGTTCAACAATGAATGTAATTACGTACCTATCCACCTATCGTCGTAGAGTAAGTAGTATTTATATTAATTATTGTAAATAGGGCTGATTCTAATTTTTAACCATGACTGATTCAGTGTTTTACTGTTATCGAACTTTAAATAAATAAAAAAGATTCATAACACTACATTGTATCCACTGCGCGCTTGTTTGTTTACAACTTTCTGCATTTGCTTTAATACTTTGATAACAGTTCAGCACGCAATTAGACAGTCCAAAGCCTGGTAAAGTGTGATGGGAAATTAGAATCTTTTCTTTTCGTACCTAGACGGTTCATAATCATGTGTTCAAGGAAAGTTTATTCACCCCCAATATTAGCCTGTTTTCAAATTGCGCGTCTTAGGTTATTTATTTTCGACTTTATTTTAAGGCTCACAATGTTGATTTTTGTTTGACACCTCGCCATATGTGTCGGCCCTAACAGTACTGGCCGCCCGAGTGCAAGTACTTACCCATAAGGATGGGTTTATTCTAGAGTGCCGGCTGTGGTGCCGAACAATTTATTATTTTCGATCAAAATAAAATCACTTTAATCATTGTTTTTTTTGCTTGGATATCTTTGGTTAGACGTACTGAACGCTGTATTAAAATTTGTCCAACTATTTTAATGGGACCTTATATATACAGTGTGTCCGGACATGGACTAGCGATATTCTAAATACTTAAATATAAGCTATTTTAAAGTACAATTACACTATAGGCTTAGGTCCAATATACTTCCCCGCTATGTGGCAGCCATTTTGTTTTTTTTGTTGAAGTATGCTCTATGCGAGTACAAAAAAAATCATATATCTCAAAGTTTTAGTCATACTGAGATAAAAATAGGCTTATTCGAAAGGCAATAATATTGTCTACCGTCTGCACTACAAAGCAATATGTTCACAATTCCATAACTTTTGAAAAAAAAATGTGAAAGTCGAAAAAAAAAACAAAAAATTATGCAATTCAACCAATAATTGTTAATTACTACAAAAACAACCCCGAGAGCTTTTTTATTTTTTATACTAGATCGACAGTTTTTGAGCTAAGCTACAATACAACATAAAATTCACAACTGTATGTCTAATACTTTAAGAGTTATTGTTGTATGAACATAGCGTATGCGCAAGCACAAAAGGCCTTTGTCGGAACCCTAAACAGGAAATCATTAAAAAAACATAACATTCATATTGAATTTTATTTAATGTTTTTTCCAATATTAAATGAAGATTAAAATATCTAAAGCAGTTGCTCAAAGTGGCCACCTCCAGCTTGTAGACACACTACGGCTCTCTGTGCCACCTGGGTTGATGAGCGCCTAATTAAATCCAAATCGGATCTAATTTCTTCGGCGGCTGCCATAATTTTTGCGACGAGTTCTTCCCTGGTATTTGGAACTGTAGCGTATACTTTTTGTTTCATATGACCCCACAAAAAATAATCCAAGGGTGTCAAATCGGGTGAGCGAGGCGGCCACGCTACTACACCACCACGACCGATCCACGGCTGTAGATTATTATTTAAATATTCTCTCACTGCTCGAGAAAAATGCGCGGGTGCACCATCGAGCTGGAACCACATACGCCGACGGTATGATAGAGGTAGGTCCATGAGGCTGTCCGCAAACTGTGTCTGTAAGAATTCTAAAAATCTAGCGCCGTTTAATGTAGGTGGCAATTCCAATGGCCCTATCAGCCTATCGTTGATTATGCCGGCCCACACATTTACTGAGAATTCATGTTGAAATGAGCTTGGGCGCACCGCCCTTGGATTTGCGGAGCACCAGAGATGGTCGTTTCTGTGGTTTGTAATCCCAGCTCTTGTAAATTTGGCTTCATCAGTCCACAGTATTCTTTGTAAAAAATTACGGTTCTGTCTCAAATTTCTATTTATCCACGAACAAAACACAGATCTCGCAGCAAAATCTGGTTCGATCACGTCTTGAACCCGTCGAAAATGATAAGGGTGTAACCCTTCTCTTTTCAAAATTCTCCATACATGCCACTTAGACATTCGAAGTTGCACTGAAATCCGTCTAACGCTTAGTCTAGGATCATTGGTTATTAGTCTAAGCACTTCTTCTTCATCTTCGGGCGATACCAAGCGATTGCGTTCATTAACAGCTCTTTGAATACCTCTTTCCGCTAATCTTGAATGCACGTCGATAAAAGTTTGGCGACTCGGTGTAGGCCTGTTAGGGTACCTTCGTCGATATTCTTGTACAGCCAAATTTGCACTTCCATTGCAAAAGCCATACACAAAGTGTATGTCAGCAATATGTTGCGATGAATATTGACGCTGTGCCATACTTTATCACACTTTTAAATACAAAACACTAACGCAGCACGTAAACAGCACGGACGGTAAGTGAAAGTAGCGATAGCGATCACAACGCAGGGCGAGGGACAACTAAACTAACCCAACTAATAATTTGTCCTTAAAACTGATTTTGTTTCAGGTAGTGGACTAATACGTTCTATCTCGCTTACTCACGGTAGTAACGAACAGTATTTCTCGCCTGCTCTCAGATGGAATACAGTGAATGCCATAAATGACACTCTGGCGGTTAACAAAGACGTTTTGTGCTTGCGCATACGCTATGTTCAAACAACAATAACTCTTAAAGTATTAAACATACAGTTGTGAATTTTATGTTGCATTGTAGCGTAGCTCAAAAACTGTCGATCTAGTATAAAAAATAAAAAAGTTCTCGGGGTTGTTTTTGTAGTAATTAACCATTATTGGTTGAATTGCATAATTTTTTGATTTTTTTTTCGACTTTCACATTTTTTTTCAAAAGTTATGGAATTGTGAACACATTGCTTTGTAATGCAGACGGTAGACAATATTATTGCCTTCCGAATAAGCCTATTTTTATCTCAGTATGACTAAAACTTTGAGATATATGATTTTTTTTGTACTCGCATAGAGCATATTTCAACAAAAAAAACAAAATGGCTGCCACATAGCGGGGAAGTGTATTGGACCCAAGCCTATAGTGTAATAGTACTTTAAAATAGCTTATATTTAAGTATTTAGAATATCGCTAGTCCATGTCCGGACACACTGTATATTCACACAAGCATCCTGTTTATAGTATCCGGAAAACGGGATGTTTGTGTGAATATGTATATTTAAACACGTACACTACTAAACGGGATCCTGCAAAAAACCGTACCTGCAAAGGACTGCACGTCTATACATATAGGGTGACTGGTAATTAGTGACCGATACTTAAACACATGATTGTACTCTACATTACACACAACTTTTACTATCGGACCAAATCCGAAATCGCGAAAAAAAAATCAGCTGTTCCCTACATTTATGTTCGTACGAGTCGTCAAAATGTAGGGAACAGCTGATTTTTTTTTCGTCATTTCACTTTTTGTCCCATTATAAAACTTGTTTGTTGTAATGAGTAGAATCATGTGTTTAAGTATCGGTCACTAATTACCAGTCATCCTATATACCTTTTCTACACATACTTTATTTAGGAAAAAACAGTAGTCACAAAATGCGTGTGTGTAATGAAAGTAAACTTACCTTATCCTTTATTTGCTAGTTGCCGTTGCAGTCTCAGGGACCGGTGGTAGGTGGAAACGGGTTAAAAATATATACAACGTGTAACGTTAAATGCGCAAAACCTCAGACACCCCAACTTATTTTTAATTCATTTGACTTATTTCAGAGAGAAAATAAGTCATTAAAAAAATTGTGAAGGTTTTATGAGCTGTTTTGGTTTTACTGGCCATTCTGATCGTTTCTTGCGTCTGCGACGACGCTTTATCGAGGGAGGACTCGTCACCGGGCGGCTGCGCCGCGCTGACCTTGGCTTGCTTGACCTATTAAGAAATAGACACGGCAACGTTTTTAATGAAGATTTTTTTAAAAAAGTGACCTATATTAAAAATTGGTTCAATTAATTCTGCTCGTTATTCTGATCAAACTATTTTCAGGTTTTGCGCATTTAACGTTACACGTTGTATATCTTAGTTTATCTGTTACAAACAATCGTCTTTTTATTATATTAGTTTATAAATTAGTAGATAATATGCAAAAGAAATAAAAGTATGTATATTTAAATTTTACATTATCTATAGCTATTAGAGTTTAAGTTATGTAAGTAACTTTTTATTTATCGTTTATTCCCGGTCGTCCCCACCCGGTCGTCCCCACTGGGTACGAGCGGGAAAAAAAAAGTTTCGTTCCTCCCCAGTGGTGACGATTGGAACTTGTTATTTCCCACTCGTTCCGCTATAGACCGAGATTCAAAATGCAGTAATGGAGATTTCAACAAGAGATTTCATGGATTGTTAAAATGTTTTAATTACGACTTTCTGAGCAAGAGTGAACAATGTTTTTGATTAAAAATAATTTAGGCAATTAGTGTCCTTCCCCAGGCTTCAAACTATCTCCATATTTTTCATCACAATTGCCCAGCGGTTAGGCCTCGAAGGCGTAACAGACAGACAAAGTTACTTTCGCATTTATAATATTAGTGTGGATAATTCTTCTAATTATAAATACGTGATAAAGATAATATAATAATTAATACTGTTAATCAAAATTATATACTTGTTTTCACACCATTGTTGTATTCGAGATATTTTCCTTTACTGTTGTTAGTGATAATTTAAGGTAGGGCTGTCACCTGCTGGCAGCATAGCACGACAAGGGATTTTAGCAGTGGTCTCGAACCTACCGATTTTTCGGCATTTCAACCGATATGGGCTCACATAATTTATAATACTTAAGTATGATTGTTATAAATTAGTCTGTAAGTTTTTTTTTTTTTAATAAATAAACGAATTTCATTGAATATTGTATTTTTTTGTCAAATACGTACCGATCTACCGATCTCACTCTACGACGTTCGAGACCACTGGATTTTAGTAAGCGCATGATGAGATCATGGTTATCGTTCACAATTCGCGATGACATGACATGCCAGAACGTGCCGAAGGATGCCAATGCAGGCTGTGGCGTACCAATGAAATGTGAGCGTTAACAGTGTTAAATTAGATTCGAAATCATCTGTAAGTATTACAAAAATCCCTTGTCGTGCAGTGCCGCCAGTGGGTGCCGGTGCCGAGTCTACAGCGTAGTCAAATTATACTAATCTTACAAGGGGAGGGCACGACCTTCGGGAAACGGATTCGCTTCATTTTTTGTATAGTGATAGTATACCATGTGGGTATACCATCAGCAAAATAGTAACACGCAACGCTCAGAAATAACTGAGAAAATCGCGCTTAAAGTTTACCTAGCACTTTATGAATAAGTTACATTAAACTCCGGTCCAGCGTTCCGTGGCGTAAGTGGCAACGCTCTCGACTCGTGCTCTCGCTCGCTCGGGTTCGAGTCTACCTTATTGATTTTTTTTTTAATTTATTTATTTACCTTAATTCTTACTTTTTATTTATCATAAAAATGAATAAATCTACTAAATTATTATTTATTTTAGTTACAAAAAAAAAAAAAAAATATTTGGAATAAATAAATAAATACAGAACAATATGTAATAATTTAGTGATTTATTCATTTTTATAATAAATAAAAAGTAAGAATTAAAGTAAATAAATAAATAAAAAAAAAATCAATAAGGTAGACTCGAACTCGAGCGAGCGAGAGCACGAGTCGGGAGCGTTGCCACTTACGCCAAGGAACGCTCGACCGGAGTTTAATATAACTTACTAGCGACCCGCCCCGGCTTCGCACGGGTGCAATGCTGATCACTACATACTTAGTATAAAACAAAGTCGCTTCCCGCTGTCTGTCTGCCTTTTTGTATGCTTAGATCTTGAAAAATACGCTACGGATTTTGATGCGGTTTTTTTTTATAGATAAGAGTGATTCAAGAGGAAGGTTTATATGTATAGTAGATGCATAATATAGTAGAGAAACACTGATAATTTTAGAGCCATTAAAAAGTATAGGATAAAAAATCGTTATTGTGGGTTATCCCTAAGAGATAGACATATACCATCGCGGACTTTTTTGTAGAGCTTTTTAAGGTGTACAATACTGTAGTACATTATTTTGATCTATCTCGAATGGTTCAGCCAGCGTTTGCAATGTAAACGCAAAAAATGTGTTTATTTACGACATCACATTAGAAACCTCTAAAATTATCAGTGTTTCTCTACTATATTATGCATGTATTATACATATAAACCTTCCTCTTGAATCACTCTATCTATTAAAAAAAACCGCATCAAAATCCGTTGCGGAGTTTTAAAGATCTAAGCATATATAGGGACAGACAGAGGGAAGCGACTTTGTTTTATACTATGTAATGTAATGATTAATAAAGTGCTAAGTAAACTTTAAGCGCGATTTTCTCAGTTGTTTCTGAGCGTTGCGTGTTACTATTTTGCTGATGGTATACCCACATGGTATACTATCACTATACAAAAAATGTGGCGAATCCGTTTCCCGAAGGTCGTGCCCTCCCATTGTTAGGTAAAAGCATGCTTTTGTTTGGCGGCAGCCACAGAAATCTAAATAATAAGGCAGTAGAAGTCGTAAAGGTCCGTGACCTTGTCGCCGCACATGTGACTCGTACGCCGCAAGTGCGCGTGGAGCGTTTGTTTCGGACGCAAAGGCGTAAAAATGGTGTTTTGCAGCATATCCAACCGCGGAAATTCTTCCACAACATGTAACTTTTCAAATAAAGGGATTAGTATTTCATAAATAAATACCATTTTTTTTTTAAATAATGTTTTTATAATGAAATATACTCAAATAAAATTATTCATCACCAGCCGATCGATTCTGTAAAAATCTCACCGTGCATTCATAAGTGAAGTGAGCACTTAATAGTGTTAATCCCTAGCGAATGACAGCTCACTCCACGCTCACTTCACCCAAGCTTTCATGTTGAGATGGTTACAGAATCGCACGGCAGTACTACGATTGTCGCAGAAAATCGAATTGTTTTCTCATTTCAATAACCATTGATGCTTAAGCTTGTTCATAATATCTACGATTACAACTGCTAAAAGCAGCAATGGAATTATAGGCATGCGCAATAAAGAATTTCGCCACTCCGTTTTCCAGGAACACGGCCGCATGAGTTGAGCGCCGATTAGTGACGTGCCACTACTGTTTTGTATCGATAATTTATTATGTTTGGCTTACCTAGTTTTACCGAAATGGGAATGAATTGTGATCTTTCGTTTAATATTTATTTACTTATTACATCTTCTATATGTTTTATTTCTTACGAAAGTGTTAAAAAAAAGAAGAAAAAAAAAGTCATCCGCACCTACTTATATTTGTGCTTAATTACCAACTATATAAATAAATACAAAATCAAAAGGAAATTTAGGTAAATTAATTCAATTTAAATTTTAAATTTAACTAAAATTAGTTATCTATAGTTGCAAGACTTCTGGGCGAACAACGACGCTCAACGGAAAGTTATCGATACGAGCGTTGCGCTGCACTATTAGTAAGTGTGCATTATTGGCTCGAGTGGCCACGACTCCTGAGATTTTGCGTTTTTATAAAATATTGCTTAACGTCATAGCTTAAAGTTTAATTTTCGTTGCATCAATGCTAGTGACATGTGTAGCCGTAATTGTGTATTTATTGTTTGTCTATGTGTTGGTAGCCGCGAACTGACATGCGTCCCGGTATTAAAAGATAGTAGATAGCATTTCTAGTGCCTTATTATTTAGATTTCTGTGGCGGCAGCATTTTTGATTTTGTTTAGCAGCCATTAGTAGATGTAACTATATAATTAATTTGTTATAAATATCAATAAAAATAAAAGCTATTAAAACATTTATATTATGTAAGTACTTGTTTTTAATCTATATAATAATAATAATAATAACGCCGTCCAAAGGTCCGGGGCCCGAAGGGTCCCGAGTTGCGTCAGAGACCTTAAAATAATATTAAGTAATAATTCTTTATTGACATAATAGGTTACAGAAACTTTTTAATCTATTGTATAATTTGGTTTTATAAATTTTGTTGTAACCATATTTGTTTTTAAGGTTTCAATTATATTAATGTTGAAAAATAAAAAGATTAAGATTGTTATTCCGCATTTTATTTTGATATTTTTCCCGCGGTTTCACATGCGTTCCCGTAGGAACCTATCCTATGTCCTTTTCTGATAGGTAGTTATGCAAAATTCCATGATGATCGGCTGTGTAGTTAAGGCACCAAAAGCAGGGGATATTTACTTACTTAAAAAAATAAAAACGTCACCGTCCTTTTTGCAAAAGACCCCGCCAAGATATTTTGATATGGGGCCCTATTACGGCTAGCTACACTACTGCGTGAAAACTGAAAGCGTAACAAATAAACAAACTCACTTTTGCATTTTATGTGGCTTCACCCGATTTCCCATAGGAATAACAAACACGACGATTTGACGGCACGGTTGGCGCAGTGGTTAAGCTATTGACTGCTGCGCTGCGCGTCGCGGGTTCGATTCCCGCACGGAACAAATATTTGTATGACCTACAAGTAGTTGTTCCGGGTCTGGCTGTTTGTGTATGTGAGTTTAAATGTTTGTAAACGCATACAATACAGGAGAAATTCCTAGTGTGCGGCAACCGTCTTAAAAAACAAAAAAATAAACTCATATTATTATCATTTATAAAATATTTACGATGTAACAAAGTAACAATAATAATAGATGTGAATTTTATTTGAATATTCATAACCTTTGAAATCGTATCTTATTCCTAGCGGAATAAGGTTGAATTTGCATGTAACAGCAAACTCCGGTAGATAGGTAATTCCGTTAACTACATTTCCTCATTATAGGCCATCGTAAAGAGATCTAGACACGTGTGTATAGTTTATATTCATGTATTGTTGAAAATATTTGCACACGTAGTTATTCACTCTCAATGCGCTACTCAGAATATCACTAAGTATAACAAAACCATAAAAACTCCGAAATGAACTCACGCTTACCTACTAAAATATCTATTTAGCTAATATCTATAAACAAAAGGACTTTTGCTGCATGGGATTTCCAGCTACACCCGCCGCGCGAACAAAAGAGGTTACTGACCGCCAGCCCGCTAGTAAGTAGGTAATTAACCAACCTGATTGAATTTAAAATAAAACTAAAGTAAAAAAAGCCTTTTTTAAAAACAAGCTTTTATTATTTGTTAGTAAAATGAACTAAAAAGTTAAAAATAAATTAACTCTAAAAAGAAATATAACACTTTATAAGTTCATTGTAACCTTTAACGATAATTAAGCTTCTTCGTCTACGACAAAATAATTCCATATCGTACCTAAGTATATATCTTTAACACTAAAACATTACACCTTGATTATTAAATCTTCCCGTTTTTATCACAGTCCCGATTTTATAAATAAAAGCGTGTTACATTATGATAGCAAGAGGAAAAAGAAGGTGCTAAATGTTCTTAATTATACCATCAAAATGTAACACGCTTGGCAGGCGATGGGGATGCGTCGTTTAATTACGGAGTTCCTATGGCCACCTTCCAGCTCCATCATCAGACCCTGGTTACCATGTAGTATCAAAGTACTCGTCAAGACGAATTAAGCGAGCCCAAACTCGATGGGGTTGCGTCGTTTAATTACGGAGTTCCTATAGCCACCTTCCAGCTCCATCATCAGATCCTAATTACCACATAGTATCAAAGTACTCGTCAAGAAGAATCAAACGAGCCCAAACTCGATGGGGTTGCGTCGTTTAATTACGGAGTTCCTATAGCCACCTTCCAGCTCCATCATCAGATCCTAATTACCACATAGTATCAAAGTACTCGTCAAGAAGAATCAAACGAGCCCAAACTCGATGGGGTTGCGTCGTTTAATTACGGAGTTCCTATAGCCACCTTCCAGCTCCATCATCAGACCCTGGTTACCATGTAGTATCAAAGTACTCGTCAAGACGAATTAAGCGAGCCCAAACTCGATGGGGTTGCGTCGTTTAATTACGGAGTTCCTATGGCCACCTTCCAGCTCCATCATCAGACCCTGGTTACCATGTGGTATCAAAGTACTCGTCAAGACGAATTAAACGAGCCCAAACTCGATGGGGTTGCGTCGTTTAATTACGGAGTTCCTATGGCCACCTTCCAGCTCCATCATCCGACCCTGGTTACCATGTAGTATCAAAGTACTCGTCAAGACGAATTAAGCGAGCCCAAACTCGATGGGGTTGCGTCGTTTAATTACGGAGTTCCTATAGCCACCTTCCAGCTCCATCATCAGACCCTGATTACCATGTAGTATCAAAGTACTCGTCAAGACGAATTAAGCGAGCCCAAACTCGATGGGGTTGCGTCGTTTAATTACGGAGTTCCTATAGCCACCTTCCAGCTCCATCATCAGACCCTGGTTACCATGTGGTATCAAAGTACTCGTCAAGACAAATTAAACGAGCCCAAACTCGATGGGGTTGCGTCGTTTAATTACGGAGTTCCTATGGCCACCTTCCAGCTCCATCATCAGATCAGCTCTATGTCATAATAATATTGCATTCTCATCCGATTTATGCATGCATGCAAAATTTCAGCTCAATCGGACACCGGGAAGTGGATCAAATTTAACTTGCAAGATATGATTACAGACCGACAGACAGACAACGGGACAGGTGAAACTAAATAAAAGCTTGTAATAATAAAAAAGAATTTCTCATATCAGATTATACCTACCTGTCTGCTTAACAATAAGCGCGAAATTTCGCTACTTAATTTATTGTAATTTTCCAACAAATATGTAAGAACGACGGATTAAGTAAAAGATCATTTAAATAAAAAATATTGATTAGTATAAGCTTTCATAAGTATTTTAGGCATTGCGCGGACCGTCTGTTATATTACCATAGCATTATTTCGATTGGATTCAAGCATTCAACCTGCTACGCTATTTCTTATCGCACAGTATCTTATTCTGTAGGATGTGACGGTGGTTGCGTAAGCGCGCATCGTCGTGTACACCACGCGCCGACGCACCGACGACGCGGGCGTACTCAACCACGGTCACGTACGTACTGACAGGCTGCGCAGCGCTGCAGCACGAAACATTATAAGTAATAACAGACAAAAGCTATTTATCTCTTTCGCACGATTCTCGCGGTTCATGCTCATAACGGGTTCAAGGCCAAAGTGGGGTAACTTGATGTGCTGTCGTCTGTACATTATTTTGATCTATCTCGACGCGTTCAGCCAGCGTTTACAATGTAAGCGCAAAAAAATGTGTTTATTTACGACACCACATTAGAAACCTCTAAAATTATCAGTGTTTCTCTACTATATTATGCATGTATTATACATATAAACCTTCCTCTTGAATCACTCTATCTATTAAAAAACACCGCATCAAAATCCGTTGCGAAGTTTTAAAGATATAAGCATATATAGGGACAGACAGACAGGGAAGCGACTTTGTTTTTTACTATGTAGTGATAGTGATGCTATAACGTAGTTGAAAAACGGCTAGAAATACTATCGATAGTCGAGAGACTGATAGAGCAGTCGTGCGATTCTGTAACCATCTCACCGTGAAAACTTGGGTGAAGTGAGCGTGGAGTGAGTCGTCAATAGTATCAGTCCATCAGCATGACTCACAGCTCAATCTAAGCTCACCTCACCTTAGTTATCACGGTGAGATTTTTTCCAGAATCGACCGGCTGTTTTATCAAATTAATGCTTTTCTGGTATCGCTATTAACTATGCGTGTTGTTATGACAGTATGCATTTATCAGGATTTATCCTGTGTAACAATTTAGGTGTGATATTTATTTAAAATCGATAGCGCTTTTATGCTGGCCAAATTTTCATGGCTTTTTTTAAGCAAGATGGTTGGTAAGCAGACCTATTCGTTATCGACGAAGATCTACGCACGACTACACATCAAGCTATCAATTACCAGTATAAGCTGACTTCTCATTGTACGAAAAATCTATACAATGCGAGGTCAGCTTAAACTGGTTATGTATAGCATAATAATAATAGTTTATTTTTTCTCCACAATAATATGTCGTAAGCATGATATGTCTCCGTGTGTAACTATGATGAGTATGATGATTGATTGATTATAATAAATATGATAACTGCCTTGTGGTCGTAAGTGCTAATCCTGAGCATGAGGACCTGGGTTCGATTCCTAGGTCGGGCAATTTTTTTTTTCTTTTTGTTTCATTAAGATTTTTTCAGTAGCAGACCGGTTTGTAGATTCTGGTCCGGTTGATGCAATAGACTCACCCCCTATTACACGAGACTGAAACAGAAACAGCGAAATGTAGTTATATGTACAGACGCCAGCACGTCAAGCTACCCGAAACTGTCAAATTTTCCCAATCAACTTTGAACGTTATGCTGTAGCGATAAAGTAGAAAATCTATAAAATAAATTTGACAGATTGTCGTAGCTTGATGTGGTGGCGTCTGTACCTTTCGGAAATTACAGGCGTACTTAATGTTATGTTATAAATATGATTCAGAACGTTAACAGCCACACAAGATATAAAAAACCCATGTCACGAAATCTACATAGGCTCTACTACCTGACCCTAATCTTAAAACCTCGTGGTTTTCCTTACACGAATAGGCAATACAACTGCAAATCTATTGGCACAACACATCCAAGGGATTTTCGCCTTTAAATTGCTTGAGTTGCGATCTAAAATACCGTGAAGATTGGTGCTTTTGTGGTGGTGTGTATTATGCAATTCTGTGTTAATTATATGGTGTCAGTTTCGCTTGTAATCATTTCAAACGTTTTTGCTCAAAAGCTGTTATTACTGTAATTCAATCAATTGTAATGCCTCTCTGATAATAGTAATGTCGGGTATTTCTAGCATTCACTTGTTGTATGCAATTATGACTTTGGCATTGGTTTGTAAAGAAATCTTTAGAGCCTGTGTACTCACAAGTACTTTATTATGGTAGAGGACACAGACCATGCCTTTATAGTAGCCAATCTAGCCAAGTTATGATTGGCCAAACATATTGCACCAATCAGCATAGCAATCAACATATTGGATGGAGTACTGGCACTATGGAGCTGACGCTGTGTGAGCGTGCGTGTTCCATCGCCGCCCGTTCGATGTCCACCACGCACAGGATGGATTGGAAGCAGCACATGAAGTAATTTTTTGCTCCGTTGGTGTAATTGCTGTATGGCGTTCCAGTAGGAGGATAAATAAATAAATGATAATAAATAAATAAATAAATAATAAATATTGAGAGCAGTGGTGGCCTCGACTTACGTGTCGTAGGTCGTGGGTTCGAACACAGGCAGGCGTTTTCCTTTGTGTAAATAATTTCATCACCACTGTTCCCAAAACGGTGAAGGAAAACATCCTGAGGAAACCGGCATGTCCTAAAAAAATTCGAATACGTATGACATCTACCAACCCGCACGGGGCCTGCGTGGTGGATTACGGTCCACTCCCTCTCGAAGAGAGAAGACCTGTGTCCCAGGAGGGAGAACATCACAGGCTGATTATGCTTATTGCACTAATCTCAGCTTTTTACTTGAGCTCTAAAAGAAATAAGTAGTTTAATGATAGAGCCATATCGGTATTTCATTTTCCTTCACTGAATTTTTCAGGGTTTCTACCGTTTCCTCGTGTAACTGCGAGTTAGAGTGTCCAAATGTCGACCAAAAGTAAAAAAATCAATCTTATCACAGGGATTTACAGGGTCTCCGACACACGACACCCTTTGCACGACAACATCCTTGCTTGTGCCACAAATGCTGAAAAGCCGAAACAGTTTTTTAATCTATGTCCGCCCCACTCACTGGCGAACGATCACAAGAAAGACTGAAGCTGTTGCGAGACAGTGCTTCCTTACTCAAACCATTCGTTCCACCCGCTGAAGACCTCCCACCTGGACATGAGTTGCCTTAGGTAACCTGGAAGTCTTTAAACAGACTCCGGACCGTAGGCCGCAGCAAGGAAAACCTGTTCAGGTGGAGATTCATACACGACTCCACCTTGGAGTGTAAAGGTGGTGTTGTTCCAGAAACGATGGGACACTTTAAGGTAGTGTCCTGCGTCTCCTGTCAGCTGCACGTTACAGGGACTGATGGACGCTGGTGATGACGCCAAACAAGTAGCCGAATCCTGGGCCGAGTCCATTTTGATTGCTATCGACACGCTAAGAAGAAGACAGGGCCTAAGGTACAGACGCCAGCACATCAAGCTACCACAATCTGTCAACATTTAATAGATTTTCAACTTTATCACTAAAGCATAAGTTGAAAAAAATTTGACAGTTTCCGGTAGCTCGATGTGCTGGCGTCTGTACAACGAGCAATCTGTTCCACAATTTTAGCAAGTCCCTTATTTCATGAAGGTATTTTTATAGCTTAGTAAACCACCACAAGTTTTTCACAATGGTTATACAACGTGTAACGTTAAATGCGCAAAACCTCAGACACCCCAACTGATTTTTAATTCAATTTTATTGACCTATTTCAGAGAGAAAATAAGCCATTAAAAAAATTGTAAAGGTTTTATGTGCTGTTTTAGTTTTGCTGGCCATTCTGATCGTTTCTTGTGGCTGCGACGACGCTTTATCGAGGGAGGAGTCGTCACCGGGCCGCTGTGCCGCGCTGACATTGGGTTGCTTGACCTAATCATAAATAGCCACGGCAACATTTTTAATGAAGATTGTTTGAAAAATGTGACCTATATTAAAAAGTGGTTCAATTAATTCTGCTCGTTATTCTGATCAAACTATTTTCAGGTTTTGCGCATTTAACGTTACACGTTGTATTTATCTTCTATGAACGTGCATCACTTCTGCACCAAAAACCTGACACTGTGCAGATATACAGGTACTTTGCACCTCATAGGGGTTTTTGTTTACCTTTTTGCACCATGACGATTAAGTCACCACCGTCGATTCCTCTCAATGACTGATAGCCGCAGCCTCGTAGGCGGATCTCATGATCGTACGATCATGACTAACGAAGCTCAAGAATTAAAACTATTAGTAATGCGGTAACAAAGAAATTGGCTGAACATGGCTTTTTGCTATTTATGTTATTTATGAGTCAGTATGGTGTATGTATGGGAGCGGTCGTGCATGACTGCGCAAGAGATACCCATGGCGCCAGTGTAGGATGAATGATGGGTCATCGTGGGTTTTAGTTGATAGGAGTATGACACAGGCCTTCGTCTTTCCTATGATCTCTTTACGTGGATTGGATGGACACGATGTAAGGGACATATCACACCTGCCAGGGTCGCGGATTGTTCGAAAGAGTTACCGTGGCCCTCGGCACAGGCAACTGAAAGAACACGGGCGGGTTTTAGTCAGTAAAAGTCTGCTGACACACCCTCCCGCTCCGCCCAGAGTGGGAGAAGTTATTTGTTCTTTAATTTTAATGTGGTCAGATAGGCAGTCGCTCCATGTAAAATACTGGTATTCAGCTGCATCCGGTTAGGCTGGAAGCCGACCCCAACATAGTTGGGAAAAGGCTAGCCTTTTCCCTTTTCGCAGATGATGAATTTTAATGTGAGTAATGGGTCAACAATCGCATTTTACTTATTATTGATAGCCATACTTGTTTAAGTTTTTTCTTTTGTTTTCTCTCGCTACTTTCTACTTAAACTAGCTTTTTCAATGCCGTGAAACTCTTTTATTGGCTTAAGTGATAATTGTCATCATTTCGCTATCACTGAGTAGTGTATGCAAACTCAAGATGCTGTAACTTTGACGCAACTGCATTGAACTGTTCATTGATAGTGGGGTGAACATTCATAACTCGTGTAACCTTCTCGTGTTCCTAATAAATAAATAAATAAATATGTTAATTTCCCACACAAAAAAAGGACATATCACACACATCGTCATCCTATAGGTAATGTTCCCACTGCTGGAACAGGTCTCCTCGCCTCGAGAGGGAGTGGACCACATGGGCCCAGTGCGGGTTGTTGTCACATGTCTTCAAATTTTTGGTTCTCGCGTTGTTTCCCTTCACCGTTTCTGACTGCGGGTCGTGCAAGACTTTATACAATACTTAAACTTTATATTAAACTTAAGACTTAGGTAGCACTTTAAAAAAATTCTAATTTATTTTTAATCTGTTTTTAAGGTGTTTCGCGGCATTCCAAATGTCATGTTCTTTAATGAATTATTCATCTCGAGAGTACTCGCATTGTAAGGTGTGATAATTTTTACGATTATCATATTCATTTGGCAAGGGACTACCTTTGTGGCTCAATCTGCCGTATGCGTGTCTGCAATGTAAGTACTGTTTATAAACTATGATGTAATAATGTGGTTGCGCTACGTTTACTATAAGAACCAAGTACTATGAATAGATTATTTTGCAGACACAGCGAAGAAAGATTGAAACATGAATGTGATTTTTGATAGATGAGAAACATAATGAATAATGAAAAGACCTGTCGAAGATGTTGCGAAAGAAACATGTGCACTGTGTAGTATTTAAGACTAGCTTCCGCTAGCGACTTCGTCCTCATGAAATTTATTCTAACTTTTTAGGGTTCCGTACCCAAAGGGTAAAAAGGAACCCTATTACTCCCGTTTCGCTGTCCATCCGCCCGTCTGTCACCAGGCTGTATCTCATGAACCGTGATAGTTAGACAGTTGAAATTTTCACAGATGATGTATTTCTGTTGCCGCTATAACAACAAATACTAAAAAAAAACAGAATAAAATAAATATTTAAAGGGGCTTCCATACAACAGACATGATTTGTTTGCCGTTTTTATAGATAATGGTACGAAGCCCTTCGTGCGCGAATCCGACTCGCGCTTGGCCGGTTTTTTTCTTTCCGCTCGGCTTCTAAGAGCGTAATGTCAAACCATCTTCAATAATTTGGGCTATCAAACGCAAAAATACTTCTTCAAATCCGACTGGTACTTCCGTAGATTAGCACGTTCAAAAAAACAAACTCTTCAGCTTTATTATTGGTATAGAAGATAGATAAATTCAAACGTAATCTACAACGCCACA
Organism: Eremobia ochroleuca; assembly: GCA_949629135.1. Classification (NCBI taxonomy): domain Eukaryota; kingdom Metazoa; phylum Arthropoda; class Insecta; order Lepidoptera; family Noctuidae; genus Eremobia; species Eremobia ochroleuca. Next base: position 16,738,773 of record OX451401.1, on the reverse strand, counting down.
TGCGAACTATGCGTCATAATGACGTCACGCAAAATCCTGCATCTCGCAAGCAGAGTTTACCGCACAACTAGCATAATATACTGGATGCTTTTTACAGGCTCCAAATTTTTACAGGGGTTCTACTTATGAATATGAACAACTTTCACTATGGGAGCAAATCTGAGTTCACAAAAAAAATCAGCTGTTCCCGACATTTTGACAAGTTATGCGAACATAAATGTAGGGAACAGCTGATTTCTTTTTGGTGATTTCAGAGTTGATCCCACAGTGAAAGTTGTTCATATTCATGAGTAGAACACCCTGTAAAAATTTGGAGCCTGTAAAAAAAAGCATCCAGTATACAACGGCCAGACACGAATCATCGGGCAGTTGCCCGCCAGTTGCCTCCCTTTTCTATGGAGGATGAGTGCTGAGAACCTTACACCCCGTTCTTCATACCTCTATGGTAGTATCATCGACAAGAAAAGAAGAAGTTTTAGATACTGCTTTAAGAAATAAAATGATTAAATTACCGGTCTTATCAATTCTGAAGTAAGTAGGTGGATTCACTGCGGGGTGAAAACGATTAAGATTATAGAGTTTCAAAGAACTCTGCAATTTGGGCAGCCATAATTATAAATATGTTTTTACCCTTTCTTCTTTATATACTAGTAGGTATTTATGGTTAATTTTGTTGTAAGCAATTGCTAGATTGAAACCTGTTTTTTTTTCCACTATAGCCGTTTTCGTGTGAGTCATGTTCAAAGTGCCAATGATCCATTTATTGCAAAATTAATTCACTAGAATAAGTTATAATATAATATTTATAGCAATCGCCAACACTTGTTGCCGAATTACTCTTGGACTGATTGAGGTCTCCATCCAATTGGTGATATTCATTTGGAAAAACACAAGCATCTTGGTCACCACAAGTTGGCAATGCTTGTGGTTGTGACTAAGTTTTAAGAGGGAGCTGCGATGCTGACTTTAGCCCTTAATCCTTCCAACATTTAGGATACAAGATGCAATAAATTTTTGAGAAAGCTTTGCACCAAACAGTTATCATAAATGCCTTCATTTCTTTGCAATTTTTCCAGAAAGCAAGTACAGAGTCAACAAAACTTAGGTCTTTGCCGTAGGTTTCAAACTCAAAACCAAAGTATTTATTTCAAATAAACCAATTACAGGCACTTTTGAATTGTCAAAGGGTCGGTCAGTCAGTTAGTTGCCCATTCCAAAGCGTAGTAGGTTCCAATCAACACGGCGCGCCGCAGTCTCGGGCCTAAACTGTCTGTCCCAGCCACCTTTTTAAGGTCGTCAGTTCGTCTCACACTTGTTGATACGCGGTCTTCACTCTAGGACTCGTCTGCTCCGCCGGCCATCGGTTCTTCGACAGACATGAACAGCTCACTGCCACTTAAGTTTGCTTACTCTGCAAGTTATGTCGACGTTACTTGACGTACGCACGGCTACATATCAAGCTATACATAACTAGTATAAGCATCTAATATAAATCTAGACAGCACACACATTGACTACGCAGGCTACAAAAAAGTTTTGATCTCTTGCCAAAAACCTGTCTAGATTTATGTTTTAGCATTTTATCTCCTGCTGGAGAATTTTTATTTTTATAACCAGTTTCGATCAAATCTAAATTTATTTTTGCGAGAACCGGAAACGTACCTATAATATACTACAATTAAGATTTCGAATCAAACATTGAATGATCAATCAGATTATTTAATTTTTTATTCGAAATCTTAATTTAACCGTAGGTATGGTTTTGGTGTGCGAGCAGTAGTGCCCCAATGTTATCGGCCCCGACTAACGAGTTGTAGGTCGTGAGTTCGAACCCAGACAGACACTTTGTGTATTTTATTTCATCACCACTGCTCTCGAAACGGTGAAAGAAAGTATCGTTAGGAATTGGCATGTACGAGAACCAAAAATTCAAAGACATGTGACATCTACCAACCCGCATTGGGCTCGCGTGGTGGAATATGGCCACACCCTCTCACAGAGAGGAGGCCTGTGTTCCAAGTGTCAAAGGTTATAGTTTTATGTTAAAACAAGAAATTTCACTCGGACAAAGTCGCGGGGCACAAGCTAGTATATAGTTATTTAACTATGTGTGTAGTACTAATATCGGGTAGCTCTTATTTCTTCATTTGCGTAATAATGATGTAGGTATGTAAGTATGTTTTCCTTATAAGAGTCAAAATATTGATAACAGAGTCAATGAACTTGAATACCTAAAACCAAATATTTATTATTCTCTGTAGTGTCCGGTTTTATTGAATATTAGATATTAAAATAATAATCCCCTCTTTGGTTTTGTAAGCGCCACTAAGAACCTAGGTTCGATTCCTAGGTGGATACAGAAAGTTTCCTGAAATAAACTGGGATTTGTTAGACTGTTTGATACGTAGGTACAGACGCCAGCACATCAAGCTACTACAATCTGTCACATTTCTTTAATATATTTTCTACGTTATTGCTAAAGCATTAGGTTCAAGTTTGATTGAGAAAATTTGTCAGTTTCGGGTAACTTGATGTGCTGGCGTCTGTACCTAATGTATTTACTGGATCATGTATCAGTCGGTCTATTCTGTAAAAATCTCATCGTGAAAATGTAGGTGAAGTGAGCCTGAAGTCCCACCAGATGCTAGGGATCGCCACTTTTGACAGCTCATTTCAAACTCACTTCCCCTTAGTTTTCACGGTGAGATGGTTACAGAATCGCACTGTAACTCTACAGAGCGATAAGTTCGGAATCGCTAAAGGTCCATTTGCTTCGGTGATTCTTTTTATAATTTGAGAAATATCAGGCTTTGTTTGTAACGGAAGTTTCGCCCAAGACACTTTTATTAGATTCATTCCGAGTACGGAATATAGAAAGACTAACTTTTGTTTGCCGCTTTGTCCGCGCGGAAGTCGGAAATTATCGGGAACGTAATATAAAATATCCTAAATCCTAACCCAGGTCATGGTCTGTAATTTATTTATTTTTCACCTCAAGACACAAACATCAGTGTAGCTCTGGCTCTTGTACTAGGAGGTTGTGTATCACAAGAGCCAGTCTATCCGTGTGCCCAACGAATTTAGCTCAGCCGTTAAAGCGTGAACAGGTTCCAGACAGAGAGACAGAGTTCTTTCGCATTTATAATATTAGGATGGAAGTTAGCGGTGTGGTACCCTCGCGATGGTTCTGCACTTGTTCTCTCTGCGGTCGTGTCGGATTGCGTGCCGTCCCATCGGACTATGAGAGTAAGGGAAGATAGAGTGTACCTGTGTTTTTTACACACACTTGTGTACTATAATAAATCCCGCGCCGAAGGCTTGTATTGTTTTTTTTTTTGTCTTTGGAGTGTTTCTGACTTTTACCTCTTTTACTTTGACCTACCTTAAATAACGTAAATCATGAGCGTCAGAGTTGAGTAATCATAATCATTATGATACCTTCCGTGGTTCCTGCTTGCGTCAGAATTGTCACGACGCGTTACATTGTTAGTCATAAACGCATCATAGTCCTTAGGATGAACAAAGTCCAAAGCTGGGTTTAGAGAATGTTCTCTATCTGTGATCATCGGGGCAAAGCGCATGGCCCTGTGTCCTAACCGAAAGCTAAAGGGATATACGCGATAGACGCGATCATTTATGTGAATTATGACGAAAAACGTGTCCAAGCACATCATATTCGAACCCCACGAAAGAAGAAAGAAAACGAACGTTGCGCGAGTGCATGATGGACGCGATCGTTTATATGAATTGTGACGTACAAACACGACTTGATTGATCGCGCGAGTATGTCATATTGACATATACGACGATCGCGTATTCGCGCGTTTGCTTTCGGTTAGAACATGGCCTGAAAGCTTTAGGTATGCGTAGTGCAGTGTTGGGTTGATGTGCATTGCGTCAGACAGGTATTTAACCATTCATTTTCTCCTGTAAAAAGCTGAAAAGTTTAACCGGTTGCTCAATCTACGTATACGCTGGACGTATTTAAGTAGGTAAAGCCGACCACACGTCAGTGGTAACACCAGCTGAAGGTCTAATAAGCTGGCCTAGCGAAGTACGGAGTTTCAATAGAATAAAGAGCACAGCTTATACCTACTTACTGGTTTTTTTTCCACTGACGGCCGTGTACTGTAGGTACCGATAGTTAATCGTAGTAGATAGATCTTTTACTTAAAATAGCTAAACTTAAAAGAAAGTTTATTTTTGTGGTTACAAACCAGTCTATAAGGATAGGCAGTCTTAAGAAATCCTGACTGTCGACACGGCAGAGCCACCCACAGCAGTGAAAAATTGGTACAGCCTTTTCTGGTCAAAATAGTAAACGCCCTTAGTAAACTGATTGGTGAACGAAAAATATATGGGAAAATGCTGATGATGAAGTACATATTAAAATGAGTTTTAGGACACCGAAAACATAATGAATATATTTTTAATTTTTTTCTGTAGGTAGGTTTATACAAACACTTTTACATGGCAATAATATTTATAAAACTGGTCGGCGTCTTCTATCCGATTACAGCCGGTCGATTCTGTAAATATCTCACCGTGAAATCATAAGTGAAGTGAGCTGGAAGTGAGCAGTGTCAATAGTGTTAATCCCTAATAACAGCTTACTTCCCGCTCACTTCACCTAAGTTCTCACGGTGAGATTTTTACAGAATAGCACTGCAGTACTCTGAGAAGAAACACCGAAACTGACTCAGAGGTCAGTATCTTGACATAATCTTGGTCAGATCATGTGAGGACCATGCAGATTACTAGTTAAAAAGATACCTATTCCATAGTTTTGCACCTTTAGCATACAATCTATAATAATAATAAAGCTGAAGAGTTTGTTTGTTTGTTTGAACGCGCTGATCTCTGGAACTACCAGTAGGATTGGAAGAAATATTTTTGCACTTGAGAGCCAATTTTCGAGGAAGGTTTTTTACATCACGCTACGACGCTTAGGAGCCGAGCTACAAGAAAACAGGTCAGAAAGGAAGAAAGCTAAAAACGAAGTAACAGTGCGGGCGGCCGGGCTTCGGTAGACGCGACGCGATGTGATACGATGCGAGGCGAGGCGAGGCTAGGCGATGCGAGGCGAGGCGATGCGAGGCAATGCGAGGCGATGCAATGGGGTGGGTTGGGGCACAAGAATTTTGACGCGGACGAAGTTGCGGGCAGAAGCTTATTAGGTATAAAATAAGACACACCTCGACACAATTAAAAACAACCTTTGTGAATGTGATTGCAGCTCTACCTAATAGGGGTGGTGTTACGCAAAAGGATGTTGATGGTGATAATAGCTACCCTTAATCATCACGAGGAATTCCCCACCCACGTTACAAGAACAAAGTCACGAAGATTACTATTTCAAATTAACTCACATAAGGAAATTATACGATGACGATTTTGACATTGACATAAATAGTAATAAACAATTATCAATAATTAAAATGACGTTGAACTAATAATGATTAATGACACAATTCGTGGGTTTGTTTATTTGCGCACTGGAATTGGAGTAATTTTGTTTTTTTTCCTGAATCAAAGCGCTCTCGTGAATGTCACGAAAGCGCTTTGAAAGTACAGACGCCAGCATATCAAGTTACCCAAAACTGACAATTTTTCCCAATCAACTTTGAACCTTATACTTTAGCAATAAAGTTGAAAATGTACTAAAGAAATTTGACAGATTATAGCAGCTTGACATGCTGGCGTCTGTACAGATATCATATTATACAAGGTGGAGACGACAATCACACTAATATTATAAAGGCGAAAGTTTGTGAGTGTGTGTGTTTATATGCTTGTTACTTCTTCAAGCTCAAACGGCTGAGCGGATTTGGATGAAATTTGGCACACAGATACCTTATAACCAGGATTAACACATAGGATATTTTTATCCCGATATTCTTACGGGATCGATACTTATGCGGGTGAAACCGCGGGGCGCAGCTAGTACGAAAATAAATTAAACTTCGTTTATCTACTGACTTTCCCAGTCTAGACACAAAAATTCAATGAAATACCAATAGCAATAGTAATACCAATACTGCCGCAGTAAGTGAAAAGGACGAATATTGGCAAAAAATGTAACGAAAAATGAACCTTACTAAACAAAAGAGGCGTATCCATTAAGGCTCATTTTTCTACATTCCCTTTCCTCAGATGCGCCCCTTTTACCAACGGCGGCATAATAGTTTAGTCACTATAATCTGTAGCTAGTCGAAGATTGGCAAAATCCATCGTTATCGATAGTTTTTTATGAAAAAACTAGCTGCGGTAACTTTTTTTTTATTAAAATATTGTATTGTCGTCGGTTGTTGATAATTCTAGAACGTTTAAAGTAAATCTGATCGCTTAAAGTGGGGCAAAATCGAGCCCAAGCGAGTCATACAAACAAACAAACATACAGGTGAAACTAATAAAGCACAAAATGTAGGAAAATTAGAGGTATTTTTAACAATACCTCTAATTCGCCTACATTTTTGACAAGTTTTTGAGATTAATTGTCAGTGATTCATCTAAGCGAGATGAGATAGCGACTAGATTTTGAGCTTATGTAATTACGGGTTACGGGAATCGGCCTTCTGCAGTGCTATTCTGTAAAAATCTCACCGTGAGAACTTAGGTGAAGTGAACGGGAAGTGAGCTCTGCCATACCCTAATGGTAGGGATTGACACTATTAAGTGCTCACTTCACTTATGATTTCACGGTGAGATTTTTACAGAATGGACCGGCAGGTACTTAACTCAAAAAACATTGCGTATTTCGCAAGAAAATTCCATGACACAAAATATTGAAGTAGGCACCGAAATATGGTTAACCCCCGAACTGGAAATCATGTAAAACAATTCCAGGATCAGTTCTAAAGTCCTAATATTGTTCTAATAAGTACTAATTCGTCACAGTGATGACGTGTTAGATCGACGTGACCTCTGCAAGGTTGGCCTTTGGGAAACTCTAGCGGTAGACATACATACGTAACATTATAATAGTACGTATTAATAGCTATACTATGAATTCGGTAATAAATATAACGTCACACTACGGTGCGTCTGATTTTGTTGTGTAGTGGGACATTCCGTCATAGATTTTCTTTAGCCTATATATATATTTTTTAAATAAGTCCGTCAAAATCATAGTTGCTTATACTTTGCTACTAGGATTTTTTTAAGCGGTGGTGCACCGCAAGCAATAAATGAAAAAAACAAAACCGGTCAGGTTCGAGTCGGACTCGCGCACCGAGGGTTCCGTGCAAATTTGTAGGTATATAAATAGTTTATCACGGGAATCGTGCCTCGAATATTTTTCCCGTGTTTTCGGAATTTTTCCCATTACTTGTACTAAAAAAATCATGATACTAGGTCAACGGGAAGTACCCTATAGGTTTTGATTCCCTTGCAAGTGTCAAAATATGCGGCATAAACAGAACATAAACGCTCGTATCTTTTGATTGCGTTGACTTAGAAGTGTTTGATTTTTTCACTGCTTCAAGGGATTGCAGCTTTGAGTATTTGATAATAATTTCAACTTGACAACTTCACGCGTTCCTGAGAAAAAGGGTCTTGACAGACGGACAGAGAGACGGACAACGAAGTGATCTTATAAGGGTTCCATTTTGCCTTTAGAGGTATAAAAACCTAAAAATGAAAATTTTACAATCTATTATACCATGAAATTATTTAAATGTATCTGAATTTCAGGTTCTAGACTAACAGTAGATCTTCGCGAAACAAGTACAGCTTTAACGACATTATAGCTGAAGTAATAGTGGGTTTTTCTATTTATTTATTAATATCATTCCTAGAACTTCAAAGGAGACTTTTAGTCACAGTTTCCCGAAATCGTGGAGCCCCTGTATCGTCGCCGGCGCTGGCCGCCAATCGCGGTTATATACATACTCGAGCAATGAGCATTTCACGCCAGTCGATCAGCGCTTGCGCATCCTACGGGTTATTTTTTATTTTGACATATTAATTTATTTAATATTGTATTAACGTGTTCGCGTTCCGTAATAACTGATTGTGTGTGTTGTGGTTTAGTGTTGTGATTTTATTTTGAAGTAATTAGTCTTGAAGGTACGGTTTTTTATTTGGGTTTTTTACTGTTATGTTGTTATTTTAAGAGTTTTATTATGATCACTTGCCATGATTTAAAATATTTTTTTAGGAAATAAAAAGTCTACCTTTTTTTTTTAAATCTATGTTGTCAGAGATGCTAACTAGTGTACCTAACTACATAGTATATTTTATTATTTTCTAGTCTATTAGAGCGAAATTATCTATTCTAGTTAAGGGATATAAATAAATATGAGTTAATGAACTTTCACCGAAAAACATTAGGTGTGTGCACTGTAAATCAGTTGTCTAGTAAATAAACTAGACAGTAGACCAATTCATTGGCTACTCTCTTATATTTACGATATTGCTTTTGAATGTAAACTATTCGTAGTTTTAAAATAAAATAATATGTGGCGATGTCATATTAATCTAAATAAATGAAATATTCTCCTTAGAATAATACTTTTATCTGAAAAATATTAGGTTTCTTAGATATTATAAAAACTTGCATGATAAAAAACTCTCAGTAATGTGCAATTATGCTGTAACAGCTGTCTTTAGATTGTTTACTTTCGGTGTCATGGCTAAAAATACTTTCTTTGAGGATAGCGTGTAGCGATTGTAAAAGGTTTAGCGATTGTGTGTTGTTTCTAACTCATAAATAGTAAACATACTGTCGGTAAATGTTTTTTGGAACATGATTATATCAATGCATGGATATTGATAGTAGTTTCTTTTATCTATTCTGCCGTCGTAAGTAAGACGGGCGCATCTGTCTTCCTCTACTATATTCCCCTTTTGCCTGCATCTATGTATTTAGTGATGATTAACGCAGTTTACGGATTTTACTCTAGATTCTCCCAACTATGGTTATGCAGGAGATAGTATTTTAAGTAGGCTTACAACTTCTATTTCAACGGGTGACAGATTAGAGCTCCTGACCTCTTCACTCGTGATAGTTCAACGTTTTAGTCATTAGCAACATCGTTATCAAGTATTTTTGACCGAATGCAGCCAATGCTGTTGGTAAAGATTTTTTACGAGTTCATTACATTCTTGTAATTATTAAATTCTTGAAGATTAATGAACAAGACTCGGGTTATTATTTCAATCGTACCATAAACGGAAATCGTTAAATTTTATTGAAAATATGATGGTGTCTAATTGGGTTCTCAAGAACTATTCGTTTAATTGAGGACGTTACCTATAACTATTAACTTTTTGCTAGTTTTCCTTAAAACAGTCAATGAAAAACAAAACTAAATTGGTTAATACATGTACAATTATAATACATACGTAAGGACATGTTGAAGTTCTTGGTTATCAATAACGAGTTAAATGTGTTTTATAACAAGAATTATTGTGTATCATTTCAAGTAAAACTGAAAGCAAAACCTTCTCTAGCAAATTATGGAAACCGTTAAAATAGATAATTTACTTAAAATGTTTTTCTGTTTTACCTTTCCTTGTCAAAATAGCAACTCTAAACTTGACATTTCTCAAATATATGGTAACACGAACAAGTCTGCTACAAGCTAAAGCTTTAATAAAGCTATAAACGTCAGTCATAAAACTAGGACAAATGTACTCAAAAGCAAACACTGGTTTCGGTTCGACACATGAACTTTAAGTGCCTAAATATTACCGACCGACTAGTAACTATTTACAATACATGAACTGCCTCGGTGGTTGCAAGTGCGAGTGCTGAGCGTGAGGTCTTGTGTTCGTTTCCCAGGTCGGACAAAGTGTTATTTGGCTTTCCATTAGGAATTTATTAGTAACAATCTGGAGTTTGGAAGTTGGTGGTTTTATACCCCCGTGCCTCGGAAAGCACGTAAAGCCGTTGGTCCTGCGCCTGATCTCTTTCTACTCATGTCGGATTGCCGTCCCATCGGACTATAAGAGTAAAGGAACAGAGAGTGCACACCTGTGTTTACGCACACACTTTTGTGCACTATAATATGTCCTGCGTACCAGGCTGATCTCAGTTGAGATTGGCCACTGTGACCGAAATCGGTCGCGAGGATATTATCATTATTTAATTACCGATTGAATTATAAGTCGTTGGAATGAGTTAAGTAAGCGTTGTTATATTCATGCGATACTTATCTTTTATGGGAAAAGTGAAGAAATTAAAACAAGCAAATATTTTAAACTGAAAACATCGGTTTCCATGTTTACCAAATATCAGAGGAACTAACACGTCAACACCATAAGCAAGATCAAGGCTCAAGGTTAATATCCTCGTTAAAATATTCATTAGTTTACATAACATATTGTCTCGTAAAAAGATAAAGTAAACAAAAGACAAATAAATAGTGACTGTCAAAAATATTGAGACTTGTCCAGTCAACGGTGAGTTTTATGGAGTTCCCAGAATAATTTTGCCATGTTATTTTTTATGAAATTAAAATTAATTATCTTACGAATTCCTAAAGGTTGAACAACACAAATAGTTTTTTTTTTATGAAATCAAAGGTTATCAATTTAAAAATAAGGTAATTAGGTACCTATTTATTAATTAAACACACTGTGAAAGTTCTTATCAAGTAATTTAACGCAACATGATATTTTTTAACACAGTTTAAAATTAATTATTCATAGTCGTACCCATTAACAGCTAACAAACAGCTGATCAATCGTCTGACATCATAGCTTCCTGATTGATCGCCCACAGACTATGCAGTGCTCACAATAACTAGAATTCTTAAACTAGCTCAATCAAATCATATCCTACAGCACAGCCGAGAAGGTGAGGATCTCGTCCAATAATAGCGAATGATCACAATGGCATCATTGCAACAAATAGTAGATTGAATCTATGATTCGTTGCATCGGTATGCGTGTAACTGATATGTATATACAGGGTGAAATTGAAAACATGCGACAAATCGAAATGGGAGATTGTACTCATCATTATGAACAACTTTTACTATGAGATAAAACCTGAAATCGCGAAAAAAAAATCAGCTGTTCCCTACATTTATGTTCGCATAACACGTCAAAATGTAGGGAACAGCTGATTTTTTTTTTGCAATTTCAGGTTTGGTCCCATGGTAAAAGTTGTTCATAATGATGAGTACAATCTCCCATTTCGATTTGTCGCATGTTTTCAATTTCACCCTGTATAAGCAGGTCCTAGATTCAGTTTAATTCGGGTGATTGGTAAAGTTTTGCCTGGATTTTGTTTAAATATTTTGCTATAAATATCTCGTAGCTGTGGTTTGATATCTATAGGTATATTTATTATTATATGTAAGAACGTTGTTTAAAGTAGTGTTATCCTGTATATTGCTACTTTACTCATTGTATGTCCGTTTCTCAAGCACCAATCTTAAGAAACGGACATACAATGACTATCTACATGTTATCTTTTCTAAAAGTTATGGAGAATCCCCTGTGGACTTTTTCCTATAACTTAAAATGGTGAAAGGACGACTTTGCCTTAAAGCTTGGGTGAAGTGAGCGTCGAGTGAGCTGTCATTGGCTAGGGATTAACACTATTAAGTGCTCACTTCACTTATGATTTCACGGTGAGATTTTTACAGAATCGCCCGGCTGTTTTTGCTGTTACAAGTGATTAGTATTGAATGGTTCGTCACTTTGACTCTACACCTTAAAATCATATTAAAACACATATTATTTCACTGTTTAACATTGAAACCCGTCCAAAGTGTTTTAACAAAATGTGTCCCAGAATATCTGCTATGTTTTTTACTAACCATAAATCATATTAATAAAATTTTATCGACGTTAGGTGCAACAACGTTGCGTTTACGACAACGTTTACAAAATAGACCGTAACTATGTGTTTTTGTGGCTATTTCAAGAACTTTACAAACATTCTTGATGAATTTCAGTTTCAGTTTTAGCATGGTTGATGGCCGTAGGTTTTTGAAAGACGTTTTGTAAATCTCAATATAGGGAAAGAATCAAATATTTTGTGGGCACCTATAAACTATGGTTTTGCTGGAAAACAATGGTAGTAGGTATGGCTATACATAGTTATATGGGTAATCTTGTAAATAATACTATCTTTTCAAGATTTCAAGTCGCAATCTAAGTACTACACAATAATAATAATAAATAATAATAACTTTCACACAACACACTCTAGTCCCAAACTAAGCAGAGCTTGTGCTATGAGTACTAGACAACTGATAAAAATACACACATATTTCTAAATACATACATATTATAGATAAATTACACCCAGACAAAGAACAAATGATCGTGCTCATCATACAAACATTTATCCTAGGTGGGAATCGAACCCACGACCTTGCGTATAGTAGTCAGAGCCACCGACCACTAGACCAACAGGCCTGCCAAATGTCTTTTCACAGCGCACAGACTGGACAGGTCCACTCAATCTGTGTGGTTCTTTCCTCCAAAGACCATCTCAGACGTCGAGCTACATGGTCTTCACATGATCTGACCAAGATTATGTCTGGACTTTAAAAGTGACCACTGAGTTTGTTGCTCTCTTCTCAGAGTAGTCGCATAGGAAACGGCCACAGAACAGATAATATCTGTTCTGTGGAAACGCCGAACTTTTCTAGTTTTTAAAATATGATTGACGGGTAAAAGTGTTTGTATTCGGTTTTTATACAAAAACGTTTATCTACAGAAATAAAATCATTTATCAATGCTGTGGTCCAGAATTTGGTAGCGCGTTCCCGAAATGTTAGATAGGTTGTCTGGTGTGAGCAAATACGAAAATAAAGTCAAAGTAAAAAGTAAATCAAAGAAGCTAAGGAAACGCTGGCGTGGTAACTTAGAGGTGTTTATGGGAGATTGGCCGGAGAAGGCAACACATAGGGAAGTGTGGGAAGCTGAGGGGAAGACATTTTTTATCTCGATATTCCTACAGGATCGAGACTTATGCGGGTGAAACCGCGGGACGCAGCTAGTGTATAATAAAGCAAACCAAAAACCAAACAGATTAATCAGCAAATAAATCCATTGATGTTAAATTCATACTTAGACTTCAACTTTACTATAAGTGTTATGTAACTCGCAAGCGTCGAGTTATCGAGTCAACAACCTGTGACTATTTGATTAACGCGTCATCTTAACCTTTGAAGCCATAATTGCTCATTTACAATAGAAAATGTCTTGGTCAGGGTTAACTTTATAATAAGTAGGTACCTATTATATGTATATTGTGTCTTTAGAGACTAGTGGTGGCCCAATGGTAACGGCCCACGTCGTGGGTTCGAACCCAGACCCAGACCCAGACCCAGACCCAGACCCAGACCCAGGCTCGTTACGTAACTTGTACTTATTTCATCACCAGTGCTCTCAAAAACAGCGAAGGAAAACATCGTGAGGAAACTGACATGTCCTAAAACCAAAAAAACTAACAGACATGTGACATCTACCGACCCGCATTGGGCCCGCGTGGTGGATTACAACCCACTCCCTCTCACTGAGAGGAGGCCTGTGTCCCAGCAGTGGGAATGTTACAGGCTGATTGTGCTTTATATAGGGTGACTGGTAATTAGTGATCGATACTTAAACACATGATTCTACTCATCATTACAAACAACTTTTACTATCGGACCAAATCCGAAATCGCGAAAAAAAATCAGCTGTTCCCTACATTTTGCCGACTCGTACGAACATAAATGTAGGGAACAGCTGATTTTTTTTTCGCGATTTCGGATTTGGTCCGATAGTAAAAGTTGTTTGTGAGTTGATGAGTAGAATCATGTGTTTAAGTATCGATCACTAATTACCAGTCACCCTATACAGGTTGAAATTGAAAACATGCGACAAATCAAAATGAGAGATTGTACTCATCATTGTGAACAACTTTTACTATGAGATAAAACCTGAAATCGCGAAAAAAAATCAGCTGTTCCCTACATTTATGTTCGCATAACTCGTGAAAATGTAGGGAACAGCTGATTTTTTTTTTCGCAATTTCAGGTTTGGTCCCATGGTAAAAGTTGTTCATAATGATGAGTACAATCTCCCATTTCCATTTGTCGCATGTTTTCAATTTCACCCTGTATAGACATAGTCTTAGCTTGTGGGAAAGCCCTGCTATCGGAAAAGCGTGCATCGCTTGAATGATTCTTTTTCAATTACCATTTATGTAATGTCTCGCTCGTTCATTTACCAGAGAATTCAAACATTATACTTACATCAAATTGGATCGGTAATAGATACCTATTAACTAAATACTATTAGTAAAGTTTATATACAACGTGTAACGTTAAATGCGCAAAACCTGAAAATAGTTTGATCAGAATAACGAGCAGAATTAAATGAACCACTTTTTAATATAGGTCACATTTTTCAAAAAATCTTCATTAAAAACGTTGCCGTGTCTATTTATTAATAGGTCAAGCAAGCGAATGTCAGCGCGGCGCAGCGGCGCGGTGACGACTCATCCCTCGATAAAGCGTCGTCGCAGACGCAAGAAACGATCAGAATGGCCAGTAAAACTAAAACAGCATATAAAACCTTTACAATTTTTTTAATTAATTATTTTCTCTTTGAAATAGGTCAATTGAATGAAAAATCAGTTGGGGTGTCTGAGGTTTTGCGCATTTAACGTTACACGTTGTATATTAAGTGAAGGCGAGCGTAGATATCTAGAGCATTGCTGGGTCCATTCAGCAATGTAGGTACAGTCGGCATTAAAAATTAGTTCATCGTCGCTATAAGGCACTGTCAATTTTTTTTTTAATTTATTTAAAAGTAGGTATATACCTAATTTTTTTTCTGAATTTACATATAAGTATGGACCAACTATTTGTCATAACGGTACCTGTAAGCAGATCTTACCTCATCTAATACAAGGTGCAGAATCTGACGCATCTCACAGACCAGTCATAACGGGCTCGACATCGGCTTAGTATGTAAACGATTAGCTATTTCTGGACACGGCATGTGAACGCATTCGACTTGGTTTCCGACTCCAATCATATACAGCAATACTATTTAGTTCGTGACTAAAATTGTAAGCAACATAGTACCTATGTAATTTCTGACTAAAATACCGTTGCTCATTTTGCCCTAAAATAATAAAATAAGTACAGGGTGTTCACTTGTCAACTACGCATTCTGTATATCGAATTATATAACATTGGACATTTTTATTTTGAAACAAGATAATATTTACATACTATAAGCTAACAAACTTTAAATAATAATATGCTTATAACAAAATAAAAGGAGGAAAGAGTCATAGGGAACCAAAAATTCTTCCGCATCGCCGTCAACAGGAAAAGAGCCTAAAAGGCTAGCAGCATTGCCCTGTTGTATGACGATGCTGATTCTTTGGCCAGATTGCACATTAATAATTGTTGGGAAACGACTTTTATTTTTGGTGTCAAAAATCGCTGTTTACGGTAGCGCACGACAAACATTTTGCATAAGGGTGCATATTTAAAAAAAGTTAAGTTAAATTATAACATTTAAAACTTGTTGACGGAACGAACAACTGTGTCTCGACTTCGCTAAGCGCTTTTTGACAACCCTTATTTTCAGCAGGTACTGTTATAACATTATGTACAGACGCCAGCACATGCTACTGCAATCTGTCAGATTTCTTTAATAGATTTTCAACTTTATCTCTAAAGCATAAGGTTCAAAGTTGATTGGGAAAATCTGACAGTTTCGGGTAGCTTGATGTGCTGGCGTCTGTACTTACTATGTAGCAGCTCACTAAAATGTTTACACCTTCACGCCAATTTTCTTAGCGTGTGCATGAGCAATAAATTCCTGAACGAATTAAAGTGGCGTTTAGCGCCAGTAGGTAATCGTTAGATCTAATTATATATCGATTTAATGGTACAGGCAAAAAAGGAATTGGTTAAGAAGGAAGCGCGAGGTTAGTCCGCGAAATTAAAATTTTTCTCACTTTTTTTTGCAATCCGCAGGTAAAGACCTGCGAATGTTTGTATGTTGAACAAAATATGATTCGCGAGCGTAACAAGTACCTATGTATTTACATAATTAAAAATCAGCTGTTCCTTACATTTTGACGAGTTATGCGAACATAAATGTAGGGAACAGCTGATTTTTTTTCGCGATTTCAGGTTTGGTCCCATAGTAAAAGTTGTTCATATGATGAGTACAATGACCCCTTAAGAGGTTGTGCTTTATTTAAGTTACACCCTGTCAGTGGCGGGGCAAGACCTAAATTTCATGTGGGCAACATACATTTTGCGAGGCCCTCTGGTAACGCAAAAAGATGGATTTGAACAACAATTATTAGAAACTAATAATTTTTATTTATTATGGACAATCAAAAAGCTACAAAAAGACTATACATAAATTATTATAGGTAGGAAACAATGAAAGTGTTTAAAGTTTTAGTGATGCTTTAGTTAGAGGTTGGCACGGTATGCAAAAAAATCTAAAAACAGAAATGAGCGTGGACATTGGATAATACAAACAAAAAATAAATATGTATAAAAGTTGCAAGTTTTACATCTTTAGGATCAAATATCTATAAGCAATTTAAATAAACAAATAGGGATAACATATAAATAATAATAATATAATTATTAGGTTGTCTCATAAGTTCTTGCCATATTTTATTTTTCTCGAATTTTCTCGTATTTAAACTAAATTCAAGAAAGTTCTAGATCTTTCTAGTAAGGATGAGTATCTTTTATGGTGAAGGTATAAATAGGGGCGGACGCAACGCAATAATTAGTCTTTAGTGAAAATGGATCAGCGTCAACTGCGAGCTATTATGCTATATGAGCATCGACTTAAAGTCTCTTCAACAGAAACGGCTAAAAAGATTAACACTGCATTTGGACCGGGTACTACTAGCGATCGGACTGTTCGTTTCTGGTACAAGCGTTTTGACACCGGTGATATAAGCTGCGAAGATCAACCTCGCCCAGGCCGAGCCACCAGCTTCGATGAAGATGCTTTGCGTCACGAACTTGAGCTACATCCAGACTATAGTACGCTGTACGCGCGATTTAGAAAAGGCGCTTGGACAATCCCACGCGACTATAGATCGTTATCTCAAATCGATGGGATATCGCAAAATGATGTCACGTTGGACACCTCATGCGTTAGCGGACCATGACCGGGCCGTTCGTGTGGCCATTTGTCAAAGTTTGTTACTTCGTCCGCACAGACAGGACATTATTACATGTGACGAGAGCTGGATACATTATGAAACTAACACGCGTCATGCCTATTGGATTCCTCGCGGAGAAAACCCGCCAGCCCAGCCTAAACTTAATGAGCACGGTCGTAAGATTGTGTTGTCTGTTTTCTGGGATTGGCAAGGAATGATTTTCTGGGGACTCCTCGAATCTCATCAGACTATTAACGCAAATCTGTATACGCAGCAGCTTCGCAAACTAGCAGAGATGTTAAAAATTAAGCGGCCAAAACGACTTGGAGTCCAACTTTTGCATGACAACGCACGACCTCATTGCGCCAAGTTAAATGATAAATGATAAATGATAAATGATTTATTTTCTGTAAGTAGGTTTGTACAAACACTTTTACATGTCAATCACATTTTTTTTTAAACTAGATGAGGTCGGCGTTTCCTATCTGACTACTCTGAGAAGAAAGGCCGAAACAAACTCAGAGGTCACAGTCTCTTTTAAAGTCCAGACATAATCTTGGTCAGATCATGTGAAGACCATGTAGATTGGTGTCTGAAATGGTCTTTTGAGTAAAGAACCACACAGATTGAGAGGACCTGTCCAGTCAGTGCACGCATTTGTCAAAAATCGTGCAGCTCAACTCAGAACTTGAGGAGCCTTACGATTCGACGAACAATACCAATGAAAGGACATTTGGGTAGGCCGCATAAATTACTCAAACTGCCAGGTCATGATTAAAACTAAGAAGGAAAACAGAAAAAAGAAATGACCCACATAGTCTTCACACTCACAATAATAATAATAATAAAAATAAGATACTTTACAAAGTAAATATCCATGTCATTGTTTATATAATATTCATCAATGTCAATGTGTATATAAAAATCCGGAAATAATCTTTGATCTTTGAGGACTATGTAGATTGGTGTCTGAAGTGGTCTTTTGAGGAAAGAACCACACAGATTGAGTGGACCTGTGCAGTCGTTGCACGCATTCGTCAGTAACCGTGCAGCTCAACTCAGAACTTAAGGAGCTCAACGATTCGACGAGTAATACCAAGGACAGGACATTTGTGTAGACCGCATAAACCACTCAAAGTGCCAGACCATGATTAAAACGGAAACAATGACCCACATAGTCCTCACATTCACAATAATTAAAATAATATAAGACTTTAAACAGTAAATGTTCATGTCATTCTGTATATAAATTGATATTTAGAAAGAGAAAAAAAAAAAAAGTGTAAATCAGCAAAAAATAAAAAATAAACAACATTCACTGTCTAGACCTATTGGAGCAGCTCAATCCCAAGCTTTTTTGTCCTCAATATAGTCTTTTACAGTATAATAGGCTTTCTGGCATAGTTTTAGCTTTATAAAAGATTTGAATTTATTAATGCTTAGTTCTTGAATGTGGCTAGGAAGTTTATTATAAAAACGTATACATTGGCATCTAAACGAGCCACCTATTTTCTTGAGCCTTGTTGTAGGAACAACAAATTTGTGTTTGTTCCTAGTATTTATGTTATGGATATCACTGTATTTTTTAAACAGATTAATATTTTTATGTGCATACAAAAGATTATCATAAATGTACTGAGAAGGCACAGTCATTATATTAATCTCTTTAAACTTGTCTCTGAGGGAGTGTCTGGGACTTAATTTATAAATGGAACGAATTGCCCTTTTTTGTAAAATAAAAATTGTCTGAATATCGGCGGCATTTCCCCACAACAGAATACCGTATGACATCACACTATGAAAATAACTAAAGTAAACTAAACGGGCTGTCTCTAAATCAGTTAAATCACGAATTTTCCTAACGGCGTATGCTGCAGAGCTAAGCTTTTTTGACAATTTATCTATATGGGGGCCCCATTGAAGCTTGGCATCCAAAGTTATGCCTAAGAATACAGTGGAATTTTCGGGTTTTAACTCTTCACCCTTTATGAGAACACGAGTTTCTACTTGTGTAACATTTGGTATCGTAAACTTAATACATTTCGTTTTTTTTTCGTTAAGAAGTAGATTATTAACATTAAACCAGCTAACTACTTTTGCGAGGGCACTATTTATACTGTCAGTAACCAGCTGTTGACGTTTGAGTTTAAATAAAAGTGAAGTGTCATCTGCAAACAACACTATATCATGTTCGTCCTTTATGAGGTAAGGCAAGTCATTGATATAAATAGTAAATAAAAATGGTCCAAGTATTGAGCCCTGTGGGACCCCCATTCTTACTACAGATCCGGGTGACCTTTTCCCGTTAACATCAACTCTCTGAATCCTATCACTTAAGTAAGAAGTGAGAAGATCCAGAGAGGCGTTCCGGATTCCGTAGTGGTGAAGTTTCCTGATTAAGGTTTCATGAAGAACACAATCGAATGCCTTGGACAAATCACAAAAGATGCCCAAAGCATCGCATTTGTCCTCCCATGCACTATAAATATGTCCTAAAAGTTCAACTCCGGCATCGGTAGTTGAACGACCCCTTGTAAAACCGAACTGTTTATTATTCAGTAATTTATTGTTATTGAAAAATCTTTGCAATTGATTTAAAATAAGTTTTTCATAAATTTTACTAAAGGTGGGTAGTACGGAAATAGGTCTATAATTAGTAGGGTCTGATGTACTACCCGATTTAAACAACGGTATTATTTTACTGTGTTTCATAAGATCAGGAAACTCACCACATTCAATACAATTATTAAATATAACAGCTAAAGTAGGTGCTACAATGTTTATAATTGTCTTAGCAACATCCACAGAATTACCCCATAGATCTGCAGTCTTTTTTACATTTAACATGTGAAAAGTTTTAACACATAAACAGCTGGAGGAGCTAGGATGGCTGACTGTTTCACATCCACGTATAGCCCGGATCTTGCGCCTTCAGACTTTCATTTATTTCGAGCTCTTAAATTTCATTTACTAGAAAAAAAATTCGAAAATTCTGAAAGTATTAAAATTGAACTTGAAAATTTTTTCGAGTCCCAGCCTGCCTCATTTTGGGAGAAGGGTATTCAAATTTTGCCCAGTAGATGGCTGACTGTTGTAGATAACGAGGGAGACTATATAATTGATTAAATGTGTTTTTTATTAATAAAAAAAAATATTAATAATAATTTGTTTTTAACTGACAATAATTTATGAGACAACCTAATATTTACTTACCTAATGTTCATGGGTAGGAATTTTTAAACTGAATTTTCGTACTTACAAAATAAGTCTTATTAAGTCTGTTTCTTAACAAGAGCACAAAAGCGGGTCTCAGTCGGTCGATTAATAAAAAACCGGTAAAGTGCGAGGTGTTTGGTGCAGGGGTTCCATACAAATTTTTAGAAACTACTGGCACTAGCCCGACGGTGGTTCCCCATAATACTCGTAGTTAACGCAAATGGTGCTAGCCGAAATAAAAAAGAATTTGGTAAGTGTAAGGGTTATTGTTATATGACGAATAATATTTTTCGTCAGCTTAAACGCGACAAAAAATTTTGCTCGTCCTGCCTTCGAGGAGCGAGGCCCCTAGGAGCGCGAGGCCGTAGGCGATGGCCCACGTCGCCCACGCCTTACGCCGCCTCTGCACCCTGTATATGTATATACAAACTGTATCTTAAATTTTTGTAATTGGTTTTAAACTGTCTTAATTAAAGAAAAAAGAAATAAATTAAAATCATCAATACAACACTCTTAGTTCATATACACTGCAAATTGCAAAAAATGTAAGAAAATTTGAATTTTGCCGGCTACTATTCAAAGTTTCAGAAGAGTTCGAAATATTGTTTTGACTTTTATTTAAACCTTCGTAACCGAGTCAAACCTAAACAAAGTACCACTAAAAATACCTAGTTTATAAATAATAATAAGCCACTAAAAATATCTATATCTGTTTGTGGTTAGATATAATATTATATTCGTCATTGGTAAAGTAAATTATCAAGTACATTGCACTTTGCCGCACACATCAAAATTATTTAACTAGATGTACAGACGCAAGCACGTCAAGCTACTTCAATCTGTCAAATTTCATTAATAGATTTTCAACTTTATCGCTAAAGCATAAGGTTCAACGTTTATTGGGAAAATTTGAAAGTTTCGGGTATCTTGATGTGCTGGCGTCTGTACCTATTGGTACTTAAGAATAATTCGATCCAGTCTGTCCTTTGCTTTGCTTCCTTCTTAGAGGGACGCCCTAAGCCGAGGTCCGTACCCCACAGGGGGTGCCCTTAGCGTGTAATCGCTTAGTCTTTAAGTTTTTTAGGCCCTGGCTGGAGGCCTTAATTTATTGAGGCACCCACAAGTCCAGTTAAGAAGACTACAACCTCCCAGGATGACTACGAGACCCGAAATACAAAAAAAAATTACCTTACCATAATGTTTTTTGTTTTGTTCCAGATTTTAACTAAAGATGGAGCCACTGCAAGTAGACGTCGTTCACTTCTATCCGAGAGAAAACGCACAACCACATAACACCGTCAAGTAAGAGCATACCTACCTAATAAAAAAAAACAATAAACTTAATGATGATGATTTGCGATTGGTTGGCAAAAATCAATAATTTTAGTAGGTAATGTAATTGACATGATAATTACTACCCGGGGTGGTGAAACAGGCCATTTGTTAGACATCAATTACATATATCATTGTGCTAGGAAGTGTCGAAAGATGGGCGTTTCAGAGACTGTGTTTGTAACCTTTGACGTTCAAAAAGGGCTGATATCCATCTTAATTTGAAGAATTATTTTTGACGTTCTTGCAATAAGCTCAATATCTTGTTTTTTCCTCAGATTCGAGGTGGTGAACGACGAGAACCCGACGACTACAATCGTGAGACGTGGACAGCCGTTCAGCGGTGTGGTGAGGTTCACAAGACCTTACAATGAGGCAACCGATATTGTGCAGCTTGTGTTTTCTATCGGTGGGACTTAGTTTTTATTTTCATTAACATAACACCTTAACTGACACATTATTAATGGAAAGGTACCTGCTTACACCGTTTTTCAGTGTTTCATGTAGGTACTTAGATAGTATTCAGAAGTTTATGTTATCTACATTATAATGTAGTTTGATTATGATAAAAAAAACTGAAGCGTAAACCAATTTTTCTTGCTGATTGTTAGTACCGACTTTTATGGTATGTTTATGCCAAATATTAAAAACTAAATGGAAGAGAGCTTATAAATAAATAATTGTGTATTAACCAGTAGTCTATTATCTATCGCTTTTATTCTCCTATCTTTACCTTTTAAACATCTTTGTCTACAGGAGATAAACCATCAATGGAGACTACAGGAAAGATGTTCATACGACGTGACGCGGTGACAGACAAATATACATGGAGTGCCAATCTCTTGGAAGTGCAAGATGAAAACACACTTTCTTTTAAGGTATGTAAGTCTTAATTTGGTATGAGCTGAGAAATGTATGATGAAGCAGGCATAGTCCTTATTAGGCATAGAATACGGGATAATGGTACGGAACCCTCGGTGCGTGAGTCCGACCCGCTCTTGACCGGTTTGTTTTTTATACAAACGTTTTTTAAGTTACCTATAGGTGTAATAATATCTAGCTGCATGTAGGTATAATTTAGGCAGAAGTTAGCAATCTAGGCACGAAATTATTGGCTATTTTAGAAGTTAGAACTTGTTTACTGAAATTGGTATGCTAATTTTAGCACGTACGAAATTGCATCTGCGTAAAAATAAAATATTTGCACGTAGGATAGCGAGCGATCTAATACCTAATATAGGTCTACTATTAGAGAATCTAAAGTGGAATATTATTTTAATAGTGTGTTTCAAATGGGTATGTAACAACAGTACAAATATTTCTAAATTCCATTTCACATCTAACCCGTCTGCCTTCAAAGCAAGAGTGAACAGGCATCTTCTGGGCACGCTCGTTCTATCGTAGACCTCATCCATCGCTTTCCATCAGGCGTGATCGAGGTCAAGAGCAGGGCCATCCGGCAATAAAAAAAAAGTATATTTATTTTCTTTATTTTTCAAACTTTCTTTAATTTAATGGAGCGTCAGACGTACTCGTAAATGTATTGTTTTATTTTATTTATTTAGCTTTTCCAACAAAAGATACTTTATATACACAATACGTTACACATAAATAATGGGTAACATCATGTATTAAAAGAGTGTCCGTGGAGTTTCTTGCCCGTTCTTCTCTTTACCTACCTACGCTTTGAAATGGGCATGAGCAAACCTTCATCTTTCTGACTGACCGACCCCTTGACAGTTAAAAAGTGCCTGTAAATTTTTTTTTTTAAACAAATGCTTTGAGTTTGATTAAGTAGGTATTCTCCTTCACTTATAGGAGATCACAGCATGCACAATAAAGTTAAAATACAACTAAGCAACACAATTTTGCTATCAAAGTTACAATAAATTTTGAAAGAAAAATTCAAACAATTTCAGTAAAACTTGCGATTATTTCTAAGATTAAATTATAATGCAAATTAAAACAAAAAATAACACATTAGTATTAAATTAACATATTTATATCATTTAAACAACATTTTTGAAAAAAAAAATACCTATCTACTAGGTATTTATAGGTACCTATTACAACATACCAATTGTTAAACGTACCTACCTAATGCAATTGTAAAGTTGGCCCCAAATTGGGTACCTGCTAAACAGGGACTATACTAAAGTGAATTGTTTTTCTGACAACTAAAATGCCGTTCCTAAGTCCTAGTCCTACGGCCCGGCACGGCATGACAAGGTATTTTTAGGCGACGAATAAAAATGTAACTTGATAGTATGGAAATAAAGTGAAAATTTTAATGTTAACGGTCGTAACTACAGAGACAATACCGCAGTATGTTTAGGCATGCCGTGTCAGCAGCCTTCGGTACGCTTCGGCATCACTCGGAACGCTTTGACAGTCTTCGAGACACCGCGGCAAAACAGGCGCACGTCCGAACCCCGCGGCCCCGCGCATAGCTTCATTAGAAAGGACGTCGCGGCATAGTTACCGCCAGTGTGTGCTTACATGTAGGGATGCCGAAGGATGCTGCCATGCCGTGCCACCAGTGTGCGCCAGGCCTAATTCATTCAAATCACCACTCAAGCGCATACGAAATAATCAATTTAATTTGAAACAATAGAAAATATGTGACCAATTTCGTATAGTACGCGATGCTACGTGAATATCTAATACTTGATTAAAACAAGCTATTTTAGAGATAATTCGACAGATACGTGCATACCTACTAATAAAATGTGATATTTATTACTATTGTCTGATTATTCAAGGCTTGAGTTTAAATGTTTAATGTTTTGTTTAGCTATTTTAATTTATGTAACTTGCTGGTGGTCCTTAGATTGAGAACCTCTAAAGCACAAGCGCCAGCGGGGTACTTGCGTAACACACTATCAGTAGCAATGGCTTTCATTTTGACAGTTCAACAACATTCATTGCGTTACTTACGTTGATGAGCAGACAAGCTTTTGGAACATATGACGCAATAGATTAGCAATATACTTCAAAATGATTCAGATGTCAATTGAAAGTGTGTTGCACAATTAGGGTACCTACAGAATTCGATCCACCAAATCGCAATAGATGCACGTGGTAGGTCACGGCCCACTCCCTTCCTGTGTGCCAGCTGCAATGGGAACATTATAGAATGATTATGACTTATTTATTTATTTATTTATTTATCCTCCCACTGGAACGCCATATAGCAATTACACCAACGGAGCAAAAAATTACTTAATGTGCTGCTTCCCATCCATCCTGTGCGTGGTGGACATCGAACGGGCGGCGATGGAACACGCACGCTCACACAGCGTTAGCTCAATAGTGCCATTACTCCATCCAAATCGCGCACATTGTTTGCGATTTTTTTTTATATACAATTAATTTTTCAAAATAAAAGCATTAAATTGTAAAAACGGAAAATTTGGGTGTGTCGTCCTGATTGACAGATAAGATGATATGATATGACAAGTAGATATGATGAAGTACCAGGTTGTTGGTGTTAAACTCATAAAAAACTACAGTAAACATCTCGTAGATACTTGTACTATTAGCATACCACATTTAATAAAAAACAATACGTAGAAACATTATTAGATATAATAACATAATAATTTATGAGCATTCAAGTGTTGGTCAAGACCAGTTTGTTTAGACATTGATACTCAAACTGCGAGTAGCTTTGACTTTAACTTAACAAAACTCACGCCGGGTATTCCCGAAGGGGAAAAGTCAAACTCAAACTGAGCTTATTTCAATTACGGGCACTTTTGAACTGTCAAGGGGTCGGTCAGTCAGTGAGTGCGAGAGCTGTGATAGCCCAGTGGTAGATATCGGCCCCGACTTACGAGTTATACAACGTGTAACGTTAAATGCGCAAAACCTCAGACACCCCAAACTGATTTTTAATTCAATTGACCTATTTCAGGGAGAAAATAAGTCATTAAAAAAATTGTAAAGGTTTTATGTGCTGTTTTAGTTTTACTGGCCATTATGATCGTTTTTTCCGTTTGCGACGACGCTTTATCGAGGGAGGAGTCGTCACTGGGCCGCTGCGCCGCGCTGACATTGGTTTGCTTGACCTATTAATAAATAGACACGGCAACGTTTTTAATGAAGATTTTTCGAAAAATATATAAAAAAGTTGTTCAATTAATTCTGCTCGTTATTCTGACCAAACTATTTTCAGGTTTTGCGCATTTAACGTTACACGTTGTATACTTAGGTCGTGGGTTCGAACCCAGGCATGCGCTTTACCATGTGTAAATAATTTCATCACCACTGTTCTCAAAACGGTGTAGGAAAACATCGTGAGGAAACCGGCATGTCCTAGAACCAAAAATTCGAAGACATGTGACATCTACCAACCCGCATTGGGCCCGCGTGGTGGATTACCTACTGTCCACTCCCTCTCACAGAAAGGAGGCCTGGTTCCCAGCAGTGGGAACATTATTATGCGGTAAGTCAGAAAGATGAAGATAGTTGCCCATTCCAAAGCTTAGTAGGTATCTATGGAGAAGAACTGGCAAGAA
Organism: Eremobia ochroleuca; assembly: GCA_949629135.1. NCBI lineage: Eukaryota > Metazoa > Arthropoda > Insecta > Lepidoptera > Noctuidae > Eremobia > Eremobia ochroleuca. Next base: position 16,712,598 of record OX451401.1, on the reverse strand, counting down.
ACTCCACGGACTCTTTTAGGCGGCAGGCAGTGGTGTCCCACTCACATTTCGCCTCATACATAGGTACTATGTTTAAGTCCCATGAAGGGGGGTGACACTTTTGTGTCATTAACCGGTCCTTAATCCAAACTCAGTTACACTGTCCAATCTGGGGATCGACAGGGCCTCACGTTCAGAAGGTACAAATCACGAAAAAATACTAGAACAACGAGACTGTTTTTCAGTCCATACGGACGTTAGAGAGCATTGGAGCCAGAAATACTAATAATATATGAGCGAATCCATATCAAAGCGATTATTAAGCGTAGTGCATGGTAAAGTGTTACTATAATGACCTGCCGGTCGATTCTGTTAGAATCTCACGGTGAGAAGTTAGGTGAACTGAGCATTCATTCCATCGGATGCTAGAGATTGACATTAATAACTGCTCACTTTAAGCTCACTTCACCCGAGTTATCACGGTGAGATTTTTACAGAATAGCACTACTGGAAATTGATATTCCCGTGATTAGAAACGTTCCAAATCTAGTCGAACAAAATAGAATCACAAAATTTTGTTTCAGTGCGGTTAGTGCAGGTTAGTGGAAGTGCTCAGGTGCGCGTGCGGTTCGTATAAGTTTTGTTGAAATCAGTGCTCTGAGTGGAATACCTCACAATCTCATCCCAGCAACAGTAAATGTCAAAGACTTGTCAAAAACGTAGGTAAAATAAAGGTATTTTTGATAGATTAAGACTGAGATACGACTGTGTAAATTACGGGAATTACTCCACTGACCTGAGCACGCCGGTTGAGAATCACTTGCTAAAGAACTTGCAATATTATAAAGATGATGCTCACACAAACACATTACGTTAGGTACCTACAAGCTTACACGCAAATGAAGGATTGGCAATTTAATATGGTGATGCAAACCATTAATTTTCCTTCGAAGACGTGATGGAAAATTGCAATTAAACATATAGTTAATAACGTATCTTGTGACTAAATAAATATTTTTCAGATAGCTTTGATTATAGGGTTCGAAAATAATCCCAGTTTCTTACTATGTAGCTAGAAATATATACAACGTGTAACGTTAAATGCGCAAAACCTGAAAATAGTTTGATCAGAATAACGAGCAGAATTCATTGAACCACTTTTGAATATAGGTCACATTTTTCAAAAAATCTTCATTAAAAACGTTGCCGTGTCTATTTATTAATAGGTCAAGCAAGCCAATGTCAGCGCGGCGCAGCGGCCCGGTGACGACTCATCCCTCGATAAAGCGTCGTCTCAGACGCAAGAAACGATCAGAATGGCCAGTAAAACTAAAACAACACATAAAACCTTTACAATTTTTTAATGTCTTATTTTGTCTCTGAAATAGGTCAATTGAATTAAAAATCAGTTGAGGTGTCTGAGGTTTTGCGCATTTAACGTTACACGTTGTATGTTTATCAGTTGTCTAGTACTCATAGCACAAGCTTTGCTTAGTTTGGGACTAGATGGCGTTGTGTGAAAGTTGTGGAATATTATTATTATTATTATTGTATAAGCTCTATAAAAATCAATCCACCTAGTCTTTTTGTATTTTGGGGTCGGCTCACCGAGCCGCAGCACAACGCATTTCAATACAAAAAAGTGCGGTGCGGCATAATATACGGAAATGGTGCAGCAGGATTTTTGCAATGTGGTGCAGCCCGCCCTGTATTACTACTTAGTAACAGCCAGGAGTTTGGAAGTTGGCGATGTGATACCAACGTGCCTCAGAAAGTATGTTAAAACGTTGGCCCTGTGCCTGATCTCTTTCCGGTCGTGTCGGATTGCCGTCCCGACAATGGGAGAGAGGGAAGAGAGAGCGCACCTGTGTCTAAGCCTACACTTGTGCACAATACTTAACATCTGCCGCGCCGAAGGCCATCTGGAGGACTGTATAATAATTTCATTTATTTCAGGTCTGTGACCCATATAAAACCAAAATAGATAAAAATACAAATACAAAACACATAAATTATTGCTCGGCTAGCTAAATCCAAAAGGTCAGAATTACTTCATAAACATTAATTAATTAATTAAATTAAATTAAACTAAATAGTCAAAAGTCAAATACACAATCGATAAGGAATAAATTAATAGATATCAAATTAAAATTATCATATTATAAAAATAAAAAAAATAAAAAATCCAGTTACAAAATGAGCAATTACAAAGTGATTAAATGTCAAATAAGGATAAATGTCAAAATAGGATAAATGTCAAAATAGGATAATAGCTATTAGACCTTAGCAACATGCCGGTTACAACAGTGCCTCATATAGGGACAATCAAGTCTACCTGCAATCATTGCCAGGACAGCGTTGGAGCTGGCCCGCACCCTGCGCACCAAGGAAGCGCACCGCTTGCGCATGGTTTATTTATTTATTTATCTTACCATTATTATAAATTACCCTTCTTCCCACAGGTATCAAGTCCAGTGACCGTCCCTGTTGGTGCGTGGGCGCTGAGAGTGATCACTTGGCAGCGAGACTCTCCTGAACGGGCATATTATGACTTCGATCAGGACATCTACATACTCTTCAACCCATGGAACCCTGGTAAGTGTGCTTGAAAAACAGGATCAGCCGTTTATAGCAGGCTATTGTTATAAACTGGGCTTCTATCACCTATCCTACCCTTTGTGCCCTAAAACATGCAGTCCAGTCCTGACCTCCGCGTTGCCACCGACGATGCAACACAATATGAAATAGGTTCTGTCGTGCCAGCGATTATATATTTTCACCTTTGCCGACTCGTAGTCACACCAGATTATCACACCAGTATGACAAACAAGATTTTTTTTTCTAGATTTTTTTTTTTTACTACGAGTCGGCAATAATTTTCACTAGCTTTGGGCTCGCGACTTCGACGTCCATTCGCATTGCATCGCCTGCCCACACTATTATTTAATTTTTGCTTAGAGTTCTTTTTTCTCTTTTTATTATGTTCCTATGAGTCCTACCGTAAACTTAGCCTTCCTCAAGGAATGTGCCATCAGGTGCAAAAATAAAAAAAATCAAATATAACTGGTACCTAGTTCCAGAGATTAGCGTATTCAAACAAACAAACAAACTCTTCAGCTTTATTATTAGCATAGATTTAGATTAGAGTAAAACACTTTTTCAGTAGAGATACTTTTTTATAAGAGTATTTTCAAGCAAAAATCATAACCATCCTTTGGCTTTACTGTAGTCGGGTAAAACCGAATCGCTACTTAATTGAATAAGCATGGAAATGAATTTATCTTTTATACCTGTACTTACTTACTAGTTAACTGTATAAATGTGTAACGACAAAGTGAAATATTATGGTAATCATAGACTACGACGTATCATTAGGGCCAGCGTATAATTTGATATTCCATTGCTGACGGAGGTTTAATAGAATATTAACTTTTACTTAAAAGCAAAAGGACTAGGAGCGGTGGTGGCCCAGTGGTAACGGCCCCGACATACGAGTTGTAGGTCGTGGGTTCGAACTCAGACAGGCGCTTTCATCATCTGCCTGCCTTTTCCCAACTACGTTGGGATCGGCTTCCAGTCTAACCGGATGCAGCTGAATACCAGTATTTTACATGGAGCGACTGCCTATCTCTCCCAGACTGCGCCACAACACCCTGTCCTCCGCCTTCCAGTCTACCCCAGCCACCTTCTTTAGGTCGTCCGTCCATCTAGCTGGGGGGCGTCCCACACTACGCTTGCAGATACGCGATCTCCACTCCAGGACTCGTCTGCTCCAGCGGCCATCGGCCCTTCGACAGACATGGCCAGCCCACTGCCACTTCAGTTTGCTTACTCTGCAAGCTATGTCGGTTACTCCGGTTCTTTTCCGGATAATGCCTATGTCCAGCAGTGGACTGCGATAGGCTGAGTTGATTGATTGACTGCCTATCTGACCTCCACAACCCAGTTACTGGGTAACACGATACCCCTAGGTAAGAGTGGTTGTCAGACTTTCGGGCTTCTGACTACCCGTAACGTCTGTCAAAGATCTACGAATGACAGCCGGGACCAACGTGCTTTCCGAGGCACGGAGGGGTCGCGGTATGTAAAGGTGGTCACCCATCCACAGACCAACCGCGGCAAGCGTAGCTTAACCTGATCGATTGACCTGTGCGGCTGTTATTATTTAGCCACATTGTTCAACGTGTGTCTAATGTCAGTGTTACGTCAAAATACATACTTATAATTATCTCGTGTTTAAAAGGTGTTTAAACAACTGATAAACACTGTTTTGTGGTTGTAGGTAAGGAAAATAAATATAACTGAAACGAGTTGCTTACCAATCTACGTTTCTTTTATTTCTATGCTATCTTTTCAATTATTCAACTTTAAATAAATTGCAGAACAATACAGAAAGTTGTAAAAACATTGCTAGTCTAATTTATTTATGAGTTTGGACTTAATTTTTTTGAATACAACTATTGATAGAAACTTGTCTTTGCATTTGTCTTTCAACGGCTTAATCTCAAGATTGTTTTATGTTCTAAATAAATGTAGATAGTTTTGTAACTGAAAACTGCAAACCATCATTTTGGGGTACGAACTTTGCGGGTGATTTTCAACCCTTTAAAACGTTTCTTAGCAAAAAAAAATACGTATCTCATAATTTTTCATGTAGATTATTATAGTAAAGCCGCAACTAAATCGGTGAGGGACACCTCGCGAGGTTTCCTTGTCAGGCATTCATTTAGGTGTTACAAAGTATTAGTAAAAACGGCATTAAAGGCTAAAAAAGATAAACACGCTCAGTTTTATCAAAGTTGCCTGATTATAACCCAATTTTGACACAGCTCAAAAATGAGATAAGAAAACGTTTCAGAGTGGTCCTTACAACCCTACCTTATAACCAGTGATCTGAATAGGCTGAGTATATTTACCTAAAGTTTAAAGAACAGAGACGTAAATCGGAGACTTCCTTATGACTACATTTTTTTACCGGTTTTACCGGAACTTTAATTATGTAACTTTCAATATCTTATTTAACCATTAAAAAAAAAATTATCATCAAAATCTTTACCTGAGAAATGATATGATATGATATGTGTATTTTTAATTTAGTTTAAAATAAAATAAAAATATGTGCAAAATGTTCTAAGGAAGAATGTTGAGGTAATAGAAGCTCTAAATTGTAATAATTTGATGTAAAAATTTACATAGTTGAGGTTACAGCAAATTTACCTGTAAAAAAAAATGTAGTCATAAGGAAGTCTCCGATTTCCGTCTCTGTTCTTTAAACTTTAGGTAAATATACTCAGTCTATTCCGATCACTGCTTATAACACTGCCTGTACATTTTCCTAGACTCGTCGGACCAGCATCAACCAATACTTACCTAATACCTCCTTCCAGATGACCAGACCTTCATGGAGGACAAGCCTCTTCTCCAAGAGTACGTGCTGAATGACGTGGGCAAGGTGTGGGTGGGGCCCATCAAGACCACGCGTGGGAAACCCTGGATGTATGGGCAGTTCGACGCAGTTGTGCTACCCGCCTGCATGTTCATGCTGGATAGGGCTGAGGTGCCCTTTAACCAGTAAGTAAAATATTGTCCCTATTACATTCTGTTCTTCTTAACCCGGCATTGTGGTAGGAAATAGTCACATAGACGTTGAGGTGGGTCAATATTACCCATATATTTAATACATGGTATTTCCAACAATTTTATGTAAATTCGTAAACTGTATAATTATTTCAGTATAATAGTATTCTGGTTTTGATAATAGAACAGAAAATAATAATTCAGAAAAGTTTAATTGAATTTAATCAACTTTTAAAATAACTCTCAAAAATTACAACAAAAAATTATAATATAATATTGGCTCTAGCTACTGCACAGAACGGCAACGTCGCGCGTGTACTTTCAAAAATATTAGAAATTTTAAACCAGCCGGGTAATTTTGACCCAACCTCAATGACGCCGGGTTAAGGCAACTAGTGAATTTACGCTTTGAGCACGGCACGGTTTCATTACGGTATAGCGTATGCACCGCGCTGTAGAAAAACCTGTCCCTATACAAGCTCGTAACAAGCTTCCACAGTGATCCATACAACACTGACGACCGTGCCTAGCTTTGGCGAATATACCGTAGTGTATCACGGTAGTACAAACGTGTGTGTTCAAATTGCCTTAAGTTCTGTAGGTATGGTGCAGTTTTAATTGTAAGACAGCCCCAAGTACTTATCACTATCACTACATAGTATAAAACAAAGTCGTTTCCCTGTCTGTCTGTCCCTATATATGCTTAGATCTTTAAAACTTCGCAACGGATTTTGATGCGGTTTTTTTTAATAGATAGAGTGATTAAAGAGGAAGGTTTATATGTATAATACATGCATAATATAGTAGAGAAACACTGATAATTTTACAGGTTTCTAATGTAATGTCGTAAATAAACACATTTTTTTGCGCTTACATTGTAAACGCTGGCTGAACCCGTCGAGATAGATCAAAATAATGTACTACAGTATTGTACACCTTAAAAAGGTCTACAAAAAAGTCCGCGATAGTATATGTATATCTCTTAGGAATAACCCACAATAACCATTTTTATCCTATACTTTTTACGACAAATAATGGCTCTAAAATTATCAGTGTTTCTCCATTGCACCCGTGCGAAGCCGGGGCGGGTCGCTAGTAAAAAATATAAACGCTGACGCCTCATAGGCGTCATGTAACGTTTCCCATAGTTGTCGCATTTCGTGACATATTAGTTTCCGTCAATCATATTTTGAACTACATAGCGGACGCATTAAAAATATATCATGTAAATACTAAAAATTTTCACTTAGAGTCTTTAAGGTTAAAATAGTTTAAAAAAAAAGGGACTTAGAACTTGCCCCGTAACAGTGCCCTGTCCAAAACAGATATTTTTTGAAGGCATGAGTTTTCTGAGTGAAGACTGCGAATCGCCAACACATATCATATTCACAACTGATACGGTAGTAAGACGCACTCAGGGCGATAATTCACTATGCTTCGAAACTACGTCAATTCTTTAGCAAATAGCAAATCCGCCAATCTCGCTTTGATTTCGCGCGGTTTCGTTCATTGTGTTATAGAGAATACGGCCCCAGGCTAGGTGGACCTTTACAGTGTCGAGTTAAACAAAGTGCGGTGCGAGGTTTATGTCCAGAAGTGCAATGCTTATAAATATTGATGATATTAAGGTCCTATAAATATGCATACATAATACGATAAATTATGATAGCTCTAGGATGAAATTACTCATGCATTTTCTACTGAACGATTATAATCATACCTAACAATAGACTTTACATAGAAAACCAGCAACGACCCCAATGATTTATTACATTGGCAAAGCTTCAACCGTGTGTGAACACTATTTCATTCAAGAGTAAGTGTCCAGGTTTTACCTGACATAATATGCTGTTAAACAAGACAAGAATTGGCAGTCCACACGAGCATTAGAATGTAAAGATTGAGGGAAATAAATAAAACAATAAACAAATCTCAGCCTTAAAGGCGCAGTTCCTTTGCTGTCCACGGCTATGCTACGAACAAGTACTTAGCTTGGTTTTATATGAGAATATGGCCCGGCGCCCATTATCGGCATCGGCAAGGAAAAGGATCCTTCGGCATCCTACATGCAAGCGCACACTATCGGCAATTATGCTTTGGCATGCTGCAACGTTCTTAGGGATGACGAGGCGTCCTTAAGGATGCCGCACCGTCCTGTAGCTTGCCGAAGCGTCTCAATATCGTATTTCTCAAACTATCCCCCGAGTGTTGCCTCGGCGCCGGCGGCGTACCGAAGGTTGCCGAAGGATGCCGAAGCATCCCGAAGCATTCTCAAGGCTGCCGATACACCAGCCTCAAGCATACCGAAGCGGTATTTTTGTTATTACGACCAAATATCACGGAAATTTCTACTTTATTGCCATTATGTTATAGTATTTTGCTATTTGCCACCTAAAATCCTCAGTCGTACCGATGCCGATAATGGGCGCCGGGCCTATATCAGGATCGTCCACTGCTCCCACCCCACGGCCACGCTACGTAGGGGATACCTGGCAAACAAATGAACCCACACGCAGATTGCATAACAAAATATCTATCTCAATTTGAATAATTTTGAAGGATATTTATTGCTAATCCATTACTTCACGTGTTCGAAACAAATTTCTGGTCAACAACATAAATAACGCAATGAATGTAACATGAACTGTCAAAATGAAAGCGAAAGAAATTGCTTCTGATAGTGTTCTACGCAATTACCCCGCACCGCAGCTCAAGATCAGCTACCGTAACCTCTCCGTGCACATGTTAAGCCTATCTCAGACGTAGCTATAATAATATAATATATTTTAATATAAATTATGGCTAGGCATATTACGATATATTATTTTCAATACTATCTTAGTGTGCGCACACACAACTATAATATAATATCTTTATATGATGTCACCCACCTCATCATCTGCCTAGCCTTTTCCCAACTATGTCGGGGTCGGCTTCCAGTCTAACCGGCTGCAGCTGAAATCCAGTATTTTACATGGAGCGACTGCCTACCTGACCTCCACAACCCAGTTACTGGGTAGGTAATACGATACCCGTTGGTAAGACTGGTTTTCAGACTTTCGGGCTTCTGACTACGCGTAACGACTATCAAAGATCCGCTAATGACAGACGGGACCAACGGCTTAACGTGTTTCCCGAGGCACGGAGGGGTCTCGGTATGTATAGATAGTCACCCATCCACAGACCAACCGCGGCAAGCGTAGCTTAACCTGATCGATCGACATGTGCGACTGTTATTATTTAACCACGGGTTCCTCCGTCACCAGCCTATACTGTAATTCATATTATAGTTAGGCCGAACATCTACAATATGACGGCAAAATATAGTACCTATATTATATCATCGTATCTGTGTGTGGTAGCTTGCTATAATATATATTATAGCTACATCTGTGATGAACTTTACACAGCATTAGAATTGCGCCTTTAGTTCCTGGAAAACTACTTCTGTTTCTGAAGACTAGTCTAGAATCCTATCATGTTACGTGACCAGCTATTCAATTGAAGACGTTGTATGAATACAGAGGTGAAAGACTGGCAATTTAGAGGCGTTTGAAATATTAGTCTGTTGTTGAGCATCTTGCATAGTAGGTAATTTGGTTTGCAATGAATAGTTTCGAATAGTAATAATAGTAATAAATTTAATTTAATAAAAACGTTTACAAAACAGTGTACATGTAGCCAACAGTAATGATGGATCGGAATTAGAATGTTAAGTAGCGACCCACCCGATCTAGGTTTATTCCTGTGTCCCAGCACTGGGAACAACATAATAGACTGATTATTTTATTTATTTATTTATATCCTCACTTACAACTATTTTTACAGGTATAACCCAATGCAATAGTGAAGCAAACTTAAAAACTAATTATCTAAAACTTATTACATATAATGTTATCCTTGTGAATTCACTCAGTGTACACGCAAAAACGTCTATCTCCTCTGCTACAAGGTTAAGGGTGCGAAGCGCCCGCGTCAGGGGCGCCTCATTTAGCAGATTAGTGCGGCCACGAGGTATAGCCAGCAGCTGAGGCCGCCGTCGCCGCCACACATATCTGTCGGGCACACTCAAACACACCAACCCTAATATGTCGGCGTTATGTATCTTGCCTCTAATTAATTTAAATAAATAAGAGACAAGTGCGAACTCACGCCTAACTCTCAGCTCATTGTATCCAACCATGCCTAATATAAACAAGGTTGGATACATAAGCGGGTAAAAAGGATATACTCCATAGAGCCTCAAATATAAAAATCTAACAAATTTATTTTGTATTCGCTCCAACATGAGACTATATTTAGTCTCATGTGGGGCCCAGATGACTGCGTTGCATTCTAATTGGCTTCTCACCAAAGTGTTATATAATGCGATAACCGCCGTAATATTTGTGAAACCACGAACAGTACGCATAATAAACCCCAAATTTCTGTAGGCCTTTTTACAGCACTTTACTATGTGATCACTAAACGCTAGCCCCGCGTTAAGACTAACTCCTAAGTCCCTAACCTCTGTAACCCTGATCATCGGCATCCCATCAATGCTATAATCATGCACAATAGGACTACGTGCACGCGAGAAAGTGATGGTGACACATTTTTGGGCGTTGAATTGCAGAAGGTTTTCCTTGCTCCAAGTAACTACGCTATCTATGGCCTTCTGTAAGCGTTCACAGTCCTCATCACCCCTCACTGCCATGGATAACTTAAGGTCGTCTGCAAATAATAAACAATTTGCCTCCTTAACGACTTCGGGCAAATCGTTTACCATAATTATAATGTATGCTAAAACTTGATGTATTTTGTTTTAAATAAATTCTGTTTTACGATGCTCTTTGGTTTGCATTTAAACCTTCGTAATCAAATATCGTCAGAGTCGCGGGAAATAACTGGATGAGGGACGCACGGGACCGGGAAGTATGGCAGAAGAAAGGGGAGGCCTGTACCCAGCAGTGGGTGATTACGGACAGAAATGATGATGAATCAGAAGAGACTGTTGAGATATGACTCTTTCCCTACACAATCAGAAAAGTTCTGAACTACCTACCTACTCAAATAAATCAAGAGTCTTCCTAAGATTTTCCAAAGATATTTAGGCGATTCTTTCCTTTTTAACCAATACATTATCCCGAAGTGTACGTAGAGAAATTCCGATTACTTTATAGATTTCTTAGAAGTTACGTACAATTTATCGTAATTCATAATGACACTAGTTACCCAGAAAAGTGTTGCATCACTCACTATCAACTGCGTTTCATTCAAATTTCGTAGTAGGTTATCTTTTTAATAGCCCTTTTGATAAAAAAATACTGTTTAAACGTTAGGTCTTTGTCTGGATTTTACTAAAAATAATTACGGATTATTAATTTATAATCGTAACTAATCGCCGAGGCCGGCCCAGGAAAAGATGGCACGAGATGATCTGGACGAGTACCGCGAGGGTTGGTTCCAGGTGGTGCGGGAAAAGAGTTCCTGGGAAGGATTTGGGAGAGGCCTTTGCCCAGCAGTGGGACAGTATAGGCTAAAAAAGAATCGTAACTCAACCTCTTCAAACTTTCACGAAATTATTCTAAAACTTATTAACAACAACTCCTTTCTTTCCTTCCAGCCGTGGTGACCCCGTAAAGGTGACTCGTGCCATTTCCCGCATAGTCAACTCCAACGATGATGGCGGTGTCCTGGTTGGACGTTGGGACGGCGTCTACGACGACGGAACAGCCCCCTCGGAGTGGACCGGCTCTGTGGACATCCTGGGGCAGTTCCTGGAGACCCAGGAGCCGGTGTCCTATGGACAGTGCTGGGTGTTCGCTGGCGTTGTTACTGCTGGTGAGTAGATAATATTCATGGAGTGAGATTTTCTCACATGTGCTGTGAAGAGGTTTAACCCTGAGCGAGAGCCAAAAAGAGGGACAAAATATTACCAAGATGGGTATCTATTATTATATATAGTATATAACTCTCGCTCGGGATCGGATCTTATTACAATAAGAATTCATCAATGTGACAATAATTGGTTACCTCATTTGAGAGGTCTGAAATTATTATTTTAGAAGACGAAAGACTATAACTTCCTATCTAAGTATGGAGAACGTGTAGGAATTTTAAATTTTATGGCCCCTTGTTTCTTAATCACCAGGAATTGCTGCAAGTTGGTCCCGTTAGTCTCTTGATATTCAAGAGTTTACGAGCGATGCTTTTATTAATCAGTAATAATAGTTCTCCAGACCGTATTTTGGCAACGGCGGCAAATCTCAAAGGGACTAGCCTTCGGCGCAGGACATATTATACACTTGTAGACAAGTGTGTATGCAGACACAGATACCTACACTCTCTCTTTCCTTACTCTCAAAGTCTGATGGGACGGGCCGTAATCAGACACGACCGCAGAGAGATCAGGCGCAGGACCCACGCCTTAACTGCTTGTATTAGGGCCCTTTCCCACGACAAAATCCCGTTTTTTGCAGGATCCCGTTTAGTGGTATATATACATATTCACACAGGCATCCTGTTTTCCGGATACTGAAAACAGGATGCTTGTGTGAATATTTATATTTAAACACGTACACCACTAAATGGGATCCTGCAAAAAACCGTACCTGCAAAAACGGGATCTTGCCGTGGGAAAGAGCCCTTAATCAGTAAAAACGTAGTTATACAGTGAGAACCTTCATTGAAAATTAGCATAGGAAAGTTAAAAAAACTGTAGGTCATGTAATTTCCTCATAGAATCTTGAAAGCGTCGAAGTGAAGCAAACACTGGCATCAGGCCAACCACCACACAGATAACAAGCACCAAGGATGGTGCAAACGTGACTATTACTTTCGCGTTTAAGTTCAGTTATCATCTAGAAGAATCGGATCGTTCATCACCATTAAACGGTGCATTTAGTTTAGTTTATAAATCATTTCAAGCAGTTTATTTCTACGTTGTTTAGCAAGAAAATGTTAATTGTACAGATAAATTAATATTTGGACAGCTCATTAAGATACGGAGGGTTATCTATGTCTTCCATTTCCCTGATAAAACTTTTTTTAAATAACGCTGTTACTTGAACCGATTTTTAATCGAATAATCATTAGATTCTTGGGAATTGGTCAAAAAAAAAACGCATTCGAACAATATTAGGTACTGGATTTTTTAGGAGTCCATATTCAGCTTTGTAATTAGGAGCTGGTTGTCCGTTATCAGCTCAATCCCAGGTAAAGCTACTGTGGAGTTTGAAGCGACTGCAGATATAACAACCCACTACTTCTTTGAGTGACTGTTTTACGCGTACCTATTTCATTATATTACAAAACTGACTTGAAGTGGTCGTCTTAATACAATACTATCAGCAGGGTAATTTGCGTAACACAATAACAGTAGCAATGGCTTTGACATTTTGACAGTTCAACCATATTCAAATTTTTTGAACATATGATAGCAATGGATTGACATCATCATCATCATCTGCCTAGCCTTTTCCCAACTATGTTGGGGTCGGCTTCCAGTATAACCGGATGCAGCTGAATAACAGTATTTTACATGGAGCGACTGCCTATCTTACCTCCACAACGCAGTTACTGGGTAATACGATACTCCTTGGTAAGACTGGTTGTCAGACTTTCGGGCTTCTGACTACCCGTAACGATTGTCAAATATCCAGAAATGACAGCCGGAACCAATGGCTTAACGTGCTTTCCGAGGCACGGAGGAGTCTCGGTCTGTAAAGATGGTCACCCATCCACAGGCCAACCGCGGCAAGCGTAGCGTAGCGTATTGACAATATCCTTAAAAATGAATCAGATTGTGACTATGTGTGATGGTTGTTACGCAAACATCCACCCTTTCAAATCGGAATATCGAAACAGTAGCAATGTTGTTTCGCAGAAGAAATTGTAAGTTATCAGTTCCTAATTAACTTTTTTTCCAGTCTGCCGTGCCCTGGGCATTCCATCCCGCGTGGTCTCCAACCTGGTGTCAGCTCACGACGCCAACAGCACATTGACGGTCGATAAGTACTACTCAGAGACCATGGAGGAGCTGGGCTATGACCCCAGCAACGCTGAGCCTGAACACACTGACTCTATCTGGAATTACCATGTGTGGAACGATGTTTGGATGGCCAGACCTGATCTGACTGCTGGTGAGTTGGCTATTCCTTCGTGGTATTTAGCTTTATAAGAACTGAATTTATTAAAAGAGTTTAGAATGCAGAATCTTTAGGAGACGTAGGTAAAAGATTATGCTGCATAACGGTTGTCAGATACTGCGGCAAAATAAAACGGTTCGGAAATACTATACTAGCGAAAAGTGAAATGGTTCTTTAATGACGTTTTTTATCTTTAACTTTTATGAAGCCACTTTACTAGTTACTAGCGCACCAATGGTTTCCCATCCGAACTCAACAAACCTTCAGCATTTGAGTTTTCTATACCATGGTGTAAATCCATCATCTCTCGTAGGATACGGAGGCTGGCAAGCCATCGACGCCACTCCCCAAGAGACCTCCAAGGGCATGTACCAGTGCGGTCCAGCGCCATTGGAAGCCATCAAGCAAGGAATCATTGGAATGAACTACGACGTGGAGTTCATGCTGGCTTCAGTCAACGCTGACCTGATGAGGTGGAGAATCGACTCTAATGAAGAGACTGGATATGCTATGGTGGACAGCAATACTTACCAGTACGTATTCTTTTTTCTTGCCGCATGGCCTATTGCTAGTGAAATTATTTTCAAAAGTTCCAAACCAAGGTAGGTATTATCTACTTTATCAGAAAAGATTTTGACGGAAACCGAGCCAAAAATTAATTATTCCACACAAGGTTTATGGATACATTCTTTCGAGATGACGTAGATTCACTAAGATAGAAGAAAGAAAACACATTTATTTAGCACAGACTGTAAGACACACAGTACACCTGAGACATACATCAGATAAAAAACAAATAAAAATATAACAAAGTGTAAAGTCCGATGTAAGAAATTAAACTGGAAAACAGTATCCTTTATTAATTTTAAATCCTACAAAGGATTATACGAGCTCAACATCCTTTTCTAGTAAAGTGCTTCTCTCGTTACTTGATTAGACCGTTGTGGCTATTTTCGGGAGTCCTATTTCCAGCAAAGGACTTATTTTGACTAAAATGATGATGATAGCCATATTTACGCGTTCCTTACTAAATTACCCTTTTCTTTCCAGCATCGGCCGCATGGTCCTTACAAAGAAACCATACGTGTTCGATCCTAACGGCGACGAGGATAGAGAAGACATCACAGAGCAGTATAAGTTCAGAGAAGGAACAGCCTCCGAACGACTTGCTCTCATGAACGGAGTCAGGTTCTCCGAGAGGGCGAAGAGATATTACGCCGTGGCCAGTAACCTTCAGAATGATATCACGTTTAAGCTACGTGATGTGGATAGCGTTCCCATTGGAAAAGACTTCAGGGTTACTGTTGATATTGAGAATATTTCCCAAGAGGTAAGAGAGAATGCTTAGCTATTCACTCACCTTACCGATAAGATATCCGCTTTAATTTTAATAGGTAGTATTTAACTAATGTGACTTTCGTATCTATGACTGAAACCAGAAGGTACGGTCACCGAAATCTCGGTGAACAACAGTCCAAAGTTCCAGAATAGATTTTGAATAAAAACTGGTTAAAATTTACTATTACCGATTACGTATTTGTAACAATATTATTGAAGAGCATAGAATGCTTTACAGACTAGCATTATGATACTATATTAGCTCAGCTGTCACTATTGAGACACAATTACTTTTTCTGTTGTTATCGATCTTTACGAGAATTCACGATATTGGAGCGGATATTAAAAATAATAATTAGGTTCTGCAATATTTAGTAATATAAAAACCGAAATGATCATCGACTTCATCCCGCTAAATGTACAGACGCCAGCACATCAAGCTACCCGAAACTGTCAGATTTTCCCAATCAACGTTGAACCTTATGCTTTAGCGATAAAGTTGAAAATCTATTAAAGAAATCTGACAGATTGTAGTAGCTTAATGTGTTGGCGTCTGTACCATTGCAGTAATTGCCAAAGTAAACAATGCGCTAACCTTACTCATTAGACTAAAAAAAATGTTTAGTATTTATTCAGCTGCTATATAGAAAACTCATAATATGCTCACAATAAAAACAATGTAACCTACAGACGTTGAGAAAGGTACGTAAACTTACGTATTAATTACTTCTAGGGTCGTAATATCAAGGCGTCTCTATCAACCAACAGCGTGTTCTACAACGGAGTGAGAGCCGGCGTCATCAAGAAGGTTGAAGGAAAGATGTTCGTAGGAGCTGGCAAAAGTAAGTAAAAATAATAAACATGGGTAGTAAACTCCAAAACTTGTTTCAAATGAGTTCTCACGAATGTATGCCCTGCAAATTCAATGCCCTTGCTTTAGCTCCCTACTCTCACCTCTAGTCTCTTCTCTTCTCCGTCAATACAAGGAGTTTAAGATTAACTAAAAAAAAAAAAAGTTGGAAATGGTAGAGACTAACTGACTAGAAAGAGACACCATACATTAGACAACCCGGTGGCTGGCTGAGACGATGTGACTTATTACCTAAATACCAAACAAAACTCACAGTTGGTTTTGTGATGAAATGGGCTAATCTTTTCTTTAGGTATATCATGTAAACCATAGCTTTTAATTGATATGCTTTTTTTGCAGAGGAACAGATCAGTATCTTAGTGAAATCGGACGACTACCTGCCTAAACTAGTGGAGTATTGCAACGTGAAGATATCAGCGATGGCCATCGTGGATGAGACCAAGCAGTCTTGGGCCGACGATGACGACTTCCAAATCATCAAGCCTAATATTAATATCAAGGTGAGTTATGAATAAAAGCAAATGGAGGAAAAAGTGTGAGGAACCACTACCTCATGTAACGGATAAACGCAGTCTTCCTGTGAAGCCGGTAACCAAATCTGTCTCTTATGTATAATATACGTGGCTTAACTACTAGATGCGCCCCGCGGTCTCACCCGCATAAGTTTCGATCCCGTGGGAATATCAGGATAAAAAGTATCCTATGTGTTACTTTGATGTATAAGCTATATTAATGTAAAGTTTTATGAAAATCCTTTCAGTAGTTTTTGCGTGAAGATGTAGCAAACATACAAACACACTCTCAAACTTTCACCTTTATAATATTAGTGTGATAAGTCCAGGTTTCCTTGCGATGTTTTCCTTCGCCGATGTCAGTAATGTCAATGTAAGTACAGAATGATTCAAGTAACTTACAGTTTATATTTCCCCTTCGCAGTTCAATGACGACCTAATCCTGAACCAGCCGACAGTGGCCTTCCTCTCGTTCACTAACCCTCTGGACCGGGCGCTGACCGGCTGCGAATTCAGAGTGACGTCATCGGGCATAGCGGGCCGCACACTCAAGCTGAAGGCTGCTGATGCGGGACCATTGGAACCAATCACTGCTGAGTTGCCTATACAGCCTAATGTAAGTGACTTTAAAAAACATAATCAGCTGCTACAGTAAAGCACCATTCGAACGATGCAATTACATGATTCGGGCCTGTGACATATCCATACATATAAATTAAATTGGAGTGTCTGTTTGTAATATTGAAATAACCGTTTTTTACTACATGCATATGAATATACACGGTACATACACCAAAATGACATTTTTTTTTTACAATTTTTGTTTGTCTGTTTGTTCCGGCTAATCTCTGAAATGGCTGGACCGATTTTGACGGGACTTTTATTGACAGGTAGCTGATGTAATAAGGAGGAACTCAGGCTACTTTTATTTTAGAAAATAATCATACCATTTTGCGGAACGCCCAGCGAAGCGGGCGGGTACGACTAGTCTACAATAAAATTGAAGCAAAATCAGAATCAAGTCATTTATTCAAACTAGGCTGAGAGTCAGTACCTACTTTTCAAACATCAAAATTACAGAAGACAGACCCCAAAAATGACCGGCCCTTCTCCATTTCCTAATGCTTTAGCTGGGAAAAAGTGGCGCAACTAACTCCCCAGGAGCAAGCAACCAGTCCATCATAAATCACTAAACGCGTTTAGCGTTAAACATTTAAAACATCTTTCAGTTTCAGTCTACTTTTAGGAGAAGACAGAGACGGAAAGGAGTGTAATTAATAAATTTAGCGTTAAACTTAGTTGCTTCAACGTATGATAGGAATGTCACACGCAATTAAATGGTACCGAGTAAGATAGTTTCGTGAGGTTTGAGTAACGATGCCGGTGTACATACCTAATTACAGGCTGATGAGACATTTAGTACAGCAGTGCTATTCTGTAAAAATCTCACCGTGAGAACTTAGGTGAAGTGAGCGGGAAGTGAGCTGTCATTAGGGATTAACACTATTGACACTGCTCACTTCACTTATGATTTCGCGGTGAGATTTTTACAGAATCGACCGGCAGAGAGCACTTTATGGAAAAGCTCGTTTGGAGAAGTACTACCCTATCACCGTGCGTTTTTCTGCCGCCAATCACCTTTGCAGGGTATTGTCAGGTTCCGGTTTGAAGGGTAAAGCGACTATCGAGCGAGAATGCCATCGTCGCGCTCGTTTATATGAAATTTCTTTCTTTCCTTTCTGCTTCGGTGACAACTTACCTACCATCAGGTGGACCGTGTGTCTGTTTGTTATGCGTAAACATAAAAAAATGTTCCACGTACCATGTCCGAGAATGATTCAGTCCAATTCTTATAAGTCTTGCTTATATCTTCATTTTCTTTGCAGAAAGTTGGCAAGATCAACTTCGTAGCGACATTCAAATCGGTTGAACTAAAGGACATCAGTGGTGCAGCTACCGGTGAAGTTTTCGAAGCATAAGCTATCTTATTTATTAGGAGTTAAGGCATATTTTCTGTTGTACTATTGTAAAATTTTGCGAGTAGGTATATTAGACAAGTATTTTTAAGCATTTTTCTTGAATTGGCTAGTCCATATATATTTTTTTATATTATAAGATTCAAAAAATATTTTAAGAAATTGTGCATTTTAAAATACCTATATTTTATTTTTCTAAAGATTTCTTTTTTTTATATATAAATCGTTATAGACGTAAAAAAAAATCATTTGGAAAGAGTTTATTTAGATAATAATGTGAGTTGTAAGTGCCAATTTTAACGAGTAGGTAATAATTAACCTTTTGAACGCCAATCACTTGTATACAAGTTCGTATTACACAAGTGAGTGGCGTTCAAAAGGTTAAAGAAATAATTATTTTTTACCAGGCAGCGCCGTGAAACGGTATCCAATACACCTAATTATTAGCTTAAAATAGCAATTGTGTCATATTGTGACTTAAAGCATTTTATAGTTACAGTGGCTTCCAAAAGTCAGTTGACGATTTCTGCTTCAGCTGTGACACACCAATTCTATTCATCTACCTTTGACTTATCATAAAAACATATCAAGCCCTTAGGAGTACTTTCCTGGTTATATTTTTAAATTTTAATCACAACGTAGCACCGCACCTGAAGTGGAAAAATGTCAACTAACTTTTGGAGGCCACTGTACGTAGTGTTGTAGTTTATTTTTATGAATTTTGTATTGAAATCTCAAAAAAATTATAGTTATTATCATGAGTTGTTTTCGAAAGAACCATGCTGAAAACTTAAAAAATATTTTCAGTATGATTGAGTCGAAAACTGTATCACGGTGTTTAAATCTATTTTGTAAGAGTTACGTTTCTATTTATGTTTAAGAAAACGCTTTCTACCATAGTAAATAAAAAGTTTTTATTAGTATTTTGGTTGTATTTTTTTTTTGTGGTAAAGCTCCTTTATTTTTTGCAACGCCTCAGAAGGGAGATCTGGCCAAGACATTGGCTACTAAACATTGATTTATACAGTACTAGCAAACCGCCCCGGCTTCGCACGGGTGCAATGCTGATGAATAGGTACATACCTAGTATAAAACTAAGTCGCTTCCCGCTGTCTGTCTGTCCCTATGTATGCTTAGATCTTTAAAACAACGAAACGGATTTTGATGCGGTTTTTTTAATAGATAGAGTGATTCAAGAGGAAGGTTTATATGTATAATATAGTAGAGAAACACATTTTAGAGCCATTGTTTCTCGTAATAGGGTAAAAAATGTTTTTTGTGGGTTATCCCTTAGAGATATACATATACCATCGTGGACTTTTTTGTAGACCTTTTTAAGGTGTACAATACTATAGTACATTATTTTGATTTATCTCGAAGGGTTCAGCCAGCGTTTACAATGTAAGCGCAAAAAAATGTGTTTATTTACGACATCACATTAGAAACCTCTAAAATTATCAGTTTCTCTACTATATTATGCATGTATTATACATATAAACCTTCCTCTTGAATCACTCTATCTATTAAAAACGCATCAAAATCCGTTGCGTAGTTTTAAAGATCTAAGCATATATAGGGACAGACAGACAGGGAAGCGACTTTGTTTTATACTATGTAGTGATGTATCAGAAAGGTCCCATACAGATGATATTGAAGTTTTGTGTGTGACGGCTGATATTTTGTTCTCGATTACAATCCCATGTTGACACCACCATACCATGACACTACCATGTTGTTTCTGATTACAATCCGATGTTGGTCCCAGGGAGAAAGTTGTTCAGCTTGATGGTCTGTATCACACCCATAAATACCATACCTTTCCAATTCACGGTGTATAAACAATGCTACTACGAGTCAATGAGACTTGAATAGTGGCAGGTTCTGTGTGATAGGAAGAAATATGGTATCGGTACACTAACTACGTAGGTAAGGTCAATAAAATACCATAATTTTAAAACAAAATTTTATTCAATTCCATGCAGCGTCCACCATTTTCGCTTACAAACACAAACAGTTTGACATTTTGTTCGAAACTATCCACACTTAAATTGAAATAAGACACAGACTAGGCAAACTTGGTCACATTTCACTAAGAAGTTACCTGTTAAAACATCCATAACAGTAAATAAAATCAATATGCTGCCAAATTGGTGCATTATGGCTGTAATTACTATAATTATTTGACCAAAATAATAACCAATTAAGTAAATAATTTGATCTGAAAGGACACTGGGCAAAGTTGTCCATGAACCATTTTGAAACAAACCAAATCTAAAAAAAAGTGAGTCATTGAACGTTGTCCACACTTTTTATTTTGTTTTCAATCAAAGTCTGCTAGTACCGTGTTCTATTTTGCATAAAACAATCAGATTCAGAATAATTTAGTTCAAACGGTCTCGCATTAATTCACATAATCAATTCTCGGGTCGTTTCACGAAATAAATAATAAGTTCTTTTGTCTTTGCGCCATGTTTAATAAAATATCAAATAAACGTATGTTCATTCTTTCTTAATTTTATTTCTAAGTGTGCCTAGCCGTATCCATGAGAACCATCAATTCAGATGCACCCAAAACCATAGGCTATTAACCTTAATCTATTTGACTAAACTAAATGGAAAACACAACATCGCCATACATAAATAAAACAATATATTTTTATCACATAATATTCGGTTAACTTGGTGCCCACTTTCTTATAATTTCAAGAATAATAAAGAAATAACTCCGTAATTATTTAATAATAAATATCATGAAAGATACTTTCCATTTAAGAAATTATCGTAGTTAGAGAAATGGACAATCAAAAAGTAGAAGCCTTTAACAAGAGATCATCTTTTTACATCACGCCTGTATTCCTCGAATGGATAGGCAGACTTGTGTTACGTCCTATGCAATAGGGGGGCGAGGTTATTTCCATAAACTAGGCTAGAATTCAGACTCTGAGTTGCTGAGTAATTCCTGATGGACAAACCCAATACTTTGCACGTAGACAATTTTGTCTAGTTCAATTATCGATTATAAAAACGCATTCTTAGACATTTACAGTTTTTAGAGTATCAAAAGTGAACACCAAGCATATGAAAATAATTTTTAAGGGAATAAAGTAGCACAAATGCATCTGTACAAGGAACTTCAAGCTTAAAGGACGGCCAACAAAACCACTGTGTATTTATAAACATATCTGTATTTATATTAAAACTATTCTTTAATAAAACAAAGTTTGCAAAAGTAAAAAAAAAAAAAAACTTTCTGCTGACTATACTATGGATGACATAACAGATGTCAAGTCATACCAGTGACAACTTGATATTATTTTACAAAAAGAAATTCATTCTCTGGTCTACACATTGAAAACCTCGATTTATTTATAAAAACTAAGATAAAATTCATTGCCGTTTCGAAAACCAAATGCGACTAAAATTAATATAAATAGCCGTTTGCATAATTTAGAAAAAAAAAACACAAATAAATAATTTGGCATAATGGACATTTTCATCAGTATAATACTTAGCTGAGATTTAAGCACTTCTTTTTCAATGAATTATCTTTCACAATTACTATTATTCTTAATTTATTAACTTGGAAATATTGCTTTCGATCTTATTCTACACGATATAGACTTCTTGGTAAACTGCTGTATAGCTGTACAAGGATCTTTTGGCGTGTGGCCGAAATCGGAACTAACGCCGCCATCTTGTTTTGTTCAATACATTTCTTAGAACTATTGCAACATGTTTACCAACAGCGCCACCATGTCAACGTCATTCGAGCGCCAAAACATCCTTGTAGCAGTGTATTTCAAAAATAAAGAATTTTCTCTCCTCAGAGGATGACAGAACTAAACATTCCGCCGATTCTTTTGAGCACAAAGTAAACTTAGCTGAATGTATTGCTAGCTCTTGTTGGCAGGTAAAAGAATAAAGAGATAGTACAAGATTAATCTTTTTATTTTTAAAACTCTCACTGGTAAGAAATAGTAATAACTTTTGTTTAGTGTTTAATTTGTGACCAAATGAATCGTCGCATTGGTGCCGATTCTGTTCTGTTCACAAACTAAACTGAATTTAAGTTCAGTGCATCTTTTTCTTTTTATTTCATTAAGAAAAGGGCAGAATAAAAAATTTAGTTTAGTCCTGTCTAATTAATCAGCGCCTGACACTATACAAGATTAGATGTGATGAAAAACTTGCCCACTAAAATTACGTCAATTTAAGTCAGACACTGATTAATTTGACAGGACTAAGCTAACTAAAATTTATCTTTGTCCTTTTGTTAATGAAATAAAAAGAAAAAATGCACTGAACTTAAATTTAGTTTAGTTTGTGAAACAACAAAATCGTCACCATTGTCAGTTGAAATTGTGATTAACTGTATCGAATTAGAAGTACTAATGGACAACTATCAGTAAATGAGGTCATAAAAACAAGAATATTATGATTTGCCAAAAGAACTGCATTGCATGTCGTTTCTGTAAAAATCTCACCGTGAAAACTTGCGTGGAGTGAGCTGTGAATGTCATCCCACCGATGTTAGGGATTGACCAAACAAACATTAAGAATCATAATCGAGATTTGAATAATATGTTTTATGCTAATTCTATTGATCATTTTATATAATTTAAAAACTAGTATTTTAGTTGTCAAAACATTACTATTTTGTGGGGTTTTAAAATAAAATAGTAAAACAGAAACTTTGTCAGAATATAATTTTTTTTGTTTTGTCTTTTTTTTTTTCTAGATTACAACCCAACAAAATAGTAATGTTAAAATCTCGATCATGATTGTAAATGTATTCTTGGTCAATCCGTAGTATCAGATGGGATGACACTGATGGTTACAGAATCGCACTGCTGATGCGCCAAATTTTAATTCCATCCATCATTATCGTCGATAATGGTAAGACGATGAATACTTCTTCAAAAGATTCGACGATTAGTCATACATAAACGACACGCCTGTGTGCCTCGAAGAGTTAGGTAAATCTCGCCAGTTAAGTCTCATAATTGCGTAACACACTCTCAGTAGCAATAGGTTTCATTTTGACAGTTCAACAACATTCATTGAGTTATTTACGTGGTTGAGCAGACACATTCGAACAGCAATGGATTAGCAATATTCTTCAAAATGATTCAAATTGAGAGGAATAGTGTGTTACGCAATTATGGTGCTGACTCCGGGCTGCTTCTGTTAGTCATATGGTAGTGTAAAATGAATGATATAATTTTTGATTACATTCATCGAACCATTCAACTGACAATAATTTAGTTCACCATCAAGTAACAATATAGAGTGCTTTAAAAATAAACAATATTATTGAAAATTATTCCTTCTCTCATAAATTATTTGTGAAAACTTACGCCTTATTATGTACAGTGTATTTTTTCTTACACGTCCCATTTGGTAAACAAACACGGTATACAGTTTTCGCAACAATCACACATGATCGTCTTGATAATTATGAGAAATACATACGTTATGAATTACGTTTAAAACCGCATCGAATGAACCATTTAAATACTTTAATTTTCAAAAACCTATTCGCAGCATGCCACTATTTGTTTACAAAATAGGACATGTAAAGAAATACACTTTAATGAAATTGTTCAACACTTACTCACTAAGATTGACTTCTCCGTGGTGTGGGAATGTGGTAACAAAGTATTTTAGAAGAAATTGGGTTTAAACTGCAATGTACCATGTACTACTCCATTCAAATCAATCGGCCTAGCTATTTCTAACTATTTTGGGGTCGGTTTCCAGTCTAATCCGATGCAGCTGAACACCAGTATTTTACATGGAGCGATTGCCTATCTGACCTTCACAATCCAGTATGATACACTTTGGTAAGGCTGGTTGACAGAGTTTTGAGCTTCCGACTACCCGTTGCGACTGTCAAAGATCTACTAATAACAGCTGAGACCAGCGGCTTAACGTGCTTTCCGAGACACGGAGGGGCTCGATATGTAATGAATGGTCCACAAACCGACCGACGCCAGCATAGCTCAACCTTGGCGGCTGCCATTTAGCCACGAGCCCTTCTACTTTTAACTACTCCATTCCATAAATGATTTTTAAGCCGCGCTCATTGTAAACAAAACTTTCACATTCTTTCGGCCACATGTTTTTGTGTAATTTGAGACATGTGGTGAGTACATACTTTATTTATGCAGTTTTGAGTGTTGCAAGCAACATTTTGCGACAAACATAATATGATACGCCTATATTCGAAGGGTAACTTCAAGACACAAACATCCGTACAGCCCTGGCTTTTGTACTAGAAGTTCCTGTATCACAACATCAAAATATTACACGTACACTTCACCAGTCCTGTTTAAGCCCCATGTAATAGGGGGGCAAGCCAATTGTTTTCGACCGGGCACAAGTCCGGACTCTGGACGAATACCCAGTAAAGGACATTGTCCAGAATCGCCCTGTGCAACACAAGTATCGGACATACACGATAATTAATTGTCTATTTTATTATATTAGTTGCAAATACTTTTGTAACGTGGACTAGCTGCATGCCAAAATGAACATTATAAAGTATTTTACGCGACTAATAACATGAATCGCCGCCTTCTTTGCCAAACGCCATGTCGTGCCGAAAAAGATTAGGGCTTTAGAAAAAAGTTGCATAGGTACCTAGTTATCTAGGTAAGTACTAAAAATAGCTGTTAATTGTTTTCCAGTTTCTTAAAAATCACTCGGAGCTATGAAAAACTATACCTTATGGTTCGATTATAACCTCTAAATCTGATACTTTTTTTTTTAATATATCTATTTTACAGCTAGTCCGCTATAAAAATAAGATCTTATAGGAGTTTACTAATGATCGACAATACATCACATAATTTTCCCACGCTCTTGGTTCCAGGGCGAACAATGTATGAGCGCAGAGCAACGTCCTTTTAGTTTCTAGTCAAATGCTATATTTTGAAAGAATTCAGCTGTTGTAGTACACAGTACATTGATACCATCATTAATCAAAAGTTTTACATCTCATGTGACGAATTTGCACTAAGAATGAGGCTATAGGACAAACTAGATGTGCTAATGAAATGTACAAATATTGTAACTGATTCGATATAAATGCATTTAAAGACTGTAACGACACTAATATTTAAACCTCTTACTGTTAAACCAATCCTTTTATAAAAATCGAATTAAATCGTTAGATATCGAGTAGTTGAAGCGATGTTACCGATTTATAGAAAAGCAATCTTAAAACCCATAAGGGCTCTTTCCCACGGCAAGATTCCGTTTTTTGCAGTTGTGGTTTTTTATATTCACACAAGCATCCTGTTTGCCGGATACTGCAAACGAGATGCAGTGTACCTACGTGTTTAAATATACAGGGTTATTTGTAAAACACCAACAACCTCTTAAGAGGTCATTGTACTCATCATTATGAACAACTTTTACTAAAAAAATCAGCTGTTCCCTACATTTTGACGACTCGTACGAACATAAATGCACAGCTGATTTTTTTTCGCGATTTCAGGTTTGGTCCCATAGTAAAAGTTGTTCATAATGATGAGTACAATGACCTCTTAAGAGGTTGTTGGTGTTTTACAAATAACCCTGTATATTTAAACACGTAGGTACACTGTAAACGGGATCTTGCAAAAAAACCGCACCTGCAAAAAACGGGATCTTGCCGTGGGAAAGATACCTAACGATAACGGTACGGTTAACCGGTTACGTCCCAAGAAACATTTGAATTACGAAAACAGCTCTCACAACTACGGAATAAGGGCGCTGTCAGAGTCAAATTACAGTTCAGTTCAATGCGTCTTACGTAGCAGTAAAACGCATTTACTACAAAACAACTTTTAACTTAAGTCTGGCTATGTTTCAAACAAAAACTTGACAATTTTGATGCGGTTAAAAGTCAGTTTTTCGTAAAGAACGTTACTGCAGTGGGAATAATGTTCAAAGTACAAGAAACTGACTCAAAATTTCAACTTGTACTAGTATTCGACAGACCATTCTACTTAGACGGCGTCCCTAATACAGACGCCAGCACATCAAGGTACCCGAAACTGACAATTTTTTTCAATCAACTTTGAACCTTATGCTTTAGCGATGAAGTTGAAAATCGATTAAAGAAATTTGACAGATTGTAGTAGCTTGATGTGCTGGCGTCTGTACATACGGGTCAGATATGCGCACGCGCAGAATATACATCTAACGATTCAAATCGATATCGCAACAATATTACCATCTTTTTCTACATAAGAACCAACTACGTCTAGCGAGTGTCACTTATACATTTCACTAACACAGCAGCATATAAAGGTACGCACACACTGGTCACACCACAGTTGACTAAGCTAGTGTACTTTGGCTTTACCTGTGACGATCTTGGCGTATTCTTCGTAAAACCGCGGGAACAGTTGAATGGCGAAGTATACCACGGACAGGTATGCGACGATGGCTAACGTCAGTATAAGATCGAACACTGCTGGTTTTACACTGTGGGAGAAGAAAAAACGTTTTATAATTTCTGTTTATGTGAATCAACGTAGAACAGCATTACACTAATATTGTGAAGGCGAACGTTTGTGAGTGTGTGAGTGTGTGTTTGTATGTTTGTTACTTCTTCACGCTCAAACGGCTGGACCAATTTTGATGAAGTTTATAACCAGGATTAATTCAAAGGATACGTTTTATCCCGATATTCTCACGGGATCGAAACTTTCGCGGGAAAATCCGCGGGGCGCAGCTAGTAATACAATAAAGATTTCGTACGACTAAATCTCTATGGATCATTTTCATCAGATCAGCCCGAAAACGTCGGATTACTCATATGAGGCTTCTTACACCCAAAGCAATAACGTATCTTAAATTAAAAATCCTCATCTTGGTCCTGAGATTTGATTTGATAGCTGTATATCGTTTGATCGACCTACTATCCAAGTGCAACTCCACACAGTGTGGTCGAACAGTTCAATGGTACACTACTTGTTTATTATTGTAAATTTAATTTAATACTAACATTAGGCTAAGTTATACTTCTACTAACAACCTATGGATGTAATGCCGAAATAAAAATATTTGAATTTGAATTTTGAATACAGGTGAACATAGAGGGTTTTGACATAAGCTGCCATTTTCAATATTTATTCCGTGATTCGGCCTCTCAAAGATTAAAGATGTCAAACTCAATCCATCGATTGGTTATTGGCAAGCTTCTCCCACAAAACGGATTGCAATGTCAAAAATTGGTTCAGGAATCAATCCTGAACCAATTTCGGGAAAAAACGAGTACGACTAAATATTAATATTTTTATTTTAATATGTGAATTAGCTGTTGGCGGCCTATGTCCAGTGTCCAGCTGTGGACGTCTTTCGGCAGAAATACTGATGATGATGATGAATACTATGACGTACCTGTAAACATATAAAGCCGCTCTCGTGGCTCCATACAGCGTGTATTCTGGCTCTCTCTTGTCGACCGCGTGCGTACTGACCGTCACGTCCATGTAGCGTGACAACGCTCTTTCTAGGGCGCCCGTCACTCCTGCGGATAAACAAACAGTTAGAAACGCAAGTCACTGTCACAGAATATGATGAAGTTAATTGGTAATGATGGCGAAAGAGATGGATATCAAAAAAAGTTAGATGGATTGTGTAAGGGACGAAGGTATCTCCGTGGGCCTACTAGTATGAACAAGAATAATGATAACGTATCGTAGAGTTTGGATGATATACAGGGTCTAAAAAGACCCACCACGAAGCGGCAAACGAAACAGCTAATTTTCACACCAAAAATAAAAGTAGTTTCCTAGCAATTTCTGGCGTGAAAATTCGCTGTTTCGCCATTCCGCAATGAAACACACGCAAAACATTGTGTTTATTTATGGGTGTATGCAACGCTGATTTGTGGGAGTAGGAATTAAAATTTTCTTACGTTTTTTGCAATTTGCAGGTTAGGTGTCAGGTTATATGTTGAACAAAATATGATTCGCGGCCGTAACAAGTATGTATTTACAGAAGTATAATCATTAAAATCATCAATACAACCCTACTGAATGACTATGAAATATCAGTCAATAGGGTTATAGAGTTATGAGGAACAGGTTGTAAAGTTCACTCAACTTCCATAGAATATGGAGGACCCGGGTATTGTGTCTGGTGGGCTAATGCCCGACGATTGATGTCGGGACGTTGCGCGGTAAACTTTGCTTGCGCGATGCAGGATTTTTGCGTGACGTCAGTATGATGCGTAGTTCGCATGTGGCGGTGTAGATGCCGCTACAGGGTTAATCTCGCGGGCTGAATTGGCGCTTCTCCCTAAAGCGAATTTTCACACCCAATATAATAATAGTGTTGGTGAATGTCAAAACTTACCCGCACTAGGCAGTGTGGTGGTGATAATCTGCGCCGGTCTCGCTTGCGAAGATAAGTATTTGTACCAGTGTCTTATTGACGCTTCATCTACACTCTGAAAAGAAGAATCATACGTTTAATTTGATTTTAGTTCATTCCTTTTTACGTTTCGTTTCATTTATATAAAAACGAATGATCTATGCAATCTCTCTGTGTGATTCCTGCAAACTTTCCGTATTTTGGACAGTAAATTGGCATAGTCCACTACAAAACTTGTTTAACTTTTTATCCAAACTGGAAATATGAATATTGGCATGTGGGTACGTGCTCATACACGAGCGACACGCGTCAACGCCAGAGGTATTTAGCCGTTGACTAGTGGCGATTGCTGCCGTTAACCTGTCGGCGGCAGCAGTCAACGCGTCGGGAGCTGCCGTCGACAACATGCCGCTCCTGTGAACACAGTACTTAAATACACGAGCGGCACATTGTCACATTGTCCATAAATATGGCGATGAAGGCCCATGAACTTCGTCCTGAAAAATCCGGAATCCCAGAAAAGGAAAAAATTCAGCGTATCTCGCAAAGGAACCGTCAATTTGGGCCCTAATTTTCCCGGGGGAAAGGTGAGAGAATTATTTTCACACATTTTTAAAGCCGGTTACCGCCCGTCACCAGTGTACCTGTCATTCATTTAGACGTGCCAAATAATAATTTTATGACGTAATACAGCCCCTTGAAATATTAAGAGATGATTTGAATTTTGAATATGTTTCGGAATTAATTTTGATGGTTTTTGATTTATGGATCCAAAGAATCGACGGCGAGCGTCGTGTTGCTTGTGTGCATGTACACTAAATTTTTATTTATTTATTCCTTTATTTCAGGAAAATATGACCAATACAAAAAACAATACATACTACTACAAACATAAGAATACTTATAAACTAATACATCAAAAATTATCACAAATACAATAATATACCTTAAAAATATTATAAATACATGCGACGTAACAAACTAAAACTACTGCACACGAAGTGTCGGCGTCGTGTTTCGCTGACTGGTGTCATGTAGCCGGCCACGAAACCGGCGATACACAATTCTTACCTCAAAGGGATGGTCTGCCCCTTGTGCCAGAATCCATCCAAATTCGTTCACCCTTATAGCGTGATTAAATAAGAAACATCCAAGGTTTCATTATTTTCTGATAACTGTGATTATTTTGTTTTGTTACTGTTTTAATTTTATTTTTGTAGTAATTTTGATCTCATTAGCCATTTACTGCTCATTTATATTATTATATATATTTTATATGATTATATTTATATCATTTTTTATTTTTTGCTCATTTTACTGTACCCAATATTTGTACCTTTAATAGTTTTTTTTTGTTACTTACCGGATATTTGTAATTTCTTTTTGTTTTCCTTTTAACTTTAATTTGATTACTTGTAATTTTATGTCGTAATTCCTTTATTAGCTAATAATAATTAAGTGTTATTTTACTCACTTAGAATGTTGGTCGACCTATTATTGGCGACTGTATAAGTCTGATGATTTTGTTACTATTATTCTTATGTAATGCTGTATACAGAAGCTGTTGGTTTGCCTTTAATAAATAAATAAAGGTTTTACATTTTTGATATTATTAGGGTAGCTTACCAACGCATCATCATACAGCGCAGAATCTTCTTCATTCAACTCGTCCGTGAGGTTATAAATATGAGAAGCGAGCGCTCTCGCCATCACCTCGATGTTTTCTACTAGATTCTTGACCGACGATTCATTCGGTAGGTCTAGAACTGTACTGCGAGATGGGTCCTTGTGACTCTGAAAGAAAATTACGAAAATGTATTATGGCAGCTCTGTTGGTCTAGTAGTCAGTGGCCCTGACTACTAAACGCAAGGTCGTGGGTTCGATTCCCACCCAGGACAAATGTTTGTGTGATGAGCACGATCATTTTGTTCTTTGTCTGGGTGTAATTTATCAATAATATGTATGTATTTAGAATGATATATGTATGTTTATCAGTTGTCTAGTACTCACAGCACAAGCTCTGCTTAGTTTGGGACTAGATGGCGTTGTGTGAAAGTTGTGGAATACTAATTATTAATTATGGCGAAAAATATGGATAATATTCTCTCCAGCCTTCTGTTAAGGTCAAATCTCACGCCAGTGCATTTTATTGACTAATGTAATGTTATTTTCGTCAAGCAATCACAACTTGTTATCATGTGATGAAAAGTCCTGCTATATATATATTTTTATTATATTTTTGCTTAGGTGATTGATTTGTAACAGAGGAGGTTTTCGTGTTAACCATATTAAAACTGTATATTTTTTGCTGGCAACGAAGGGTTTGTGGCTTAGTAATAACAGCTGCACGAGTCGATCGATCAGGTTAAGCTACGCTTGCCACGTTTGGTCCGTGGATGGGTGACCATCTTCACATAACAAGACCCCTCCGTGCCTCGGAAAGGACGGTAAGCCGTTGGTCCCGGCTGTCAGATCTTTGACAGTCGTTACGGGTCGTCAGTAGTTCGAAAGTCTGACCACCAGTCTTACCAAGGGGTATCGTATTACGCAGTAACTGGGTTGTGGAGGTTAGATAGGCAGTCGCTCCATGAAGGCGGAGGAGGGGTCGAAGAAGACGTCAGTATGACAGTCATCTCCGACTTCTCCCAGGTGGAAGCCAGCAGGCGACGGGTGCGGGGGTTTCACTCTCGCCTGCATTGCACAGGCTTCCACCAGTGCCGGACGGGAATGGCCAGGTGTTCCCGGCCCATCCCGTAGCCCCCCACGCGGGGGGACATGCAGGGCCCGCCAGCTAGGCGGGCATGCGCCGGGGGGATTGTGGACGCAAAGGCTGAGCCGGATTCCCATGACCCCCCCATCAAGGCGATGAGGGAACACCGCTGAGTTTTAGTGGGTATACTGCCACTCTGGCAGGGAGTCCCACATACTCCGTTCCGTCCCCCGACACGAGCGGAGATGCGTAATGAAAAAAAAAAAAAAAAGGCAGTCGCTCCATGTAAAATACTGGTATTCAGCTGCATCCAGTTAGACTGGAAGCCGACCCCAAAATAGTTGACAAAGGCTAGGCAGGTGATGATAATTTGTTGCTGGTAATCTATTGATGAATTTTTTAAGATATTTTTTATGACAATATTGACCGGTCACCATTGTACAGGAGATCATCACGATGCGGGTTCGGTAATTTAGGTCTGTCTTCTCTAAACAATGAAATTAAAACCACTCATTAATCGTACCTGCAGAGAACTGAGCGTAAAAGCCGTCATCCTCCTAATACTGAACCGCTCATGCTGCCACGCCAGCAGCTCGTCAGCGAGGTTGATCTTCTTGTGTGTGATGGGAACGCGCAGCCGCGCCCTGAGGCTGTGCGCCGCGCCGCCCGGCCGCGGGGGCTTCGACACGTGCATCGTCAGCGCGCCGGACGACGAGATGGAGTCCACGCACATTACGAAGGAGACATCCTGGGGAGAAAGGTATTTATTCATTAATTTAAAACTTTAATACTTCAATACACTACTACTTAGCCGTTGGTCCCGCCTGTCAGACCTTTGACAGTCGTTACGGGTCGTCAGTAGTCCGAAAGTCTGACAACCAGTCTTACCAAGGGGTATCGTATTACCCAGTAACTGGGTTATGGAGGTCAGATAGGCAGTCACTCCATGTAAAATACTGGTATTCAGCTGCATCCGGTTAGACTGGAAGCCGACCCCAACATAGTTGGGAAAAGGCTAGGCAGATGATGATGATGACTACTACTTTAATACTTCTTTTCGTTTTTTGATCAGAAGGATAAAAAAAAGAAAAGAAGTATTAAAGTATATTTTTATTCTTTTCTTTAATAATTCTTTTTTTTACTTCTTTTGTCATATTGTTATATGTAAACTTAAGTTAAGGTATTTGTCTATGGGTCTTTGTTACCTGAAAATAAATGGTTTTATTATTATTATTATTAATGTACAGAGGCGGACTCAATGCCATAGGCATTTTCTACCAGTCAACCTTTGGGTGATGCAGAGACAAACCATAGTAGGTGCAATCATGAAAATTGAGAAATAAATTTAGTGAACGTAATCGATGTTTGAAAGACTCGTGGCTAAATAATAACAGCCGCACGGGTCGACCGTACAGGTTAAGCTACGCTTGCCAGGGTCGGTCCGTAGATCGGGCCTTGAATGAGTGCCCTAAAATGTATGCGTATCCTTATAACATTCACTTACTTGCAATAAAGAAGCGTCAGCGGAATCCAGCTGTTCCTCCAACCACTTCTTAGCGGAGAAGTAGTTGAGGGAGTGTCCCAACGAAGTCAGTACGAACAGTAGTGATGGCGCGCCGCGTACTGACGTGCTCGAGTACAGGCGCGAGAAGATACGAGCGAGCTCGAGAACAGCTACCGCACCCGACGCGTTCGAGTCCGCGCCTTGGGAGAGCTCCTGTTAACAAAAAAAAAAAAACATTCGATGCTGAAAAAATGTCTGTATCGTGGTGACAGATATTGTAAAACAGTTATATGATTGGAGCAAGGATGACAAAATTTATTGCTAATGATACCAGACTATTATTATCACACGGCAGAGCAAATGGTCTTCGCCACTACATGTTATAAAACAAAGTCGTCCCGCCGCGTCTATCTGAACACGATAAAAGCAAAAACTGAACCGAACCGATTTACATGCAGTTTTCACCAATGGATTGAGTGATTCATGAGGAAGGTTTACATGTATAATTCATTAAAGGTTTTGTGTAAATTGGCTATAAAATATGTTGAAGAAGTCGGAAAAAATCATGCCGACTGAGAGCTTTGTCGTGCGCCGAATAGAGTTACTTATATGAAAACCCCGATAAAAATTCCGGTAGTACGTTCCCGTAGGATATTTTCCGACATCAACGCAGCCGAGGCCGATGACAAAAGCTAGTAATCCATAAGAAGCTAGTGATCTATGTGCCTTCATTGATCACCAGACTTATTCTATTAGACTATTTTAAGTCGAGACATTCACACGATACTAAATAATAACAGCCGCACAGGTCAATCGATCTGGTTAAGCCACGCTTGCCGCGGTTGGTCTGTGGATGGGTGACCATCTCTACATACCGAGACCCCTCCGTGCCTCGGAAAGCACGTTAAGCCGTTGGTCCCGGTTGTCATTCGTAGATCTTTGACAGTCGTTACGGGTCGTCAGAAGCCCGAAAGTCTGACAACCAGTCTTACCCAAGCGTATCGTATTACCCAGTAACTGGGTTGTGGAGGTCAGATAGGCAGTCGCTCCATGTAAAATACTGATATTCAGCTGCATCCGGTTAGACTGGAAGTCGACCCCAACATAGTTGGGAAAAGGCGAGGCAGATGATGACATTCACACGATACTGATACCGATTATTGTTTAAAGTCTTATATTATTTTGTTGGCGCCAAAACGTAGCACCGTTAGCTACTGCGACGACCGGAGGGCGACAGCGGCTTGCGGGGAGCGGGGGACGAGAGCCGAGAGCCGCCGCCGCCGCTGCCGCTGCTAACACGCACCATTCAATATACGACACGGACCAGAGGCGCGCGTTCTTATATTCATAATATACCTACCTATATTTACAGTCCACTAATTTATTTTACCACCTCTAAGTATCTTCAACATATGGTCCTCTCACCGTGAAGAAGAATTTAAGAACGTCTTGAGGCTTATTGGGAAAATATTCCGTGTCAAGAAATCAAGAAGCTTTAACGAGTCGTACGCGCCGGCCATTACGCGACGACTTTCGAGAAGGTCAAGGAAGGACATTTGAAGGACGAACAAACCGTCAAGTCACTGTGGGCAAAGGATAAGACATCTTGTGAGTTTGTTCCTATTTATTCCTCTTATTCCTTCTCGTTGTTACTCAAATTCATATTCTTCCTTCCCAATTTCAAACCCATTTTGCTAAAACTTGAGTCAGTGCTTTGTGCATTCTTCATACGTTACTATTTCTTCAATATTACTTACGCTGTTATCTATAACATTTTAGCTGTTTATTTCATTGACCATTTCTTTATTCAGGGCTTTGTGCACTAATTGCGGTCGTAAAACTCGAGCGTTGAATGCTTAGGTATTGCATGAATCATCTTGTTTACTTCAAATCGAAACGCACAGTCATTGAGCTTAGCTACCTAGTTATAATTTTTGCTTACATAATAATATCTTTTAACGGTGCATCAAGTAGCTTGTTATTTTAAATCAGCTGTTGCCATTGCATCGAATTGAGGTTTGCTTAGTGATCATGTCCGAGCTTAAAACTTCAATTAAAAGACGCTCAGCTATAAAATCAAAGCTCACTATTTTTGGCAATCATATTAAATTAATTGAAACTTCCAAAGACTTAACGGAGTTACAAATCATAGATTTAGAGTGCCGCTTACGAAAATTTGAGCCCTTATGCGAGGAATTCGACACGTTACAGACTGAAATCGAGATCCTATCTGACGAGTCACCAGTCGATGAGGTTCCCGCCGAGCGTGTGCAGTTTGACAACGACTACTACCAGCTCGTGGCCAGAGCCAAGCGCCTGCTTGCTGCCGGGGGGAAGGGCAGCAGATCTGTGGCGGAGTTCAGCGATGCAGAATCAGGTGGGCGAGTGAGAAATTTGGTTAGGCTACCGAAAATTGACTTACCACATTTTAGCGGCGGCTATCAAGACTGGCTCGAATTTAAAGACACATTCCTTTCTCTTATACATAACAGTGATTGCATAGATAATATTAATAAATTCCACTATTTACGGGCTTCTCTTCAAGGAAATGCCGCTCTGATTATTAAAAATATCGACTTTAAAGGTGACAACTATAAAATTGCATGGGAATTATTGTGCGAGCGATTTGATAACAGTCGCTTACTAGTTAATAATCATTTACAGGCTTTGTTTAACATAGATCCTATTCGATCAGAATCATGTAAGTCGATTCAAAATCTTATTGATGTAACTAACAAGAACATTAGGGCTCTCGCATCATTGAAAGAACCGATCTGGGACACGATTATAATTTATATGATGTCAACTAAACTTGATAGTGTGACGGGTCGAGAG
Source organism: Eremobia ochroleuca (assembly GCA_949629135.1). Taxonomy (NCBI): domain Eukaryota; kingdom Metazoa; phylum Arthropoda; class Insecta; order Lepidoptera; family Noctuidae; genus Eremobia; species Eremobia ochroleuca. The sequence continues at coordinate 16,676,795 of OX451401.1, read as the reverse complement.
TGGGAAGAACATAGAAATACATTGATTTCGTCCCCAACCCTATCACAGTTCATAACATTTTTAAGTAAAAGAGCCGACATCTTAGAAACTTTAGAAGAAAATAATAAAAATAATAAATTAAAATCAGAACCCGTAAAAGCAAAAAGTTTAGTAATAAATGATAATAATAGCACTAATAGCAAAAATAAAAATTACAAACGTAAATCATGTCCATTATGTGACGATGAGTCACATCAGCTGTTCAATTGCGAATCGTTTAGAAGTCTTCCTGTAGAATCTCGGATTTCAAAAATAAAAGAGTTTAAGGTGTGCTTGAACTGTTTGCGCTTTGGTCATGTAGCAAAGAAATGTTTTTTGTCACACTGCAAATATTGCAATGAAAAACACAACACTCTTTTGCACTTGGAAAATTCTGAGCAATCTGCTTCTCGTGATTCGTCATCTACGTCTTCAAAAGACATTGTATTGACAACTGATATTCTACCGGTTACTACTCCGACGCGTGTTTTCCTTTCCACAGCGTTGGTGAAGGTGGTTGACGGCAAGGGCAACAAACACACCGCCAGGGCGATCTTGGACAACGGTAGTGGAATAAATATCGTTTCCGAAGCTTTCTGCAGTAAGCTGGGTTTGCCGAGGCGGAACGTGAGCTCCGCGGTGTCAGGTTTTAATAATCATGTATCCCATAGTACACAGTCTTGCAATCTCACTATTGAGTCATTGAATACTAGCTATAGGAATAACATTGATTGTTATGTGTTTACCAACGTCACCACAGCAGTACCGATTACATACATTGACACACGACATATTCAAATTCCAGCAGGCTTATGTTTATCTGACCCCACTTATAATATACCTTCTAAGGTCGACATTCTTATCGGGGCAGACATCTTCTGGGATATTCTGGGTAATAAAAAGATTAACCTAGGCAAGCATCTACCTGTATTACGTAGTTCGGAGTTCGGATGGATAGTCACTGGTCACATTTCAAGTCCGAAAAGTACATTCAGTCAATGTCTTTTTACTCAAGGTCAACTTGATATTGATCTCACTCGCTTTTGGGAAGTCGATAGTGTTTCTCTTGAGCATTCTCAATCCGCGGAGGAACGTGCGTGTGAGAATAGCTTTAATATCAACACAACTCGAAATAACGATGGTCGCTTTGTTGTCACCATTCCTCTCAAGCACGATCCCCAGGTCTTAGGCGATTCTTTTGAGATGGCTAAGCGACGTTTTTTATCGCTTGAGCGCAAATTCGAACGAGAACCAGTATTCAAGGAGAAATATTTAAACTTCATGAAGGAATACGAGCTATTAGGTCACATGACTGAAAATAAAGTTCTTTTTCCATACAATGCCAACTACTACCTTCCTCATCATGGCGTACTTCGGGAGTCCAGTACAACGACAAAGTTGCGTACAGTCTTTGACGCTTCTGCCGTCACCACTTCAGGAATTTCATTCAATGAAATTCAGATGGTCGGTCCTACAGTCCAAGACGATCTCTTATCGATTCTCCTCAGATTCCGCCAGCATAAATTTGTAGTATCGGCAGACATTGAAAAAATGTTTAGATCTATTGACATTGTACCCAGTCAACGCTCATTACAGCAAATTGTATTTAGGTATGATTCATCGCATCCTTTAAAAACCTTCACACTAAATACACTTTGTCAAGGGACCGCATCAGCGCCATACCTTGCGACAAAATGTCTGAGTAGCCTGGCATCCACAGTCAGCGATGATAGCATCAAATATAGTATAGCTCACGACTTTTATTGTGACGATTTATTAAGCGGGGCTAGTACTATAAGCGAAGCTATAGATTTATGTAAAGGAATTACTGACACCCTAAACTCAGCAAAATTTAATATTCGCAAATGGAAATCGAATAACACATTAATTCTTAGTGAGCTGTTCTCAGGTCAAATTATTGATTCAAATACAGTTTTAGATCTATCAGATAACAACATAAATACAGCGTCAAAAACATTAGGCTTATATTGGCTTTGTCAGCAGGATACCTTATCCTTTTCAATTAATATTGAACTTCATGAGAAGGTTACCAAGCGCCATATTCTTTCGGTAATAAGTCAAATATTCGACCCATTAGGCCTCGTCGGGCCATGCGTTGTCGAAGCTAAGTTGATTATGCAGAAATTATGGGTCAATAAATGCTCTTGGGACGAAGAAGTATCGTCAGAGATTTTACATCTCTGGTCTTCATTTGCTAACACATTACCCTGTCTTAATAAGTTACAAATACCTCGTTGGGTTCTTAGTGATCTTTGTGTAAAGATTGAAATCCACATATTCACAGATGCTTCTCAAAGTGCGTATGGGGCATGCGTCTACATCAGGTCTGTGTGTAACTCAGGGATTGTGCGTGTTCAGCTCTTAGTCTCGAAAAACAAGGTTGCGCCGATCAAACCCACAACTATCCCACGTCTTGAGCTGTGTGGGGCCTTATTAGGTGCAAGACTGTGTACTAAGGTACAAAATTCACTTACATTAAACATTAATATGTGTCGCTTTTGGTGCGATTCCACGATCGTATTAGGGTGGTTGTCTACCCCTTCAATACAACTTAATCAATTCGTACGTAATCGTGTTAATGAAATCAAGGAAAGCACCAGCGGTCACACGTGGAGCTACGTGCCGTCCAAGGAGAACCCGGCAGATCTCGTTTCTCGCGGGGTGAAGGCTGATATTATCAGCGACGCCTCGTTGTGGTGGTCGGGCCCATCATTTTTACTTAAATCAGAGCATAGTTGGCCAAAAATGCCTAATGAAACCAAGAGTCGGGACCTACCGGATCTCCAACCTTGTCTGGTTATAAATAATGACGTTAACAAAAACGATGACGATAAACTATTTACAAATCTTATAATTAAATATTCACAATTTACACGTTTACAAAGAGTTATAGCCTATATATACAGATTTATTCATAACTGCAAAACCAAAACAAACAGATTCCGCGATCATCTTTCTTGTGAAGAATTACAACGGTCATTTAATTTTATCATACACATTGCACAATTAGAAATGTTCCCAAATGAATATCTTATCTTAAAATCAGGTCAGGCATTACCGAAGAAAAATAAATTAATATCATTGACCCCATTCTTAGATTCAAATGATATCTTGAGAGTAGGCGGTAGACTAGATAATTCACCTTATAGCTATGACACAAAGCATCCTATTTTATTATGTGGGAAACATCATTTAACGAAAATTATATTTCACATGCATCACCTGAAACTTCTACATGCTGGACCTCAGTTATTGTTGTCCAGTATTCGTCAAACCTTTTGGCCTTTAGGAGGAAGGAATCTGTCTAAATCTATAACGAAAGCTTGCATAAAATGTTTCAGATTCAAAGCCAGCAATGTCCAGCCCATTATGGGGCAGTTACCTGAATCCAGAACTACACTGGAATTCCCTTTTTTACATTGTTCGGTGGATTATGCCGGCCCAGTTAAGATAGCTAACCGTAAAGGTCGAGGTTGCCAACTAATAAAATCTTACTTGTCCATATTTGTCTGTTTAGCTACAAAAGCCGTGCACCTAGAACTCGTCACAGATCTTACTAAAGAGGGTTACATAGCCGCTCTGAATCGGTTTGCGTCTCGTCGAGGGAAGCCTCAAAGTATAACCTCAGATAATGGGACTAATTTTGTAGGTACATGTAACGAGTTACATCGTTTCTTGCAGGACTCAAGTTCCCAAATTAGTTCCGCAGCCGCCCAAGAGGGTATAGACTTCCTGTTCATTCCGAGCTACACACCCCATTTCAATGGTATGGCTGAATCTGCAGTCCGTTCCACTAAATATCATCTTCGTAGGCTTCTCCAACTTACGCATTTCACGTATGAAGAAATGCACACTTGTCTGACTCAGGTGGAAGCAATTCTTAATTCACGTCCTATAACTGCCTTAAACTCTGATCCTACAGACTTTACACCTTTAACACCCGCTCACTTCCTAATAGGACGATCACTTGTGTCAGTTCCACATCCACAGCTGACAGAAAGAATAACAAGCCTTGAGCGATACAAACGAATCGAGTTCGTCAAGCAACATTTCTGGAAACGATTCTCCAACGAGTATATTACCACTCTGCAGCAAAAGACGAAGTGGCCTACTGCATCAAGCGAACTCAAATTGGGTTCCTTAGTCCTTATAAAGGACAAAGCGCTTCCTCCCCTACGTTGGGCCCTGGGTCGATGTGTGGCCGTTTTCCCAGGAGCTCAGGATCAAGTGGCTCGAGTTGCTGATATAAGGATCAAAGGAGGAACCATTATTCGAAGGGCCTTTAATAACATTTGTCCCCTTCCAGAACCTGATTGTTGAACCAGCAGCCTTCCTGCCTACTTCAACCCGGGGAGTATGTTGGCGCCAAAACGTAGCACCGTTAGCTACTGCGACGACCGGAGGGCGACAGCGGCTTGCGGGGAGCGGGGGACGAGAGCCGAGAGCCGCCGCCGCCGCTGCCGCTGCTAACACGCACCATTCAATATACGACACGGACCAGAGGCGCGCGTTCTTATATTCATAATATACCTACCTATATTTACAGTCCACTAATTTATTTTACCACCTCTAAGTATCTTCAACAATTTTAATTATTGTGAATGTGAGGACATGTATTATAGGTCATTGTTTCCGTTTTAATCATGGTCTGGCAGGTTGAGTGGTTTATGCGGCCTACACAAATGTCACGGACTGCACAGGTCCACTCAATCTGTGTGGTTCTTTCCTCAAAAGACCACTTCAGACACCAATCTACATGGTCCTCAAAGATCAAAGATTATGTTCGGATTTTTATATACACATTGACATTGATGAATTTTATATAAACAATGACATGGATATTTACTTTGTAAAGTATCTTATTTTTTATTATTATTACTGTGAGTGTGAAGACTATGTGGGTCATTTCTTTTTTCTGTTTTCCTTCTTGGTTAGTTTTAATCATGATCTGGCTGTTTGAGTGATTTATGCGGCCTACCCAAATGTCCTTTCATTGCTATTGTTCGTCGAATCGTAACGCTCCTCAAGTTCTGAGTTGAGCTGCACGATTTTTGACAAATGCGCGCACTGACTGGACAGGTCCACTCAATCTGTGTGGTTCTTTCCTCAAAAGACCACTTCAGACACCAATCTACATGGTCTTCACATGATCTGACCAAGATTATTTCTGGACTTTAAAAGAGACTGTGACCTCTGAGTTTGTTTCGGCCTTTCTTCTCAGAGTAGTCAGATAGGAAACGCCGACGTCATCTAGTTAAAAAAAAAAATATGATTGACATGTAAAAGTGTTTGTACAAACCTACTTACAGAAAATAAATCATTTATCATTATCATACATATTTTTTTTTTTGGCGAGATGTTAGTGATACGCATTTAAATTTGAAAAACATTGTATTGTTATTTGTTAAGCCTAACCCTCTGGGCCATAACGACCATGCAAATATTTAATTAAAAACATAGTAAACTTGCATACTTACTGGTACAACAGCTGAAGAGTCATAGTGCGCTGCAATGACGATGGTTTGGGCCGATCCGGAGCGACCGACCAGCTTGCCGTGAAGAGTCACCGGTTTGGACTCCAGCTTCTGAGGAGTTGAAGCTGACACCACTGTGGAAAGAGATAAAAATGAGTTATCATTTTACTCGTATAAGTTTTCTTGACCGACGGCTCAGAAGAGACGTTTAGACATAGGTCTGACTGTCGGACAACATTGTCCCCCACGGCCCGAACGGAACATACTGGTGTCGCCCAAAATTGTCCGACATGGCCTGAATGGAAATTTATCATTTTTTTCCGTGGCGTTGAACATGTTTATGATACAAAAATTTTTGTCCTGATTGGCATTCAATAGATTCCTCATCCAGCTGATTCTTGCGCCATTTACAAAGTGATCACTCCACCTTATTTAACTCAAGATAGTTCTTATTTAAAGTGATTTGATAAATCAACATGCAGTCCTATCCATGAAAAGCCTATATAAATAATACATTCAGCAAACTTGTGCTGTTTTGATAGTCAGTTATCTTTTACGTGTTACATGATCTAGGCCAAGATGTGTACAATAACATTAAATCATCTGTGTATTTTTTTACCCTACTTTTCTCAGTTTTAATGAGACAATAATACCAGTTTTATAAATGGCTAAATGGAAGGCAATACTTGTTGGTATAGTAGACTAGCCACACAATTTTTATGGAGATCGGAAAATGAGGGCAGTCGCTGCACAGTAACAAATTCACCTGGCAGCGAGGGGTGAAGGTTGAGGTACTGCGCAGCGAGTAGCGCACTTTAGAGCCATCATTAAGTTTGAATCGGGCTGTACCAGTGGCGGACTAACCAGGGGGCGGAAGGGGCGGCCCGCCCCGGGCCTACGGTCTTGGGGGGCCCCCAAATGCCTCCGCGTTCCGCTGATCAAATCCTAAATAAGACTAAAAATGTGCTTAGTACCTACATAATTTCATCAAGATATACTTCTTGACCATTTGCATCTCGGTTGCATAAATGATAAATGATAAATGATTTATTTTCTGTAAGTAGGTTTGTACAAACACTTTTACATGTCAATCATATTTTTTTAAACTAGATGAGGTCGGCGTTTCCTATCTGACTACTCTGAGAAGAAAGGCCGAAACAAACTCAGAGGTCACAGACTCTTTTAAAGTCCAGACATAATCTTGGTCAGATCATGTGAAGACCATGTAGATTGGTGTCTGAAATGGTCTTTTGAGTAAAGAACCACACAGATTGAGCGGACCTGTCCAGTCAGTGCACGCATTTGTCAAAAATCGTGCAGCTCAACTCAGAACTTGAGGAGCCTTACGATTCGACGAACAATACCAATGAAAGGACATTTGGGTAGGCCGCATAAATTACTCAAACTGCCAGATCATGATTAAAACTAACTAAGAAGGAAAACAGAAAAAAGAAATGACCCACATAGTCTTCACACTCACAATAATAATAATAATAAAAAATAAGATACTTTACAAAGTAAATATCCATGTCATTGTTTATATAAAATTCATCAATGTCAATGTGTATATAAAAATCCGGACATAATCTTTGATCTTTGAGGACTATGTAGATTTGTGTCTGAAGTGGTCTTTTGAGGAAAGAACCACACAGATTGAGTGGACCTGTGCAGTCAGTGCACGCATTCGTCAGTAACCGTGCAGCTCAACTCAGAACTTAAGGAGCTCAACGATTCGACGAGTAATACCAAGGACAGGACATTTGTGTAGACCGCATAGACCGCTCAAAGTGCCAGACCATGATTAAAACGGAAACCCACATAGTCATCACATTCACAATAATTAAAATAATATAAGACTTCAAACAGTAAATGTTCATGTCATTCTGTATATAAATAGATATTTAGAAAGAGAAAAAACAAAAGTGTAAGTCAGCAAAAAATAAAAAATAAACAACATTCACTGTCTAGACCTATTGGAGCAGCTCAATCCCAAGCTTTTTTGTCCTCAATATAGTCTTTTACAGTATAATAGGCTTTCTGGCATAGTTTTAACTTTATAAAAGATTTGAATTTATTAATGCTTAGTTCTTGAATGTGGCTAGGAAGTTTATTATAAAAACGTATACATTGGCATCTAAACGAGCCACCTATTTTCTTGAGCCTTGTTGTAGGAACAACAAATTTGTGTTTGTTCCTAGTATTTATGTTATGGATATCACTGTATTTTTTAAACAGATTAATATTTTTATGTGCATACAAAAGATTATCATAAATGTACTGAGAAGGCACAGTCATTATATTAATCTCTTTAAACTTGTCTCTGAGGGAGTGTCTAGGACTTAATTTATAAATAGAACGAATTGCCCTTTTTTGTAAAATAAAAATTGTCTGAATATCGGCGGCATTTCCCCACAGCAGAATACCGTATGACATCACACTATGAAAATAACTAAAGTAAACTAAACGGGCTGTCTCTAAATCAGTTAAATCACGAATTTTCCTAACGGCGTATGCTGCAGAGCTAAGCTTTCTTGACAATTTATCTATATGGGGGCCCCATTGAAGCTTGGCATCTAAAGTTATGCCTAAGAATACTGTGGAATTTTCGGGTTTTAACTCTTCACCCTTTATGAGAACACTAGTTTCTACTTGTCTAACATTTGGTATCGTAAACTTAATACATTTCGTTTTTTTTTCGTTAAGAAGTAGATTATTAACATTAAACCAGTTAACTACTTTTGCGAGGGCACTATTTATATTGTCAGTAACCAGCTGCTGACGTTTGAGTTTAAATAAAAGTGAAGTGTCATCTGCAAACAACACTATATCATGTTCATCCTTTATGAGGTAAGGCAAGTCATTGATATAAATAATAAATAAAAATGGTCCAAGTATTGAGCCCTGTGGGACCCCCATTCTTACTACAGATCCGGGTGACCTTTTCCCGTTAACATCAACTCTCTGAATCCTATCACTTAAGTAAGAAGTGAGAAGATCCAGAGAGGCGTTCCGGATTCCGTAGTGGTGAAGTTTCCTGATTAAGGTTTCATGAAGAACACAATCGAATGCCTTTGACAAATCACAAAAAATGCCCAAAGCATCGCATTTGTCCTCCCATGCATTATAAATATGTCCTAAAAGTTCAACTCCGGCATCGGTAGTTGAACGACCCCTTGTAAAACCGAACTGTTTATTATTCAGTAATTTATTGTTATTGAAAAATCTTTGCAATTGATTTAAAATAAGTTTTTCATAAATTTTACTAAAGGTGGGTAGTACGGAAATAGGTCTATAATTAGTAGGGTCTGATGTACTACCCGATTTAAACAACGGTATTATTTTACTGTGTTTCATAAGATCAGGAAACTCACCACATTCAATACAATTATTAAATATATCAGCTAAAGTAGGTGCTACAATGTTTATAATTGTCTTAGCAACATCCACAGAATTGCCCCATAGATCTGCAGTCTTTTTAACATTTAACATGTGAAAAGTTTTAATTATATCTGTACAAGTGACAAATTCGAAGTGAAATTCCGAATCACAAACTGGAACGTTTTCCTTAAGTAAAGACTCTGCAGCAGTGGGTGATGAGCTTAGAGATTTAGTAGTTACCACGGGAATCTCTGTAAAGAAATTTTCAAAGGCCGCGGCGACCTGGGAATCTGATCTAATTACATTGTCATCAATAGCAAGGCTGTAGTCACTACTTCGGTTGCATGACCTTCCTGTTTCGCTATTAATGACATTCCAAGTCATTTTAATAATGTTATTACTATTTTTAATTTTTGAACTCAAATAACGTGACTTGGCCATACTACAGACTGTTTTAAATATTTTAGAATAATTTTTAACATATAAATTAAATTCAGCAGTGTTTATACAAATTCGTTCATCATATAATTCATAAAGTCTTTTTCTACTTTTATGTATACCAATGGTGGCCCAGTCACTGAAGGAAGCGTTACTATTGACTGATAATGTCTTTGGAATGAATGTTTTATCAAATTGTGTGCAATATATATTAAAAAAATCATTATATTGTTTGTTAGGGTCATCATTAGTCAACAAAAGTGGTAATTTTCTTAAGAGTTTAGTTTTAAATGTTTCTAAGCGTTTAGTTGTTTTTGGGTTAACAGTGATATCTTTTTTAAAAACTTTTTTGTTTTGATTTATAATAGTGATCAGCTGTCCGCAATGATCTGAGTCTATTAAATTAATCATTTCTTTGTGATTTGGTATAATGTCTGTATAAATGTTATCTAGGCATGTGGCACTAGTAGGAGTTATTCTAGTGGGCTCCAAAAATACGTTAGCAAGATTGTATGACTGAAACAAACTTATGATTTTAGTACTTAACCCAGAATTTTCTAACAAATTAACATTGAAATCACCGCAAGTGATGATGGACTTGTTTGTATTACAGATTTTGTGCAACACTTCATCCATAACCTTTTCAAAACAATCATACAATCCTGAAGGAGGTCTGTATACACTTAATATAATGAACTGCTCCAATTCTATACAGGCTATTTCAATTGTCCGCTCAACAGAGAGGCTCACAATGTCCTTTCGGTCCTTAAATTTAAGCTGGTTATGTACTAAAATTAATGAGCCACCATGTATAGCATTTACTCTGCTGAATGAACTACCAACCTGGTGATTACTAAAATTGAACATGAACTGGTGGCTTTTAAGCCAATGTTCTGTCATACAAAGAATATCTACATTGTTACAATTCAGGAATAATTCTACTTCTAAGTCTTTATTTAAAAATCCTTGAATGTTTTGATGCACCAGATTGATACTGTTTAATTTTTTTACACTTTCATTTGAGTTATTTATTGCCTTAGTTACATTTTTGCTAGAGGTTGCCTCTATTGTCCTAATTTCTAATTTAAATGATGATTAATGTCATTAATTTTGAGCAAATTATTGACAGAACAGTTTAAAATGTTTTTGCATTGCTCAAAAGGAGCAATTTGTTTAGCCAAATTTTTGGCTGAAATAGAAAAAAAATATGATAGCGACATAGCTATCTGTCTTTTGAGATAGGTAGAAAGATAGTACATAACACAATTGTATCTATCTTTTGTCAAATATAAATTACTATCAATATAATAGTTAGTGTCAATTAAATCTATTAACTTATCATTATAAGTTAAATTATGCAATGTCATGTTTATATCATATCTTAATCTATTTTCTTCCTGTGGCAAACTGTTACTGTAAGGGAATGTAAACAACACAATTTTTCTTAAACTAAGGTTGCACAAGGTTCTATGATATTGGAGCAATTCTCCTTTATTTAAATTTCCTCTATTTCCCATAAAAATTAATAAAGTTGTTTCCTGCTTAAAGTTACATTTAATAATTTCTTTCATAATATCAAATAAAGAACAACCAGGCATGCAGTAATTTATTACAGAGTGTCCCGGATATTCATCTTTCAACAAGTGACCTAAGTCCTTTCCAATCTCATCACAAAATAGTACAATATCATTGTTTACAATTTGTTTACACGGTATAAAGGAGCTATTAACAGAAGGAATTGGCAAATCAACACAAGGATCCGGTAATGTGGTATTGCATGTTGACAATGAATGGTCCGGTGTAGGCACATGGGATGGTATTTGACAGCGCTCACAGCTGTTAGTTTGTGAGTTCACCAGCTCATTCATTGCCAACACATATTCCCTCATTAGATCTTCAGAGGTATTATATTTGTTAGTCATTGATCTTAGTTTCTCATGTAGATGGTCCAGTTGAGATTGCAAGTCCTGTGTGTCAATGTCGTATTTCCTAGTACTTTGCTCCAAATTAAAGGAATACATATCTAACTGTTTAAGTAAATTTAACCTTTCCCTGTTAAGTTTAACATTTTTTATAAAGAACTTTTGTCTTTTTACCATTTTTTGCGTTTTAACAATGTATTTATTAATTTTTATGTATTTTTTAAGTTTGTTTTTACTAGTGACTACCCTCACTGAATTACATGATTTTGATTCATCATCACCTGTCAAATCAATTGTGTAAGTGGGGTTTATGGCAGAAACCATTGACGGGGCAATAGACACCAGCTCATTGAACAGACTTTGATTCAGCGAGGCGGTGATGTTATGATTTGTAGTCTCAAGTTGTGTAATCTGACTTTGAGCCTCATGTAGCTGCTGTTGTAATAAGTGCTTCTGGCTAAGAGCTTGTTCATACTCTATGCTACACTGGCTGAACCCGTCCACAACAACCTGGAGCCTATCCCGGGCTTCTATGGCATCAGTGTATTGAATATATAACTGAGCCATTTCATTTTTCAACTTCCTATTCATTTCATTGGCATCAAAGAGCACTCTCTCATTGTCATCTATTTCCTTAATTAGTTGGTCACAGGACTCCCTTGACGCCTTTAATAGGCTCAAAGCCTCACTAAGTTTGGACTCTTCGAGGCGAGCACGGGCGCTGCGAGTCATAATCATGACGAAGGATAGCTTTTATAAGGAAGAGAAAACAATTTAGAAGAGCTAGGTAGTTGTGACAGCAATTTGAAAGAGGATTAGTGTAAAGGAAAATGAAATTTAATAAAGTAAGAAGTTCTGTAACCAAACCAAACTAAGGTTATGTTTACGTTCAAAGGTCATTGGCATCAACAAGTAGCCGTACTAAAAGTGAACAATGTAATTTATTTTGTAATTAAAGGACGCAAACAAACAAAAGCAAGTAAAATATTAAGTATTGTACCTGATAACAAGATGACAATGCAAAATTCACTTGAGCCGGTAACTGTCACTCATTCACATTGAAATATTTACACTTTTTTTACACTTGGTAAGTGAATCTAATACAAAAAATTGATTATTATCCTATTTACTTGATGAGTAATTGGAAATAGGCTTGAAAAACATACGAAATTGAATATTTAAGATTAAAATAACAAGAACAAATTCAAATCATATGTTAGCTGTAGTGTTGCCACAGGGAAAAAAAAAAAAAAAAGCGTCATGCGAGAGGAGTTTTTCGAAACTTAAACTAATTAAAAATATCTTCGATGTACAATGGGTCAACAGCGACCTGTTAACCTAGTTGTGTTTTCAATAGAAAGAAAAATTTCCAAAGAAACCGATTTCACAGAAGTTATTGAGGAGTTCAGTAAATTGAAGGCACGAAAACACATCACACGCCACAAAAAATAAAAAATAAACTCTCTTTGATTAATTTTATCTAATTTTTTTTTTTGTCAATCGATTCGTATTTTACCGTCCTCACCATTCCAATTGTAGGGTATGTTTATTTAGCCTAAATAATTTAATTCGAATTTAAATTTCACTTGCCAGATTTTAACGAAATAAACATAAACACGTATTTATACATACAAATGTGAACTGAATAAAAAGCTTTTAAAACTACATTTTTTCCTAAAGCTGGGGGGCCTCATTCAGCTTTGGCACCCCGGGCCTCTGACGGGCTTAGTCCGCCACTGGGCTGTACCTGGGCTCAAATACCGCCACAGGGATGTATGCGAGAATTTCCTATTGGCAAAACCCTGAAACAGTTTCCTGGGTCAAGCCAGGATCCTATGCTTAATTGTCGCGTTTTCAACTACTATACAACGAGGCAGTAAATAAATTAGCTTAGACAGAATCAGAAGGGGCTTGTGGCTAAGTAATAACAGCCGCACAGGTCGATCGATCAGGTTAAGCTACGCTTATCGCGATTGGTCCGTGGATGAGTGACCATCTTCACATACCAAGACCCCTCCGTGCCTCGGAAAGCACGTTAAGCCGTTGGTCCCGGCTGTCATTCGCGGATCTTTGACAGTCGTTACGGGTCGTCAGTAGCCCGAAAATCTGACAACCAGTCTTACCAAAGGGTATCGGATTACCCAGTAACTGGGTTGTGGAGGTCAGATAGGCAGTCGCTCCATGTAAAATACTGGTATTCAGCTGCATCCGGTTAGACTGGAAGCCGACCCCAACATAGTTGGGAAAAGGCTAGGCAGATGATGAGACAGAATCAGAATAAAAAAGAAAGCTCACCAATCTGATAGCCATTGGAAGACACGGAGTTCATCATAGCTTCTAGAGCTGTTCCGGACTTGTCATCAGTGATGAAGCTATGCTGCAAGTCTCGAAGGATATCCTCGAAATCTGGAGTCCAGCGAGCAAAGTAGACGGGTGCATTCACTTCCTGCTGGATCATTGCCATTTCTAGGAGTTGGATGTGCTGTGGAAATAGAATTTTACAGTAGAAACTCGATTATCCGGCCCTCAGTTATACGGATTCAAGTTATACGGATTCGCGATTATCTGGACTATCAACCAGTACCAACCACGACCAATAAGTGCATACATTGTATGTTGAAAAATCTCTTAATAATTTCTTAATAAACATTCATTTTCGTTGATAGTATTTGTTGTTTTTAATAAACACATAACATTATGTATGTATGTACTACATACATATGCACAAAATCTGCTTTTCTTCATACATTCAACTGTCCAGATTTTCGATTATCCGAAACCCAAACAACAAGAATTATTCCGGTTAATTGAGTTTCCATTGTATTAGTATTACTATACATTTTTTTAGGCTTGCAGCTATTCAGAAAAGGAATGGTAGTAGTTAGCATGCTAGATTCTATTATTTTGTCAGTTTCAGACAATTTTGTGTAAGTTGTTCTAGGTGTGAATCTAACATTTTCCTATACAATTCAATCAAATATATTTCTTACTAGCTGCACCCTTGGTTTCCCCAGCATATGTCTCGATTCCGTAGGAATATTAGAATAAAAAGTATTGTATGTCCTAATCCAGCACTACCCATATGCCAAATTTCATCCAAATATGTTCAGTAATTTTAGTGTGAAAGCATAACAAACATACGAAAAACAAATCTTTTCTCTTTATAATATTATTTAAAAAAATATAATAAATGTTTTATTCATTATTAAAATAGAAATATAAACATAAATATGTATATTTACACATATGAATATTATGAACATGAACATTATTATGAACATTATTTTTAGTATATGGCAAACCCGTAACACGTTTTTATGTAAAAAATCTATGTACAAAATTTCAAAACTGTCTCATGAAAAATCATGAAGTTATAAGCTTGTTATGTTACCTGATTGTCCGTTCAAAAAGTTGGTTAACACTAAACACGCGCCGCCGGCCGACCGACTGTGACCTGTGTTGTGCGCATATGATTGCAAACATGTACTTAGTGTCACTCAGTGTCCAATTTGTTACCGTTTTTAAATATTTTTGGGACAAAATATAACATTGTGTAAAAACTATTGGAATCGATTCAGTTACTTATTCTGAACAAAGTATATTCAGGTTTGCAGTATACTAAAAATAATGTTGTATATTTTAGATTGAAGAAAGAGAATTGGCTTTGCGCTGGTACAATTTACTAAGGGTTTTTTTTTTTAGAAACTAGGTACTATTTGGAGTAATGTATGATCAAACTTTGAATAGAATCATCATCACCATTCCCCTGCGTTTATCCAAATTTATTTGGGGGTCAGTCTTTTTCATCCATACTTCTCTATTATGATCATACTTTAAATATTATAAAATAACATTAAACAAAAATAATTAATCATAAGTACCTCTTTTTCTTCAGGCGTTAGAACCGTATCATTCTTGGGTAGAACCAGCAACAATGCTCCAGCTTTGTTACGGATCTCCATGAACTGCTCAATGGTGATATCCTGTACCCTAGCCACTACGCAGTGACGAGAAGTGCTCCATGAAGTTAGAGAACGGCCTTCAAGGTTGAAGCTGGCGCTACGGCATCCTGATTAATGGGAAAAGTGAAGAAAGAATTTATTTTTTACTTTTATTAATGTTTATATTCATTTATTGCATTCTTACTGTAGGTATAAAGATGGTACAGAAAAGGCTTAAACATAACAATGATTTTTTTAATATTGTCTTAATTCAAAAATAAAGTTCAACAATACAATAATAAGAAACTTAAATATACAATGTGTCTACTATTATAGTAGCAGAATTTTAAAATAGCTAGCCAACCAGATTGACTTTGAAAGAGGTATAGTTACTTACTTATAAGAGTTTTGAAGATTTTTGTTTTAAGTATAATAATGTGGGACTATTACCATAATAGGTACTGTTCATGTAAATTTAATTTGTAGTAACTGTATTGTACAAGTTTTATCAATCAAGGAAATGCAAACATAAATAGACATTCAATGCCATAACAAGTAAACTCCTGATTGAAGAACTACTGCCTTGAAAACTTGGAAACAATTTATTTGAATAGGTCACATTTTCAAAATTATGAATTATTTATTTCTTTTTTAATTGCCGCTGATAAGGTGACAATCATAAAATAAACAGCCTATGGAATACCCTAGCAATATAACCTCAAAACTGTTACGAATCGATATTTTGTTTTATAAATTACAACTTTAGTAAAGTTACGAACTTACCATGGGGAACGGTGTGTAGGTCGTATTGTTGCATTCTATACACGGAAAACTCATGAGAAGCAGCGACCGGGTTCACAGGCGACATTATGATAAAAATAGGAAGAGCTACAAGCAAATAGTAGGGCAAGTAGCCCTTAAAAATCTCGGCAAAGCCGTCGGCCTCGTCTAGCCACATCTTGGTGACTAATTGTATTTTCAGTTAACAAAATTAACACAAAATACGATTTTTAGTAATAACCATAATCTAATTAGAAACCCTACGTGTGATAAGTCGGTCAATGACATTCCATTTGCGTGACACTAGAGATGCGAGATGGACCAGTTTGTTAGTATTACTAAATTGAGATAATCGAGTTAGAAAAAGAAACGTTGTGTGCGAGCGATATTTGGGGTATTTTAAAACAAATGGCTATTGGATTATGAAGTGTGGTCTTTAGTCGTCACAATTATTTTTTCACCCCTGTTAATGTATCACTGTCCAAACTATATTAATCTTTATTGGGTTGCTGCTGTCAAACAGACGTAAAATAATTGTGTAAGGAGAAGGACTGTACTAGAATTATAACACCTCTGATTTTGGAGTAAGTAGATTGATGGGTATATTTATTACACTAAGGGCCGATTTTCACTCAACAGATAATTTTTATTCGTGGAATAAAATTGACGTCTAACAGTTTTTTTATCGAAGAACTGTCAATAATTCAAAATTATTCCTTGGATAAAATTTTCTAGCGTTGGAAAAATAAGTCATAAAAAAATAAAACATAAATTAAAGTTTTGACTACAATGACGGTTGGCAAGATCGATTCACTCGTTTTTGCAAAAATAAAAAAAACATACTAAGAAAATGAAAACGTAACATCACTACCTACGGCAACGAGATCTTTAAGTTTTGTTTTATGCAAAAAGCCATTTTATCGCTGTAAATCGATAATATTTTATAGAATACTTTTATAATTAGGCAGGACTAAGCTCTGAACAATAGATTTAATAAAGCTAAGTTTTTTTTTTTTTGTATAGTCCAGTACTTATACAACATTATAGTCAGGTAGTTCCTTATTTGACCACCACGCAATAAATCCTGGGCGCACTGTGGAACTGAAATCAAGGATTTGACCTGAAAATATATATTCTGTTTGAGTAACATCTGCTCTGCTAGGTAAAGTTGAATACTTCCCGATAAGAGTCCCTATCTTATCACTCCTATATGACCACGATTTTGATTTGATAGTCTAGTCTATATGACCACGATTTTGATTTTTGATGGTCTATCGATCAGGTTGCTACATTGCCAGTAGTCTGTCCGTGGATGAGTGACCATCTTTATATACCAAGATCCCTTCGTGCCTCGGAAAGCACGTTAAGCCGTTGGTTCCGGTCATCATTCGTGGATCTTTGAAAGTTGTTACGGGTCGTCAGAAGCCCAAAACCCCCTCGGAAAGCCCGTCTGACAACCATTTTTTTCGTAAGAATGGTTGTCAGACGGGCTTTCCGAGAGGTATCGTATTACCCAGCTGGGTTGTGGTGTTGTCAGATACGCAGTCACTTCATGTAAAATACAGTAGAGCGTCGATTATCCGAACTAATTGGGGACTAGGGTGTTCGGAAAATCGGTATTTTCGGATAATCGAACTACCTATATGTATATTGATTCAGCCTTACATACATATTTACGTACAGGTTAATGAAAACCATATTTACATTTACATAACAAATCGACAAGTCGTGACAAGTGATTGCTGCAAGCACTCTAGCGCGGGAGGCGGGAGAGAGGCACGCGTGAGTCTGGCGGGCGTAGTAGTTCGGATAAGCGGTCGTTCGGTTGAGCGACGTTCGGATAATCGACGCTTCACTGTACTGGTATTCAGATGTTTCCGGTTAGACTGGAGGCTGACCCCGACATAGTCGGGAAAAGGCTAGGCAGGTGATGAGTCTAGTAAAAAGGAGGAAGCGGTCATAGCCGTAACAACATGAAACTTTTATTCAGCGAATACTAAGATATATTATCATAATGAAGTATAGCGGTGACGATTATCTTGTTCACAAACTAAACTAAATTTAAGTTCAGTGCATCTTTGTCTTTCTATTTCATTAACCCGTGAGAAGGCGCGCTATGAGCAATTTGCTCACACAAAAATCTAATTCAATTTTTTTTTGTCTTTCCCATGCCACACCAATTCAAGCACTTAAGTACCTTCCTAAATATTCACCCCCTCTCCCCTGACGCAATTCTCGATCCGCTCAGTGGCGTTGCGACCGCGCAGCAAGGCGTTTGTGGAGGCCATGTACCAACGTGCGGCAATTTGCTCATCACGCGCCCAGCAATTACTTTGCACCGAACATGTAAAATACATGTTTTCAGTGTGTTTCGAGAGGCACATTAGTGTAGATTTAATGGATGAATAACACTTTTTAGTTTTTGTTATGGAACAGTTTTTATTGTGATTTTTATGAAACGTGCCAAAAAAATTAATTAATACTAGGTTGTTTTGTTATTTGCGTTAGAAGTTGCTATTATGTTCAATAGTTTTGATTAAAATACTTGTTTTCTTACTTACTAAACCTTGTGTTATTTATTTAAATACATTATAAGCCAATAAATATAGAAACACTAAAAATATAAACATTTTATGATAGTGTGAGCAATTTGCTCGCACGCGCCTACTCGTGTAAGAAAATTAGGCGCGCCTTCTCACGGGTTAAGAAAAGGACAGAAGATAAATATTAGTTTAGTCCGATAGAAGGATATTACTAATCCATTGCTTCACATGTTCGAAAAATTTGTCTGCTCAACAACGTAAATAACGTAATGAATATTGTTGAACTGTCAAAATGAAAACCATTAGGTACTACTATTAGAGTGTTACGCAACTACAGTAATAATTGTGGTTGGTTAATACGAGTGTTCTGATCTGTAGGTAATCCCATGTTTAAATAAACTCCTGTCACTTTAGGTAGGTAGGTACATGACTTATCGGTGTGTTAAAATCTCTTGTTACGAATTATTTATTGGACTATATACCCAATTCGAAAGGTTACCGCGATGAGATCTATGCCTCTATGATCTTCTGCAGGGTAATTGCGTAACACACTATCAGTAGCAATGGGTTTCATTTTGACAGTTCAACAACATTCATTGCGTTATTTACGTTGTTGAGCAGTCACATTTTTCGAACCTATGGAGCAATGGATTAGCAATATGCTTCATAATGATTCAAATTGAGAGTAATAGTGTGTTACGCAATTAGGGTGCTGATCTTTGCCTTTATAGTATTAACTAGCGACCCGCCCCGGCTTCGCACGGGTGCAATGCTGATCACTATCACTACATAGTATAAAACAAAGTCGCTTCACGCTGTCTGTCTGTCTCTATGTATGCTTAGAACTTTAAAACTACGCAACGGATTTTGATGCGGTTTTTTTTAATAGATAGAATGATTCAAGAGGAAGGTTTATATGTATATAATACATGCATAATATAGTAGAGCAACACTGTTAATTGTAGAGCCATTATTTCTCTTAAAAAGTATAGGATAAAAAATGGTTATTGTGGGTTATCCCCAAGAGATAGACATATGCCATCGCGGCCTGTTTTGTAGACCTTTTTAAGGTGTACAATACTGTAGTACATTATTTTGATCTATCTGGTAGAGTTAAGCCAGCGTTTGCATTGTAAGCGCAAACAAATGTGTTTATTTACGACATCACATTAGAAAACTCTAAAATGAACAGTGTTTCTCTACTATATTATGCATGTATAATACATATAAACCTTCCTCTTGAATTACTCTATCTATTAAAAAAAAACCGCATCAAAATCCGTTGCGTAGTTTTAAAGATCTAAGCATACATAGGGACAGACAGCGGGAAGCGACTTTGTTTTATACTATGTAGTGAAGATATCTGTCCCTCTCAGTCGGAGGAATCTGATATCGCGATCCAACTCAGGCTTGACCCGGTTAAATGCTTTCCTATTGTTAAGATACCGGTCACCTAATGACCGGTATCTTAACAATAGGAAAGCATTCAATGATAAGGATAAAGATGATTTAGGTGTAAGTAGTTACAATAAGTATATAATATCAAAAGCATATTTAATCCGCTTAATGTTCCCACTGCTGGGACACAAACCTCCTCTCTGTGAGAGGGAGTGGGCCGTAATCCACCACGCGGACCCAATGCGAGTGGGTAGTTGTTACATATCTTGTCGAATTTTTGGTTCTAGGACATGTAAAAGAAAGAAAGAAAGAAAGAAAAACGTTTATTCTGCACAAACAAAACGCACGCTACAAATAAAAAACAAAATAATAATAAAAAAGACATAAAATATACAATGTAGCCAAAAGCCTCGTACTCAAGCGCTTGTCGGTTTCCTCATGTTGTTTTCCTTCACCTTTTTAATGCTATATTTTGGACCGTTTTGATATGTTATCGTTACAATAATAAATAATTATTAGATATCTATTGTAGGTAATTATTAGATATGTAGGTGCCCTGTACAGTCACGAGCACTAATATATCAACACTTGGCAACTTTCAATTGCGATTTTTTCGTGAAATAACGAATGCAACGTTGAAATACGCCCCTTTACATAAACCTACGGGTTCGAAAATACTATATTCGTAATAACATAACATTTCACTAAAAAATAAAGAAAATCGCTATTTTGGAAAAAAATGCGTAATTGTAATAATTTATAATAATAATTGTAATATATAATATATAATATATAAATAGAAAAAAATAATAACATCGAAACCTGATGAAGGTTTCGATGTTATTATTTTTTTCTATTATAATGAACTTACAGACTGTTAAATATACCTACGAGTACTTAGAGTATATGAGTACTAGATCCGACGCCTGAAACAGGAGGCATAGTTTGAGCACTATTCCTTTAAGAAAAATCTTATGTTTTACGGTTTTTTATTTAATAACAAGCCATGCACCCGCCCGATGGGTTTTCAAAATTCCATAAGTACGTATTCTTTTAACCCCTAATTAACTCCTTTAGGGGAAAAAGAAAAAGAAAAAAAAAGAAAAATCCTTCTGTAGTGCTCCCTTTCGTCAGATAAGAACTTAGCAAAATTTTATTATTTTATGCCCAGTGGCTTAGGCTGTTCGATTTACACCCGAAGACGTACTCGTAACACGCTGACGCTGGTTTTCAACTGGACTCTTATTCAGTTGAAAACCAGCGTCAGGCAGTAGTTACTGGCATTTATGCTGAACTGAGTCTTTTTGGTACAGCCTCGTGAGGCACACAATTATAATATGTTTTATTTTTGTGTGGTGAATATTGTGTGCCTTACGTAGCTACGCGACGCTACGCTTTCGTAGGCGTCCGCTACGGTTGCTACGAGTCTACGAGCTACGCGAGGCATCTAGTTTATTGAGCTATAATTTGACTGTTATTATTTAATAATGCCGGACTTTATACGACCACGTGAACACTTTGGAAAAGACAAAGATTTATTGCTGCAACGATAGTAAATAATGTAGGTATCTACTGACACATTATGGGTGTACAAAATCAACAAACTGGCAAAGCATTTTGTAAAACAGAATTTACACAAAAATGAAAGAAAGAAAAAATGTTTACTCTGCACAAACAAATCTCACATTACAAAAATAAAATACACACATACAAAGTAGCCAAAAGCCTTGTACTCAAGCAATAAAAGGTAAAAAAAATAATGAGAATGTAAATACATTTTGATCTAAAATAAATAGTACACACGCCAGCACATCAAGCTACCCGAAACTGTCAAATTTTCCCAATCAACCTTGAACCTAATACTTTAGCGATAAATATGAAAATCTATTAAAAAAAAATACAGATCGTAGTAGCTTAATGTGCTGGCATCTGTACAAAAAACACGAAGAAAACATCCCAAGCATATTTCTCGTAGACATTTGTTACTACAGTGCTACGATCCTCTACGCGCTGTCTACGTAGAGAGCAGAGACTACGACACAAATTGCAGCGCAAGTGTCTTACACCGACCGCAATTTATGTCGCCAGCAGACATTTGGAGTACGACACTAATGGGGAACAGTGGCTGGAATTCGGTACTCTCTGCTCCTTCTACGATAAAAAGGTTTTTTCTCGAAATATACACAGTGGGCAGGGCACTTTTTTGAATCTTCGAATGGGCTTATGGGCACATCAGTTTGTTTATTTTATTTATTTATTGGATCTCCAACATTGGCTAACCAATTACACGCATGTTTACAAGAACAGGACAGTGTGCGCATCCAATTAGGAGACCACATCATTCACTTAACTTTCATAATCTATAACGAGTACAATATGTTCGAAAAGGATTATAATCAGTGATCGGAGTAGGTAGATTGATTTTTGTTACTCGTATCATAAATGCCCACATAAAGAATAACATGGATAAGCTATTTTCCCGGAAAGCAATTCCGGTATTTCCGGATCCGATTAAATATTGTTAATGTTGGTAGTGATATTATTACTACTCAATTCAAAATTTAAAAGTAGGTATCAAAACTAAATTCATTTATTATTTATTTGAATAATAAAAACAATTTTTGAGCAGATTCCAGAAGTCAGTATGTACACAAGCGAGGGTCAAGTAACGTTTTAACAACACAGTAACAAACAAAGAAGCGCACTCTACGAACCGAAGTAAATGAGTGAGCTACCTGGCATGTCGTCGGTGGGCGTACGCATTGTTTTGAAAACCGGTTAGTGCACCACCCATGATCCTTGGTTCTGATTGGTCGCTGGGTTGTTTCAAATCGTGACTGTGCCGTTAAAAAAAAAATAATATAAAGAATATAATATTGCTCATTTTAACACAATTCCTGCTTAAGTTCTGGTTTTTTTTTTGTTAATAATCAACCAATTCCGAAATTATGGAGGAAAGTCCATATTAATATTAGGTCTTCACCTATGAAATTGCCGTTCTGCATTACTGGCCATTTCAAATCAAAATTATTTTTGTTTGGCTAAGAATTCTAATTTAAAATTAATTTTATTTTAAAAACATGGAATTTTGTTTCCAAAAGTAGTCATTTCTTTATTGATTAGTGTTACATTTTCATCGCATTTCAATCTTTTTCGTCATCATGGATACGTTAAAAATTCGAGTAATTATGGAATATGAGTACCGTCGTGGCAGCAACGCGGCACAAGCGGCACGCAACATGAACGACGTTTACGGAGCTAACACTACAAACCAACGCATCACCTGTTATTGGTTTGCTCGCTTTCGTTCTGGAAATTTCGACCTGAAAAATGAACCTCGCGGTCGTCCGAAGACTTTGGTCGACAGTGACGAATTAAAGGCGATTGTGGAAGCTGATGATACACAATCTACGGCTGAATTAGCAGCAGCTTTCGACGTTAGCTTCAAAACAATATTGGTCCATTTGCGTCAAATTGGCAAGGTAAAAAAGCTTGACAAATGGGTGCCCCACGAACTCAATGATCGCCAGCGCGAAGTACGCGTCGAGACGTGCCTTGCACTGCTCAACAGACACACAAATGAAGGAATTTTGAACCGCATTGTTACCTGCGATGAAAAATGGATTCTGTTTGATAACCGCAAGCGCTCAGCAAGTTGGTTGGATCCTGGTTCAGCACCTAAACAATGCCCTAAACGAAAACTTACCCCTAGAAAAGTGATGGTCACTGTTTGGTGGTCTAGCGCCGGTGTGATTCATCACAGCTTCTTACCAAACGGGGTGAGCATTACTGCAGATGTGTACAGGGGCGGATCTACTTAAAGGCTTTTTGGGCTGCAGCCCAGGGCACCGCGAATACAGAGGGCCCCTAACCGAACTGAAACCAATAGACGATATTGTCAATAATAAAAATTATCTAGAATTTAAAAAAATCCGATCGGATTGCTCAAAGGACCTACAGTGCGATGACCAAATAAAAGAATTTGCAGCACAAAAATGCAAAAAAGTTGCTTTACAACCACATTATTGTTAACATAACCATTTATAACCTGTCAATTTATTTTGCAATAAATAATGTTTTAATAAATAAATAAAATATTTTGTTTTCCTATTTTCTTCCTGTACTTAACATATATTACATTACATGTACCTACATCACTACAGAAAACAGTTTCTTGTCAAAATGGCAATTACTTGAGTAATTAGATAGGGCCCCTAAGCAGTATTAGCCCAGGGCCCCACAAATTCAAGATCCGCCCCTGGATGTGTACTGTGAAGAACTGAACACAATGATGGAGAAGCTGGCGCATCTCCAACCAGCATTGGTTAATCGCTCGTCTCCGCTGCTCCTGCACGACAACTCGCGACCTCATACTGCACAGCAGACGGTCTCCAAGTTGCAAGAACTGGTGTTGGAAGCTCTCCGTCATCCGCCCTACTCACCAGACCTTGCGCCTACAGACTACTACTTTTTCCAGAAATTGGATAACTTCTTAGCGGGAAAAAAATTCAATACCCGAGAGGCGGTACAAAATGCCTTTGAAGAATTTGTTGCCTCCAGTCCAGCTGATTTCTTTAAGAACGGCATCAATAAACTGCCACTGCATTGGCAAAGATGCATTGATTGCATGGGTGATTACTTCGATTAATACAAATAAAAAATACATGACAAAAATTCGTTTAAATTTTTTCATACAAAAAAGCAATCTCATAGGTAAAGACTATACGTTTCGGATCAATGACCCCATTTCAATCTACCTACTCCGATCACTGATTATAACAGACTAAAATACATTATAAATCATGAAAAGGAAAACAAAAAAGCCCAAAATAGTACAAAACGGCACAAATTAATAGATACCTAATAATAAAAAACAGTAACCATAAAAGACAACACACAACAATAACAAAATATTATAATTTGGATAACTTTTATAAAACTTTTTTTTTGTCCTATACTGTCCTACTGCTGGGCCTCCTCCAAATCCTTCCAGGAACTCTTTTCCCGCGCCACCTAGAACCAGCCCTCGCGGTACGCGTCCAGGTCATCTCGCCATATCTTTCTGGGCGCCGTCCATCTTCAGGCACCCATTGTGTAGAGACTTTTGCCCAGCGGTCATCGTGCATGCGGCCTTTGTCCCTGGTAGGCATTGCAGCATAGCTGTTCATAACCATTCGATATGCTTCCGAGCCGAATCGAACATCAATCAATGTTATCGAAGTCGCGTCCTCTAAGCGCCACTCACAAACTCGAAATTCGAAAATGTTGACCGTTTAAACCAAAAAGACGACCGCTATTCTTCTAACAGCTATTTGCTGTCGGGTGACTATGTAAATCAGGTTACCGAAAGTGTGTCATTTTTGACTCGGAAGCCTGTCGAACGGTTGTGAATATCTAAGCCGATATACTAGCTGCGGTGACCACTTAGCATCAGATGGGCCCTCACGCGTCGGTTGTATATTAACAAGCCAATATCTAACATAAAAATACTTTCTTTATACTCTACATAAACTCAAGTTCGTTTCCACGGGGTAGGCAGAAACTACAGAATGCCACTTCCTACGAATATTAAGATTCTTCTATAAAGAGTATACCTATTTGCCTAGTACACAATTACCAAAAAAAATGCAAACACCTTTATTGTTTCAATACTGTAAAGATATGAAGGCTTCCACTATGAGCTATTTTATTTCACCGTTCGGAAACTTTTCACTAGCAGCTCAGAGTTTATTCAATCAACTCAGCCTATCGCAGTCCACTGCTGGACATAGGCCTCTCCCAGACTGCGCCACAACACCCTGTCCTCCGCCTTCCGCATCCAGTCTACCCCAACCACCTTCGTTAGGTCGTCCGTCCATCTGGCTGGGGGGCGTCCCACACTACGCTTGCCGATACGCGGAGTTTATTACCGGGCACAAACGTCAGGGTTTGTGCCCGGTTTACGGTGGAAGTCTGCCCTGCCTTGGGCAGTGCACCGCCGCGTCCTCACGGCGGCGATAAGCGGCGGTAATCTCTCGCGACCGGCCCTGGTCCAGGCCATGGTACGGAGCGAGAGTGAATGGGAAGCCGTCGCTTCCTGCGAAGCAGTGATGCTTGCGAAGGAGGAAGTAGAACGCGTGATGGATAGGAAATCTTTGTGCCCTGACGCCCCTAGTCGCCGGAGGAGACGCCCTGGGCGTCGGGAGTCGACAGTCGTAGGCGCGGGCTTGCGGATGGCGAGCAATGGGTAGCTCACGGTCCGGTAAGGACCGGACCGGGTCGACGGCGCGTTGTGTCCCACGCGCGCCTCAAAGAGATGTCAGCACTAACTGACGTTGTTCGAAAGAGTTACCGTGGCCCCTGGCACAGGTACCTGAAGGAACACGGGTGGGTTTAAAAGTCTGACATGCCCACTCCGCCCAGAGCAAGTTAAGCAAGTTATTTAATAATTTCCAATCCAAAAAAAAAGGTTTTGTGGCCGGTTGATGGCAATAAACTCGCCCCTACTATATAGGACGCCCCCTATTACATGGGACTTAAACATAACTGGCGAAATATGGGTGTACTATACAGCGTGTAACGGAAGGGGGGTATCAACCCTGAAGGAGGTGAATGTGCTCATGAAACTCAACAACTTTCCCCAAAGAACATAGGTCGAAATATGAAAAAAAAATTTGGCCCTCCCTTACAAAACTGACTACCAGCTGATTGATTTACTATGGGAGGGCCAAATTTTTTTTTCATATTTCGACCTGTGTTCTTTGGGGAAAGTTGTTGAGTTTCATGAGCACATTCACCTCCTTCAGGGTTGATACGCCCCTTCCGTTACACGCTGTAGGTATACCTACCTCTGCCTAACTCTTCGAGGAAATAAGGCGTGATGTTATGTGTATGTTTATGTGTGTGTATGTGTGTGTGAATGTTTAGGCTTTGTTCACACAGAAAGTCCTAATTTTAATTTTCATGCTGTTTAGAATTTTAAAAAGCCAAAAAGAAAACAACTTAATTGCAATTTCAGTTCAAGCAGTTCAAACCTTTTTTATTTCATTTCCGGTAAATTCGTTTCAACATTACCTCTTGAATTTTATCTTTGCATCAAGACAGCAACGCGAACGTAAAAACGGGTCGCAATTACTGTGAAAAATCACGTTTTGTGTCGAAACTGAAATGGGCCAGGAGATGTACAGGCAATGTTTTGTACAGACCTGCCGTTCCTTACTCATTGTAGTAGGTTATGGGCGAATGCATTAATAATAATCATATCAACTTTGTTGGCTTACATTTTGTGGATCAAAGGACCTCGATTAAAATAGGAGATTGAAAAGTTTTGATTTTGATTTAAATAACTATGTACAGACGCCCGCACATCAAGCTACTAAAATCTGTCAAATTTCTTTAATAGATTTTCAACGGCATTGCTAAAGCATAAGGTTCAAAGTCGATTGGAAAAATTTGACAGTTTCGGGTAGCTTGATGTGCTGGCGTCTGTACATATATTTGTTTCCAGAACAATTTTTAGATTTTATATTTTTTTAAACTTGGTATCCCCCTAACTTTTGTATACACGGCAAATCGATACCATCTCGACAGTTTAATGGTATATTAATTAAAGTATTTACGGAACTAATTTTGGATAGTTACATTAAGGTAATTTGAAGTAATAAGGCTGGAGGTGTATAACAGGAGCGGTTGTCGCGAGTCCCGGGGCGACGGGAGCCGGGGATGCGTCGTGGAGTACGCGTAACCACCAATAAGGTGGATAAAGAAGGCCTGCCGGTCGATTCTGTAAAAATCTCACCGTGAAATC